>ML789025.1:29160-59606 GCA_009831015.1 Picea engelmannii
AAAAGTAAAAAGCATCAGTCACACATAAGGTATACACAGAGACATATTTTCACGAGGAAACCCATAAAGGGAGAAAACCTCTTCTTCTTCGAAATGATAGGCAGTCTTTTAGGTTCTGTACATCATCTCTAATTGAGCACCAAATCAATGTGAGGTGGATACCTCTATTTTACAAGCTGCAACTTGTTTGAGAGCACCAACTCTCTGGTTTCTCTAGCACCCACTAGAAGGAAGCACCAACTCCTTGAATATTCCAGCATCAACTGGATGGAAGCACCAACTTCCTAAATGTTCCAGCACCAACTGGATGGAAGCACCAACTTCCAGTTACACAGGCTCCAACCTGTATAACAGAGAACACTTGTTCTCCCTTGCACCACCTTGCCACCCTGGTTTCTCTGGCTGCAACGAGATGGAAGCTACAACTCCCTGTGTTCAAGCACCCACTTGAACTTCTGAGGACAACAATCCTCCCTAGCACCTCCCAACCTCCCTAGACTATGAATGGATAAATAAATAGTCAACTTTACAGATAAATCAGTTCTTACCAATCTTTCTTTGTTTTGTAAATCTGGTCTTCTACACACTGTTCTGCTGCTTTTCTCTTCCTCTGTCTATTCAGTCGGTATGCTCTGCATCAACTCCTTCTCTCATTCTGCTCTTCTTCAACTTGTTCTGTCATTCTGCTCTGCTTTTGCTCTTTCTGACATTCTGCTCTACTTCTGCTCTTTCTGTCATTTTGCTCTGCTTTTACTCTTTCTGTCGTTCTGCTCTGCGTTTCATCTCACTCTGCACATTTTCTAAGTCTCATGCTACGCATCCTCTCATTTTCCCTTTCTTACTGTTTCGTTCAGTTTTCATCCGGAACAGCCAACCATACACAGTCTGTCTCATTTTCTTTTATACACAACTACACGACCGTTCAACTTCCCAACTCCTTAGGCAAAAGAAAGACAACTGTCCGAGCATCTTAAACGCTAACTGATTTGAAATCATGAGTCCGTTTCACTAACAGATTCGTAACTGAGGGGTTAAATGTGAGAGAGAACAATAACCTTTTGATCATATTCCCATTTATCCGCACCGTTGGATGAACTTTATTAATCTTGCCTTTAAATCGAGTTTCAACATTTTGGCATTCCTGATGTTCAATGTTATTGTCACTTACAAATCCCGATCCATGAAATTTCGTAAAGAAGTCGAATCAACGATCCAGATCATATCTTGATCTGACGGTTTAGATTACATCGCAATTTCACATATCGCGATATCGGGATTCCTGATGTCAATAATCTTTGACATGTCCAACTCTCGATCCCCGAAACTCCGACAAGGGCTTGAATCAACGGTCTAGATTCAACCTTAATCTGACGGCTCAGATTACATCATGATTTCACATATCGCGATATCGGGATTCCTGATGTCAATAATCTTTGACATGTTCAACTCTCGATCCCCGAAACTCCGACAAAGACTGGAATCAACGGTCCAAATTCAACCTTAATCTGACAGCTCAAATTACATCACGATTTCACATATCGCGATATCAGGATTCCTGATGTCAATAATCTTTGACATGTCCAACTCTTGATCCCCGAAACTCCGACATGGTGTAAGTCTGCTGACGTCACATGTGTTAAATAACTGCCACGTGTCACCTTGATTCGTGACTTACATGTGCTTGGCATGTTGAATCAGTCTGACACTTGTCATTACCTGGTTGTGCCACATGTTCCTAGCTGATGTGGTTTGCTGACGTGAATCGGATCAACGGTTCAGATGTGATCTTGATTTGACGGCTCAGATTACGTCCGAATTTTGCATATCGAGAAATCGGGATTCCTGTTGCATTGTTTCTTTGACATTTCCAACACGTGATCCTCGAAACTCCGACAGGGAGTCGGATCAACGGTCCACATAACCCCATGAGATGGACGGTCCTCCTGTTTTTGGGATTTGTGAGCCCTCTACTCCTTGCACTTTTAAAGATCGTGTAGGTTTTCCTCAATCCAACGGTGGTCGGACCCTGCGCTCAGATCTAACTTCTGAGATCTATCCTCCTCTTCAACGCGCTCTTCTTGTCTTTATTCAGATTTGATGGCCCTCATGCTGTCAGGAATTTTGGATGGGATCCAACGATCAGAAATGCTTCTCGGGCCTTCGATCATTTTGTCAATGTTGCGTTGCCTTCGATCATTCGATCTTCCTGGACTTATCTTCTATTTGCCTGTTGATCATCACTGCTGTACTCAAGCCATCATTACTTTTGTACTTGCCATCAATGACAAGCATTCGCTGTCTGTTAGATATTTGCCATTCGCTGTCTATTAAATATTTGCCAACAGATCTAGCTTCCCAAGAGTTGTAAATCTTTGAAGAAGAGTCTGTTACACTTCACCACATGACCTACCACAAGAATTCTAAGAATTTATTAATAGAAAAAGTTAATATGAAAAATAAGAAAGTTGCTGAAAAATGGAAATCATAAATCAATTTTAAGGGGGTTCCACCCTCGAACATCGTACAATTTCACGATGCAACCAGGGAATCACTAAAGGAATCTATTTTTGATATTGAGAAAACAAATTCATTTTTAAAAGAAAGAACAAAGGAGTTGGAAAAAATCTAATTCCAAAACCATTATTTGTTGTACCTATAACTGCAGTTCAACCAACACTTACCCTTGAAGATGTGCCTTAAAGCAGTTCCAAATTGAGAGGTTCATCCGGTTTACTGTTGGCTACGAGAAAATATGTTGGAGATGGTAAATAGAAGAGAATAGACCTAATCCTTGAAATATGAGAAATAACGCAGAGTTCAACCAACTTCTCAACAATGTTTATGCATTTTAAGGAATATCTCCAAAAAGACTTAGAGAATGACGAAGCTTTTTAGAAAGAAGCAGTTGGAACGTTTGCAACAAATGTTTCAAGCTTGAGCGACACACATAGAAGAGAACACAACCTTCCCTCCAACATTCAAATGAAACAAATTAATGCTTGTTGGCTTAAAATAATCAAATGTTTAAGAGAATTGTTGTCTGAGTTGGATGTTGTTAAAACTAAGAGAGATGGAATATTTCTAAAACTTGTTGATCTTACCAAAGAATCGTATGGCCCTAATTTATTGATGGATACCATGCTTATGTGTAAGTGTAAACTATTGAAACAATTAGAAGCATTAAAAGTTGCATGGGCAAGTGTGTTTAGTGACTCGGTTGAATTCTCCAAAGAAGAAGTAGAGAGGTGGCTTGTCCGATACATAAATAAGAATGATGATATTGAGGACACGTTGCACCAATTAAGCATTGATTTAAGAGAAATGGAGAATGAATTATTTGAAATGAAAACCAAGCACAAAATAACGATTGCTCCGATGAGGGAGTATACAAAAGAATGGTTAACAAAATCATTAGTTAAGATAACTAAGACATATCAACAAGAAGTAGTTATAGTAAAAAAAATATCCATTGCAGTAAGTCAACTAGCAACCTTATTATTGCCCTCACCATTTTTCTTCTCCAGTCAATTCTCATTTTACCTTTTCTATACCCAGTAACCTGTGAAACCTAAGGCCAACCCTTGACTGTTTTCTTTTGTCTTCGAGGTATCTCTTTCATTTTATGGTCCACAGGAGCCCCATCCTAGTCCTCTTTGAAGGACAAACACAATTTATTTTATTTGTGACTGCAAAAATTACTGCTTATTTTATTAAGACATCTATTATTTTTTTAGGTTCCTAGAGAACTAGTTTGGAACATAACATTATTGATTTCTCAAGACTTATATTTTTAAGCATGAGATTTCATATGTGTGTCTATCAAAATATTTATTGGATTTAATGAGATGATCATTTAGAGTTATCTACTATATGTGTGTTAAAATTTTGATATGCTCATTTAACCATAAATAATGTCACATCTTTATCACCCAACCATAGGCATCCACATATGCCACTCCCGAGCACAATAACCTTTTCTTAGATAGAATGATTCCAGAAAGTCCACACTACAACCAACAGATAAACCCTAACCAGAAACACCATGGTTGTAGCAGCATCAAAATACCAATAAAGCATACCTTTACCAAGAGAAGTGCACAAGCAGAAGATACCAGAAAGACTTGTGCCCTAACTACCACTGTTTTTCCTTAGAGTTTCACCCTAGCTGTTGCCATCGTTCCTCCTTAGAATTGCACACTGTTTTCTAAGTGAGTGATTCTATCCAAATGAGCTAGGCACACCCTTATTTATACTAGCACGTCCAATGGATTTTCCAGGTGGGCCGACTTCTCTTTCTGGGGCCTTCTATTTCTTTATTATTATTCTCCTTGGGTCGACTTCTCTTCTAGGGTTTTCACACATATGTTTAATGGTTCTCTTACTATCGAAATATTCTATTCTAAGTACAAAGGTTACACTTGGAGGTTAATACCTCCTACAGCTACCAAAACATCAACACTCCCTCTTAGATAGGGAGGTATTAACTAAGATGTTCTTCATGTAATGGCCTCAAACACATCCATCCATCTCACATGGCATGGGAAAGATTCACATAGTCTTGTAGACCAGTCTACAGAGAACATCACCATAGTGACACATGCTATCTCATGATCAAACAGATCATGTCACAAGTATCACCATCATATCCACACAAACTTTCTCATATTCACACACACAGACTTTCTGATGGTCATGTCACAGTCATGCATCTGGGGCTCATCAACACATGTAGCATCTCTCTAGTGGGCACAGCCTCATCGTCCTCTCGGACCTTATGTCATTACAAGGATTTCATCTAGCTCACATAGAACTAGGAATCTATCTCACACTGAACTAGGCAACCATCCAGCTCACACAAAATCTGGAATATGCAGTTGAGCTAGTTTACACAGACCTATGCTACTACCCAATCCAAACGGAGTTTGGGAAACAACAACTTTCCAACTCACACAGAATCTCGAAACTAGCCCTAGATCTAGTTCTTATGGTTGGCACACCAGGAATCCAACCCACAGTGATTGTGCATCTAACCATGAGGGTCAGGCGATGTAGTACGCACACACTACCTATCTAGCCCAAGGCTAGGGAACACCTTCAACCACATAGGTTGGCCCTCCAAAAGATGAGAAACTCACGAGCTCTGAAGGCTCGACATCTGCTAACATTGTGTGAGGTCATGCTAACTGGTGCCACAGTCAGTAACGTGCATCCAAATGACCATCCACTGCTGCCACACACTGTAATATACTGCCCCAAGAATCACATATGTGACTCATCACTCCCTCTTACAAGGGACATCGTTCTGGACCATGCCAAACTTGTCTCCGAAGTATTCGAACTTTACTCTTGACAGAAGATTGGTCAACACATCTGCTCATCTTTAGTGACATACTGGAGCTTCATTTCTCCCTTCTACACCATATATCTAATATAATGGTACATGATCTTGATATGCTTGGAATTGTCATGAAACATCAGGTTCTCTAACAACTTTCACACAACTCTGGTTGTCGCACCAGATACAAGTTGCCTCTAACTTGAGATCAAACTATCTTGCAAGCAGCTTCTGAAGTCACATTGCTTTGCTGCTATATACTCTGCCTCAGCCGTACTGAGCGCCACACTAGTCCACTTCTTGCTAAACCATGAGATCATAACTGATCCCACATTGAAGCAACATCTATATGTACTCTTATGGTCTGCGACACTACTGGCCCATTCTGAATCAGTATAGCCTTGCATGCTTATCTCACGATCAAAAATATATTCGAGTCCATAATCAACTATACCTTTCAGATACCTCAACATATGCTTTGCTGCAACCAAGTGAACACATTTTGGTTCAACCATATACTTACTCAAAGTGTTCACCGCAAACATATATATGGTCTAGTGTTCGTCAAATACATAAACGAAGCAATCATCTGCCTGTACATGGTGAGATCCACTGTCTCTGAAGAATTATCACTCAATAACTTCAGATTTGTCACCATTGGTGTGGGCATGGATTTACAATCCATCATATCAAATCTCTTCAGGATTTCTACTGCATATTTTCCTTGGCACAACAAAATCTCATCCGGTTTCTGCCACACCTCTAGACCCAAAAAGTAATGCATCATACCCAGGTCTTTCATCTCGAACTTATTGAGATCATTTTGTGTTTCCTGGTTTTCCTTCCCCATTCTATCTTCCCAACTTATTTTTTCCATTTATTTTCCCTCTTCTACACCTCCCCTTATTTCCCTTTTTCTTTTATCCTTTCTTATCTCCCTTTCTGGTTACTATACTTAGTCATATTTCGGTGATTAGCCGGTTCACGGGTTGGTAGACCTTCATCTTCATCCACTTTCTCATGTCATAAGTCTGCTACTACACTTAGCCATTTTTCAATTGTGCGGGTTCGCGGGTTCAATCCCTCATCCTCCAAGTTCTGTGACCTTCACTTTGCACCCCAAGTTTTGTGATCTACATTTTGACCATCAGATTTGTCACGGGTTCCAAGCTCCAAAGTATTTTATTCCTTTTGCATGCAAGTTCGACCAACCGCCTTTCTACACTTAGTATATTTTTGATCATCCATAACCGCGCGTTGGCGGCTTCCCGAGTTGGCGGGTTCATGAAAAACTTCATATTCAAACTCTCTCTTGTCCATTGCCACCATTTTGTTGATTTTCCCAATACACATTAAGTGTTGTTTAATGCTAACAACTGTTGTGCAGGCTTTGAAAAGATCGTCGTTAATGGTGAAAAGCTCGAGGAATTACTCATTAAATTTCATTAAATCTTCATTTGCCAAGGGATTAAATTATCATTATCTCTCCAAAAAGATTTATTTGAGGTTATTATCCAGTTGAAGAAATAATCCCATCAACCTATGGAAACATCATCTAGACAACAATTTTGTGGTGATACTATGAATATCTTTGGTCACGAAGACCAGAACTTCCAGTGGTTAAGAGCATATTCATATTATTTCTCTCCTCCTGCACAAAAAGATGTAATTTGGGCATATGGAATCCCTCGTGCTAGGTTTGTTCCTGAGGTTTTTGATTGTAAAGAACTCATTGCATGGTGTGTAGACAAGTACGTGCCAAGTCAAAGAATTATACAACTCCAGGATCATTCTCTGATTTCTCTTTCAATTCAAGTTTTTCGCAAGATGTTAAAGCTGTCAGAGCTGACTCTTACTTTAAAAGGTGAAGATTGCAGATAATTCTTGAAGAAACATAATAGTGGGCTTGACCTCTTGCTTGAATATTCAGAGAGTCCTGCATCTATCCTAGCAGACATAACTATATGGTTGGTTGAGGTGCTTGGTCCTGGTAGTGGTCAGGGTGTTGCGGTTCTTCATTAGATGCTTGGGGTTAAGGGTTGGTGTAGGAGAGCATGTTGTCGAAGAAATCCTAGGAGTTATTCTGCGGTGCAGGCGCAGGCGGTGGGGGGTTGTTGGAGGGAGGAGGGGGAGGCGATGGACGAACCGAATCGAACACCTCGACCACGTGCTCCTCATCTTCCTCGTCCTCCTCTTCTTCTTCTGCAATGGAGGCGATGGGGGTTTCTGGTGTTTTTTTCACCTCCGGTTGCTGCTGGATGGGCGACGCACTGAGGGCATGCTTCAGTGGGGGAGGCAACGTGGAGCGGAGGTGGCGAAGGGGTGGGGGGAAACGAATCACTGTACAATGGGGCGATCGGGGGAACACCCTGGCGTGGGGATTTGGTTGCCTCACCCTGACCGTAGTCGTTCAGCGCGTCACCTGTGTTCTTCAATGACACTATGTACCCCAAATGAGCGACGGTGAAGGCATTACGCATCCCTACCACCTATTTCATGAAAGATTTCTGCTCCTTGCACCTCGCCACCGACTCCTTGTTCTCGATTTTGGACTGGCTACACCCCATTGATTCAACCCGCCTGCAATCAAACGATCTTCTTTGTGTTTGGACCCTGTTGCAAACGGACTCTAAACCTTCTTCGCCTCTGTGCCCTATGGGAATCGATCTCTAAACCTTCTTCACCTCTGTGCCCTATGGGAATCGATCTCTAAACCTTCTTCGCCTCTGTGCCCTATGGGAATCGATCTCTAAACCTTCTTCGCTTCTGTGCCCGGACGAAACGAATTGATCACCCTAAACCTTCTTCACCTCTGTGCCCTATGGGAATCGATCTCTAAACCTTCTTCGCTTCTGTGCCCGGAGGAAACGAATTGATCTATCTATAAACCTTCTTTGCCTCTGTGCCCTGTGGGAATCGATCTCTAAACTATCTTCACCTTTGTACCCTGAGGAATCAAACCTCACAGCTTCGCCTCAGGACCCTGAGGGATCGAACAATAAAGCTTTTACCTATAAAGATCCACATATTTGAGCATGGAATAATGAAAAAATTCCATCATCAACACCTAGCAGGTATGGGCTTATGACCGAACGCAAAAAATAAAAATAAAACAAAGACATGAACAACGTGAATATATTTTCTTATGTCATCGTAGGCAATGAATCTTTCCTAGCCGTGTCAGACCCAACAAAGGAATTCAAACGTTGGACATAAGAAAATTAATTAATTTAAACACACTCCAAGCAAATAATTAATTTATTTATAAATGATAAACAAAATTTTTATTCCATTCTTCCTTATGTATCGCGTGGATATTATTATTTAGTAATAATTAAATGAAATATATAGTGGCTTTGTTCAAATCAAGGAGAGGGCTTGTCATGGGTTTCTTTCCGGTAGAGTGGTTTAATTATGTGAGGTTTGTCTTGTGGATTAAATTTTGTATATGGGTTAATTTTGCATGTCTTGTTATAAGATAAAAGTATTTTATTTTTTAGAAGTTATATAAAAATACTAATTATAAAATGTTTCACAATATTTTTACAAAAATATTGTTTAATTTTTTTAGAAGTTATATAAAATTTTTTACAAAAATATTGTGAAACATTTTATAATTAACATTTTAAAAATTAGTAAGATTAATCGATGTTTTTACACTTTAATAAAAGTTAAGATCTTTAAAATTTTATTGGGTTTGTGTTACATTACCAATTAGTAATTTAGAAATCTTTACTCAATATGTTTACAATGAGGTTTACTATTTTTGAACTACATAGAAGGAGTTCCTTGTTTTACAAAGATAGAGGTCTTGTACTCAATATTTTGCATATAGTTAGAGTGGAACCTTAAAAATAAATTATTATTATTATTATTATAAAGCATTCACTAACAATAAAATGCGATCTTAAAAATAAATTATTATTATAAAACAATACTCACTAGTCAAGGGACAATAACTTAAATGAGATAGTTAGTAGAGTACCATACATACCATAAGTACCCATGCACTAGCATGTAGATAGTTATGGTACCTTGGTACCATGTAGATAGAGGGTGCATCCACCGGACCTTTAAAAAAAAAGATAAATATTAAAATACCATTCAAAACAAATCCATGGGAGTTTATTCGAAAGGGGGACACATGTCTTCAAAAAGAAGAGTAACATACCAAACATTAGTCCTAGTGGAGCAAATTAGAGGAAGTTAGAGAAGTTTTAGAGTAGAGGAAGATTTCACCAAAGGTATTAGTGGAGGGTAACTTGGCATGACAAACATTAGTCATAATGGAGCCAACTAGAGGAAGCTAGAGAAGTTTTAGAGTAGAGGAAGATTTAATCAAATGTATTAGTGGAGAGTAACTTGGCATGATAAACATTGATCCTAGTGGAGCCAATTAGAGGAAGCTAGAGAAGTTTTAGAGTAAGGTAACATGACATGATCTTTAATGCTAACTGAGATTAGAAAGTCAAAGTATACTACAAGACATTTGTCTTTTTACATGTTCATAGTTAGTCTATTAATCAAGATATATTATTTTTCAATTCAAGTTTTGTTTTTATTTTAATTTAATATGAAAAAAATAAATAAAAGTAAACTTTTATAAGCAAAATTCTCATAATTACATAGAAATACAATTTTAAGCAAAGTTCTCACTAAATTTGAAAAAAATAAAATAATAAATGAATAAATTTATTATTTTTAAACTTACTACGCTACAAGTACATAAAAAAAATTAAAAAGAAGGTTTAATAAAACAATATTTTAATGGTTTAAATCCATTTAAAAACTTTGCCAAAAAAAAACCAAAAAATTGAGCAAAGAGTGCTAAGTTCGTTGTAACAATTCCTCTTTCTAATAAAAAAAAACGCATAGTTCTTTATGTTTTATGGTGGTTAAATGGGTTTCTAATGGACGAATCTAAATCTAAAAGCATAAAAGCTTTGCAATTAAGCTTTTTAAAATTTATATGATGAATTCAACGTTTGACATTGTAATAAATTTATTAAATTTATATATGAGGAATTTTTATTTTTTATATTAGTATAAGTTTGTTATACAAATAATTGTTTAATATAATATTTTTTTTAAGAGAAAAAAAATAATATTTTATTTTAAATACTAAATCAAATTATATATTATTTTATTTTTAAAAAAATTATAAATTAAAAAAAATATAACATTGTTATTCACTTCATAAATTCTATGTCAATTTAGATATAGTCATCTTAAGCTTTTATGAGGCTAAGTTTACTTTTAAAAAGATCCTTTCAAATCTACTTTTATAAAAAAAAACAACTAAAATAATATCTCTACATTGTGTTATCACATGAAGTTGTCAAGGAGTCGTATGTGTTTGTTGTCAGTACCTAGGTTTGTGATTTTTGCCCTGTCTTTGTCCCTAACGCAGGCCGAGCCTTGAAGTTTTTCCCCCTTCGGCTGGTAAAATTGTTTTTTGTTTTCCCTTGTTCGTTTGTGCACCCTGGTTTCCCTTGCTGTCTTACCTGAAATCTCGGCTCCAAGTCCCTCTATTTTTCTCCAAGGGTCAACACTCGTCTCCTTTTTCCAGTCATTGGTCTCCCTATTTTCCCAGCCCACAACCAGTCGTCCAAATCTTTGTTCACACAGGTCGTAGCCGCGGAATCAAGGCGCAACACTCAGAGCGGTCCATTTTGGACTCGAATCAAGCAAAAAGGCAAGTTCAACTTTCAACGATGAGATTTCCATGTGGAGTTCATATTAGCGGCTTGCGAGCATTCAAAATCTTAAAGTTGCGCGAAGTATAGCGCTAGAGAAAAGCCCCGAAGAGAGCATGAGCCGTTGATCTTGAGGGGGATAGGTGGCAGCTGATCCAAGTGTTCGGGGAAATGAGCTTCGAAAAGTTCGAAGTAAGAAGTGCGTGAAACTCTCGAAAAGTCGAAGCCCGGACTCCTGAAGTAGTTATGGGCCGTTGATCTCAAAATCAACAAGGAGTCGTTGATCTTAGCGGCAATACCTCCAGAATCCCCAAAGTGCCGAAGTCCCGAAGTGGATCTCGACCGTCCGAATCTCAGAAGCCACGCGTCATCAGATCCGTCACTTTAGGGATTTTTCTTTGGAGGTTTTGAAATGAGAGATGCACAAAGTTCCCGAAGAGATGAAGCCCAAACTCCCGAAGTGATCCAAGCCACCCAAAGCAAGAGGACATGTGGAGGCAGATCCCTCGCTTCGGGGTTCGATGCTCCGAAGAATCGTGGAAGTTAAGCTTCAAAAAGTTTCGAAGTCCCAAAGTTCCGAAGCTGCTGTTGGGTTGCCAAAGTACCATCTTTTTACCAACCTTTCACTTCACTTCCACTTCACTTTCACTTCACTTTTAACGATATTCCGCTTTCCCATACCCTTACATTAAACCATTTTCACGATTACATGGGTTTTATACATATTATTTTCCAATGCATCTATTTTAGTGTTTTTGAGTGAATTTATGATTAAATATTGAAAAAATGACATGTTTACACTTATATATGAAAGTGGGATGAGTTTCATGATGTTTATAGGTGTATTTGAAGACTCCAACCAAGTCAAACTTGACCAGCAAGCCTCAAATTCGAATCCTCTTCAACCCCTTGAAGATTTGATGAAGATTTGGAGATTTACTCAAGTATCTTGGATGGAGATTAATAATGAAAGAGAGAATTGTGAAAGGATTTGTAGAGATATCACTTGATATGTGTGAGCACATGGTTGTAACCAAATGAGACATTTGTGGATCTAGGAGAGATTTGTGGATCTAAGTTATCTTAAATTTTTGTATAAATAGGAGTGCCTCCTCCATTTCAAAGGGAGGACTCCTGGAGCATTGTGTCCAACTTATGATGGAATAAGAATCAAGCTTTATTTTCACATCAGTTCCCATTTTCTAGTTTAGATTTAGAATTCTTTAGTTTATGTGTTACTTTATTCTTGGGAGACTTGAGCTCATTCCAAATAGATCATAGTAGCATTTTCTTCTTGTTCTAATGCTTTGAATAGGTTTATATGCTTTATTGTTTTTATTATAATTATTTGATGATCTTGATTGTTGATAGGTTATTTGAAACATTACGAGAAGACCTCCTGTAAGGGAGCTATTGTTTTCATGCCTACAACAACTAAGCCTTTTTAAGTGTATTTATTTTGAATGCATGAGTGTTTACTTGATGATCTTGATTGTTGATAGGTTTTGTGAAACATCATGAGAGGACCTCCTGTAAGGGAGCTAGTGTTTTCTTTCCTACAACAACTAAGTCTTATTAAGTGGAATGAAAGAGTTAGGATTTGATTGAATTTTCTTAGATTAGAGTTAGATGCATACTCCTGCATATATTTTGCTGGCATCATCACAAGCTTACGAGCATCCCTGGTTGATAATTAAATGAAAACAATTTAAGCAATTGAATTTCCCAATAGCTGCCGAAGTGCCGAAGGCCCGAAATGAATCTGGACCATCCGTTAATGGGGACACGCGGTAGCCAATCTCTCGCTTCAAGAAATTTCCTTCGGGGAATTTTCCATGTTTCACATTCAAAAGTCCTGAAGGCCCGAAGTGTCGAAGCTGCCGAAGTCTCGAAGTGCTGAAGCACGTGGCACACTTTCTAGGTCATTTGGTCATAACATATGTCACCCTTCTTTTCATAACATATCAACAGACGTGACATCGTATGACGCCAGTCCACCACGTCATCTGGACCATCAATCAACGGGGACACACGCCATAAATCTACGAGTTTCGACGGAAAAATAAGTTTGAGTTTTGATTTTCCTGGAGCTCGGGGACCCAAAGGAGATCTCAACCGTCAGTCCGTGGAAGCGATGCGTCATCTGGTCCAGCACCGCCGAGGATTGACTTGACAGAGGATCCAAGGGACATGTGGCATAAATCCGTGAACTCCGGATAAAGATCCGAGGTAATTCTTGGCCGTTCGATTCAAAAGGACACACATCATTAGATTTCCAACTCATGGTAAAAGCACCGAAGGCAAGCCAGGTTTGAGATTTGATTTTTCTGAAGTCCGGAGACCTGAAAGGATCTTAGTTGTTCATGTCAGTAGTCCACGCGGTGTTAGATCCTTAGAACCGAAAGATTTTCTCGGAGGAAGTTTGAAAATTCAAAACTCCGAAGCCCGAACCGCGAAGAAAATCGCGTCTGTTGATTTAAGAAGGACAAAGTTGAGCCATTGATCAAAGGGCCTCGCCCGAGATCGCAAGATCAACGGTCACGCTTGATTGCGGAGTTAGAAGCTACCCGAGCTTTAAAAATTGAAGGGCAGGCCGCAATCAAAACCACTGTTTTGGGAAAGGGACACGTGGTGTCTCATGGTAAATTGCGGGAACAAAAGCAGTTTGTTTCCAAACCACTCTTGGCCGTGCCCGCAATCACATGTCTTCATGAGGTCATAGCCCCAGGTCACATCTATGAAGGAGCCAAAGGAAAAGATAACGCCCCATCCCAAAGCACACTTTTGGAAAATCGTAAAGTTGGCGGGTGATTATGCTGGGCGATGGCGCTAAATCTAGCAGGTGCGCCCAGATTGCAGATCGGGATCAGATCTACGGCCACAGTCCATTGCGGCGACGCAACATGATCGAACGATAATTTTCTTAAGCGGTCCCGCAATGGAAACCATGGTATGGCGAAAGTGCTATGTGGCGAAAGATGGTGGATTGCGGGACCAAAAGCAGTCTGAACCCAAACCACCTTTGAGCGGCCCCACAATCACGTGTTTATATGGCATCCTATCCAAGAGAAGCACGTGGCCACCCCCTGAGCATTAAGTCTCGTTCAATCTCCGAGCAAAAGCAATTAATGGAAGGTAGGTTTGGTGGTTGAAACCTCAGCTCACCCCATAAATGGGAGGCGTGGAGGATCTGGAGCTGTCAGCCCGTGTTACCCCTGCGAGCAGATTTTCCTGCCAACCCATGCCAATCTGAGCTTGCGTCTGACAGAGGGATACATGCACAGTCTGACAGAAGACTGCTCAGATGAAGTGCTTTGAATGTAGTGATCAGATCACACCCTTGATAGTCGGGGACTGATCTGAGTATAAATAAGTAGTTTTGATATTTTGTTATGGTCGTCAATTGGTTGAGCAGAGCTCCCTATTTTGTAATGCTTTGAAGCCAGAACTGTTCTTTGGTTATGTATCACATTTGAGACTTTCGCATTAATAGAAGTCGACCTCTTTTCATCTCTCTGTAAAAACAGTGCTAAAACACTCGAGCATGGAGGATCCAGTCGAGGGTTGTAGTTTTATTGTAATGTAGGTTTGATTACAGTATCTCTGTGATCAATTTTAGTCATCTTCCTTATTATCTTTTTCCCTCTTATGTTAAATGGATCAGGCATGGAGGATCCAGTTGAGTTGTCGTCGTTACATTCTGATGTAGGTTTGATCATTATGCTACTATGACTGTGTTGTTTGGACATATTTCAGTGTCTGAAGCTTGAGCTCAAGAACACTCTTGAGTCGAATTTTTTCTTCACCAAGCTGCTAGAAAACCTGATGCCCATAACAGTCTAAAATAATTCACTGACTGAAGTTAATGAGGCCCTCACTTCCTTGTGCATTGCTTGTTCAATTCTGTGTTGAAATCATTCATGTATTGAGTTTTCCCCATTTGACCTCCACTCATAAATCAAACATCCACCAAACACTTTGATGGGTACTGGGCTTATCCTCCTGCAATCTGAGGGTGACTCTCAGTGCTAACACATTGCATTTACTAGTAAAAATAATAATCCAGGATAGAGACCTAGACCCATAGATCCCTTCTTCGAAATCCTGAACAATTGGAAATTACTCTTGCATTTGCTTAATATAATATTTTTTAATCGAAACTGGGAAACTTTGTATTATAAAATTTGTGGCAAATGATTAAGTAACGACCTTTCAAAATTTTAAAGCAAAAATTACAAAAAATTGGAAATATTACATCTTGGTGGTTCACACTTAACAACTTACATGTATAAACCTTGAAGAAAACTCTTGATATTCTAATCGATTTAGTGAACATTTAAAATTACTAGAAAATATGGTGGTTGATTTCTTCCTCCTGTCTATGATTGGATGGAAGAGAATTATGTTTCTCGAGGTCCATCTCCTCTAGTATCTAGTACACAATATCTTCTTCCTTTAACTCAGCGTAACCTAAAGTTATAGACATTCTCTGATTTGATGCTATTGATTGAGAATCTTTGCTCAAATTGATTACCATGTTCCTCAACGGTCTGCACTCAACCTCCAATTCATCCACTTTTTGCTTCTACTAAACAAGAGAGTTCATAATTGTTGCAATGTGAGATGTATATCAGTGCTTATTCTCATGTACCTCAGGGGTCATTGAGAATATCGAGGTTTGGTTGCACTATATCAATTTCTCATGATTTCTCAATATTCTTTTGAATTCTTGCACCTCTCTACAGTCCATGTTGACAACAAACTTGAGAAAGAACCAAAACTCATGAGAAATTGGCAAAGGTTCAACTCAGTATGCAAAGGAGAAAAGATCAAGAAATTCAAATAAAGGAATCCTTCTTTTTCACACAAACCAATGCAAAGGTCCAAATTGAAGTTTTAAAATACCAAAAAATAGTAATCCAAGGCACAAAATGGATCAAGAAAGACTAAAGCACAAAACAAACAGCAAAGGTATTACCAAAAAAAAAGGAATCCACAACACATAAACCAATAAAAAGAACAAACATATGCCAATCAAATATTGCAATAGACAAGAAGCCAGAGGGTTTATCGAATCAATTAGAACCAAATACCTAAATGGAACCCCGCCGTGAGTGTGATTGAGAACTAGGAGCCAAAATCACCAAAGGAAATCATTGTTCTCATGTTAATAGAAATTTCAAACAGAAACATACCAAGATACCAAAGAGGTAACTAACAACTTGAAGAGAGTCTTACTAGGTTTTGCCAAGCCAACCTCTGGTCTTTGTCCCCATAAGCTCGTTCCATGCACCAATTCATAATCCCACAACAACAACGGCCTCGGACACCTCGACCGCATGCTCCTCCTCCTCGTCTTCTTCTCCTTCTGGAATGGGAGCAGCGGTTGCTTCGGGGTTTTTGTATTCCTCCGCCGGCTGCTCGTCGTTGTGGAAGGCGATGACCGGCGCACTGGTAGATCGCTCCAACGTGGAGCGGGAGAGGTAGCCTGGCGGAAGGGGAGGGGGTTGCGGAGGTAGTGGAGGTGCGGGAGGCAGCGGATTGCCGAATATCTGAGAGACGGGGAGCAGACCGTGGCTCGGGAATTCCGTCGACTCGCCCTGCCCGTAGTCGTTCAGCGCGGCCCCCGTGTTCTTGAGCAACGTTATGTACGCGGAATGAGCGGCGGCGAAAGCATTACGCGCCGCCACCGACTCCTTCATCAATTGTTTCCGCTCCTTGCACCTCACCACCGATTCCTCGTTCTCGATTTTCGATCTTCTTCTTGAGCCAAACGATCTTCTTTGCACCTGGACTTTCTGGAATCGAACTTGAAACCGTCGTCGCCTCTGCCCTGTGGGAATCGAACTCTAAACCTTTTTCATCTCCGTCACCTGTAATAGTCGAACACTGAACCTTGTATGAATGAAGATCAGTAGTTGCAGTCGGAAAATATGCAAAAATTGTATCGCATCGTCCGCACACTCGGATTCAATGCTGGCAACGTCATTTTTCTTTACTATCTCCCACGTTACAGGATTCGAACGTTGGCCCACGCTTTTAAAAGTCGACCTAAGAAAATCAATAATTTACTGATTAGACGTAAAATACTTGGAACATAAACATAAGATTTATGATCTTACTACGTGCTTTTTATCGGCGTAGAATATGGTTCAATGCTCCTTTGCTCATCATTAGCAACTTCAATCCTTTGCTCATCATTAGCAACTTCAAATTTTATCTATAACTACTCTTCATTAATAACTTCAAATTTTTATCTATAACTTTTTCTTTATCGCTTTTTGAAAAAGTATTCAAAGGAGAACATGACCGACCCTCTTGTAAAGCGAGATGCTTCCTGCTTTCTCTTTTTTGTCATGCTCGTCTCGATTTGAGTCACTACTTACTTTTGGCATATAAGAAATGAGTATTTAAAAGTGTAAAACTCTAAACAATATTTGCTAAATTCATACTTGCTTTTTGAGGAGAAACAAGTTGTCACGGGGTTAGACTTATTATATTTAAGGGTTTCATACTATTTAAGAAATTTAGTTGTTATGATATTACAAGTTGGGCGTGACTATCAATCTAATTGTATTATTTGAAATACATTTAAGTGATGTATTATGGGCGAACCCAAGCCATGCATTTTTAATTGTGTAGAAGTTTGAATGCTCGTTTCACTTAGCTGATGTTGTACAATTGCCATTCAATCATAGACAACCTACTATTATCTTCCTCGAGCTAAGCATACTTCAACAACTGATTGCCCAACGTGCTATTATGTTATCATCTATCTAGATCGACATGTGAAAGTCACCAAAGATAATGTTCCTTCTTCGTAAGGCATTCATGTATATTCGACACACATATCATCGATGTCGTCTTTGTTAGAGATAATGCCTCATTATGATGCATCCTAGAGTTTAGGGATTGTGTTGGGCTAGTTGGAGGAAGTTGAGATATTCTCTCAACCTCTCCCTCCAAGAGTGGAATAAGTTGGATSTCACTCCAACTATATATACCTGATGTATCTTTGTTTATTGTATGTAATACAATTGATATTATTCATGTTAATCTTGTTCAATGGAAGCTCTCCTTATTTCTAAGTGTCTTGCCATGGAAGATACACAATCTACCACATTGCCAAGTCGCGTCATCCTCCGCCAAAGCTTGTTATGTGGTGCCTCGTCGAACAATTGTCCATCCTACTCAATAAGATGTCCTTAGTCCTCCTAGTTGACGCGCTAGTACATTGTCCTAACCATCTCATGCACCACCGTGAGCCAACCACCAAGTTATATGGACTCGTTGTGAAATGTGTCAAGTATGCTCGGTGCACCCTCCATCGTGTCATTGTCAATGACACCTCAAGTCGAGGTCCTTACACAAGTCCTATGGAGAAAGTACTTGTTTCACTCGTGTTTAAATTGAAACCATTTTTTAACAAATGGTGAAGCTTTTGAGTAAAGGGTTGAAAGTTTTTAATGATTATTTCTAGAAGGTGGAAAATCTATCTTAATTTAGTTGTCAATTGGTAGTGAGGACAATTATCATTCACTACTATTATTGAATGTGGGTTGATTCATCATAATTATTAAAAAAAAAATACTCCACTAAAATAACTAGTTGATGGTCCATAAAGGAGCAGATTTCACTCCTACCAAATGTTTCTAGGTATTTGGTCATTAAGTGTCTCTATACATTCAAAGAAAATAAACTCTTATCCAATCAAAAATAATTTTAGATCTTACTCTAAAATCAAAAAAATCTCAACTTAAATAATATTTTCAACCTAAATAATATTTACAAGAAAGCAAGTATCTCATATTCTCATCAGTAAAGTTAAACCAATAAATTCATATTCTTTTAAATAACCAATCCCAATAAAATCTTAATAAGTTACCGACCATCCACTTTTTTTTTTTTTTTTTAATATAATATTCTATTAAATTTAAATTTATTTTATTAATTATTAATTTTTCATTTTTACTTTTTATTTTATTTTTTATTTTTTATTTTATTTTTATTTTTATTTTTATTGTTGGTTTTAATTTTTATTTTATTTTATGAGGGTTGTAAAGTGTATTTTCCTTTTCTTACTGTAATTGATGATGATGGTTTGCAAATTAAAAATATACAATAATTAATAAATTAAACTTAAAAAATACTTTATAAAAATTTTGGTTAAAAATACTTTATAAAAATTTTGGTTAAAAAGAGATTAAGTCCCACTTAGAATCAATGTATGGTGTTTTGCTAAAAAAAAATTTGGTGCAATTGAATGAAATGTGAGTGTTAAGTGAACACTTTGCCCATCTTTAAGGAATACAACAAGAAGAGAAATATCTACAAAGCAGCTAGTCTTTGCTTAGTTAATATGTCAATTCATTGAAATACACATAGTTTCATGTGTGGAGTCGTCCTAGTTATGACAAACCTTTTAATTTTAAATTTAATTTAAAGAATGTGGGCATATATGAGAATGGTGAACATAAAAGAATAATGTCTAATTTGTTTTATGAATTAGTGATAGATTAAAGTTTAATCTGTCATGGATTGAAGTCGATTCTGTATGGGAACCAGGGACAATTAAGAATTGAATGGGAGAAGAATAATTATGTACACATTCATACATTCTCTGTGTGTATTTATAGGAGAATCGAAAAAAGAAGACGAGGACGATTTCATTGAAAGGAAAATGGCATGGTTGAGTTGCAGAGTAGATTACTCGCATGGTAACTCGCATGGTAGATGAACGAGAGTTTAGGTATAGTAGCAATGACATGGAAAATTCATGGTTGGAAATCAAGAAGCGGTGTTTTCACAGAGTCAAATGGAGTTGAGTCAAGGGAAACGTCCAATTGAAGCATCAAAGTGGTTATGACCAAACCAATAAATATAGATCACCATAGAGGTAGAAATCGCCTAGTTAATGCTATATTGTAAGTATGGAATATGTTCATACCAATTTGAATTGCAGCTAAGACTGATTAATATGAAGTCAGATAGATTCAATTCCTAGAGGAATTGAATTGAATTTTTAAAGCTACGGTTTAAACGTGAGGAAAAATCATCCTAGTTGAATGGAATTTTTAATAAGGCAAAGTTGTAGATCTAAAACGTGAAATGTCCAATTGAAGCATCAAAGTGGTTATGACCAAACCAATAACTATAGATCACCATAGAGGTAGAAATCGCCTAGTTAATGCTATATTGTAAGTATGGAATATGTTCATACCAATTTGAATTGCAACTAAGATTGATTAATATGAAGTCAGATAGATTCGATTCCTAGAGGAATCGAATTGAATTTTTAAAGCTATGGTTTAATTGTGAGGAAAAATCATCCTAGTTGAATGGAAATTTTAATAAGGCAAAGTTGTAGATCTGAACACAAATGATTTACAAGTGAGAATAGGGTAATAAAACCTGTAGTTTTCCTCAATTACAATAGAAACAAATTCTTGAATGAATGGATTACAACTTGTATGCAAAGAATATATGATTTTGGAATGCACCCAACTTATAATGAGAATGGCCTAGTTTCAGGTATGAGTAAATTACACTCTAAAGACAAACTATTTGGTTTATGGTTTGATGGGAAGAGGCTCTGGGGAATACTAAACATATTGATAACATCAATATGAGATGCTTGGCACAAAGTGAACTCAATGTGTGAATTGGGATTCTTGGTGAGGACAACAAAAATGTACATTCAAATTTGTAATTCAAGTGATGGAATGTATAGTAATTTGTATGCACGGTTATGAACTAGTTCACATGGACCTGTAGAATTTAATTGCAAGGATATGATGGGGGTTAGATGCCCAGTTAAACTATTTGAAATGTATAAATGGTGAAACATTTAATGTGAAGAACAAAGATTGACACTGTAATTCCAGAGCTGGTAGTAGCAAGGAGATTCTAGTAGTACTATAGTGTTACATTGATCATAATAGTTTCCCTGCCACCATAGTTTGGTTCCTACTATATTGGTTTAACTCTTGTAACAAACTTATGCATCTGATAATTCCAGTGGTCGAGAGTTATGTTAGTTGTGGGTATTTGGTGATGGGTATATGAGCATATAACTCTGGATTGAATTATTTGATCGTGTGAATAATAAATTAGAAAAGGATTTTAGAATAATCCTTTGATTGTTTTCTGCAAATTATATTGAAACTAAAAATGGTTTGTAATTTAATGTAAATAGATTAATTCTTTGAAACAATTAATGCTGGTGGCATTAATATTGCAATCGACATTAATACCTACATTACATTTTAATTGTTTACGAATTGTATTTTTTGAACAAAATGAATAGAAGTTAATAATTTATTAAAATATGAACCACTTGTCATATTCGCTAATGCATGGATAACGCGTGGAGGCAGATGCTTACGGACCCAACAACTTCAACAACGTTGGTAAGGGTTGGTTGGGCCCAACAACTTCAACAACGTTAGAGTTTACACAACAGCTTCAACAACTTTAGAGTTGATCTTAATGGTCGACATAACGTTCATAGAGGCTCTCGGGGCAGGGGGAGGGCCGCACCTATTGTTCTTGGAGTGCATTAAAAAGATTGCTGCGTAATAAGATTTTTTATTGCAGTGTAATCAGAACCTACGCAATAACCAATAATCAATTTGTTTTTTTTTTAAATCTTTTTTAATATCTCAACTCAGTAAAAAAATGAGATACACCATGGGATTAAAGTCCCATCACTTAATATTTAACCAATCAAAAATCAGATTTTTGAAATTTGATTAATAAAAAATAAATTTGTGTTTAAAAATAAATCTAATTAATATAAAGTTTTCACAAAACTTAAGAAAGATTGGCAAATTTACGGTGAATTAATAAAAGCTTTCACGAAACTTAAGAAAGGTTGGAAAATTTAGAATGAATTAATAATAGGTCAGAGCAGTTTGACTCGTGACCGAAAGCTATAGTCCCTGGCGAGGCAGGGACTAATAATATAAAAGAGCAAACAAATTTTACTATAGGGTATGGGGTATGCATGCTAGGTGTGAATAAACATAATTTTACTATAGGGTATGCTAGGTGTGAATAAACATAATTTTACTATAGGGTATGCCAGGTGTGAATAAACATATTAGATTTAATGGAAGTTCTACTCAAGTTTTAATGAATTGTAATAATAATAATAATCATGTGTAATAATAATTATTATTAATAAAATTTATAATAATATTAATTATCATTAATAAAAGTATTTTTTTAAAAGTTTATGTTCTATTCAAGTTTTAATGAATTGTGATAATAATAATCATGTGTAATAATAATTATTATTAATAAAATTTGTAATAATATTAATTATCATTAATATTTGTTTTTAAAAAGTTTATAATAATAATAATGTGTAATAATAATAATTTTTAATAAAATTTGTAATAATATTAATTATTATTAATAAAAAGTCCTCAAGGTGTAGGACAATTGGTGACGAAGTGTGCTTTTAAGGCACTTTGTGATGTTAAAGTTATCGGTTCAAAACTTGTGGGGACAAAAAATCCATCCATGTTAAGGGTTGGTGTGGCTCAGGCTGGGTGCTATCCTCAGGTGATTTTGACAGCTTCGATGCTTTTGAATCACGATTTCTCAAGCCACAGGCTAGTCTAGCATGTCACCGACAAACTAGCAAACAAATTTTTTAATTATTATTAATAAAAATGTTTTTTTAATAATTTATAAAAATAAAATTTACATTTAGTTCAATGTTAATTATTTTTTTAAATTTAGGACATATATTTTAAATACTATCAATAATAATAATTAGGTATTGAATAAGAAAGTTTTGTTTTTTTTAATAATTATAGTGTTTATGACTTTTGTTTTTTAGATATTAATTTTAAATAGCTAAATGATATTTTTTTAAAGAGGAAAATGCCTATAATACTTAGGGCTACTAGCTTAATCTTTGTTGATACAATCTCAGGACCCTAATGTATAGCAACATCATCATGTGCAGACAAATCTTGGCCACCTGAAATAACCCACGGGAAGTCCATAAGGGGGCAAACTTTCACCCCTAGCAAATGCCTCAAGGTCTTGGGTCGTTAACTTGTTTCCTTATGTCCAAGGAAGATGAGATCTTCGCTAATAAAAAATAGTATTAGGTCATACTCTGGGACCAAAAGGGCAGTTTCAACCCACAACAATATCCACTAAATACCTAGTATCCCTATCCAATCATTGTTGAGGCTCTAAAAGAAGGGTCATGTAGTATTAGTAACATCTACCCATCAACCCCATCTTTGAAGCCTACGATAGTACTCCTCGCTTGCATCTTAACCTCATGCCCATGAGGGAATAGATAAATGACTTGTTTATATAATTTTAATTTTTATGATGCTTGCACAAAGTCTTGGTATGATTCCCCTCATCTACAAACACACCATGGAAATGCGATTCTTCTGCAATTGTGACTATTGTGATGGTGACACCCAGTGCCATTATTTTTCATTGGAGTTTAAGCTCAACATGAAATGTGATAATTGGCTTAGACCTCTCAAGCTTAGATCTTATGTCTTCTTATACAAGAGATACCCGTGTCATCATCATGGACCATGTTGAAATATGAAAATATTTGATGACTCTAAACAAAGTATTTTGATGTCAGGCAAAAGACATGCCTTTGTTCTCCCTGGTGATAATTTGAGCAAATCTATGTATGTATGAGTCGTTTTGAACAAATATGAGCATCTCAGAGGATATATAAGCATATATGATTATATTAGGGTAGATATGAGGGTGATTAAAAAAAATCCAAGGTAGAGTATCAAAATGTGCAGCTATCCAAGGTAGTTTTGAGAAAATTTGGGAGTTTCTAAGTGTTAGCTCACCTTCTCCAATCTAGGTATTTACTATGGCAAGATTTATCAAATTTTAGTGATTTCAGTTTAGGGAGGACTATTACCTTACCGAAAAATATTATGATTCTATTGCTTCACTCGAGCATAAAATACAACTCAAAGTGGGGATCTCGGTGGATAATCAATCCCTACTCTATGCAAGTAAGCAAACTAGAGGATTTCTCTTAGTTGTTTGATTACAATATCTACAAAGATTCCATTCTTATTTATGATTGCATTTGCGTGGAGGATCAATGGTATCTAAGGTGCTTTCTTCATCCAACTTGGTTTCTTGCAAGTATGCAACTCAATCCAAGGCATCTCCTATAATTGCTTAGCCTCTTGTCATGACAAATCCATGTATTATTAATAAATTGGATGAGATGCGATCTTTGGAGGTTAAGAATACAATGGTAAATGCACTCTTTTCAACCCTTGAATCTGTTGTAGTAATTTATCGATTTAATGGGTTATGGTCACAGTCAATAGATTTGCACTAGTGGATTTATTCTCATTGGACCAAACATGTGAAGTCTTCTTGTGTTCCAAAGTTTTCCTTGTATATTAGTTGTATAATCCTAATGTTTACTAGAAATTTTTTGAGGAGGGACCATGGTTTTGGAGTGGAGTGGAGCTCTTTATTACCCCAAGGTTTTTCGACTTTGATCCCTCCACTATGGTCATGTCCAAAATGTTGGTTTGGGTTCAATGCCTAAATATGCTTCTTCCTTTTTGGCACCCTTTGCCCTTTACATATATTAGAAATGATTTGGGTAACTTTTTTAATGTATGATCTTGAGCGGATTCAACGTGGTCTTTTTACATATGCTCAAACACATGTGGAGATTGATCTTAGTAAAGGTATTCCGGACACAATGTTGCCAAAACATGACAAATTTAAATGGATTGAGAGCTTGGATTATGAAAATACAACATTTAGATGTTGGTTGTGTCATCAAACAATTCATCTACATGACTCTTGTCCTCAAGCAAGAAGTCATTCTAAGAGGAATAAGAAGCATTTTCTCAAATCTAAAAATTAGCAGCAATATGAGCTCCATCTTTCAAAAGATGAAGATAATGAGAGTATACCATATTTGCACTCTTTTGAGGTAGAGAAAGATAATAATGAAGGAACATAAGTAAAGAATGATGATATTAAAAAAACATTGGAGGTGTACGAATACGTAATGAATGTGGAGGGTTCCTCTTCCCAAGATAGTTGCAAATGAGGGTCCGGTAGGAGGAATGAAGAGATCACATGAATTCCAAAATTTTAAGTTTAATAAGGAACAATCTTCATTTGAAATTCCAGTAATACACCGTTCTCACCTTGAAGATGAGACCTCTTCCATGGGGATGAATAGAGGTCAAAAAATAAAAAAGAAAAAAGAAAAAAAATCAAATTAAAGTCATTATCACATGATAATTTAAATTGTCTCTAATGATTAATTTTCATTCGATATTTAATAATATTTTTTCGACATATTTATGTAATGTAATGTATGCATCTAAAAAAATGTGATTCTGTTTATATATATATATCCATTGGATGTAGCTGGTTGGGAAGAACAATTGTTACCCTCCCCACCCAGGTTCAATTCCTTGCAAGTGACATGTTGTGTCCTTAAATGGGTCTATAAGATGTTCTTGTTCTTGAGCCCCCAATATTCTGAAAATGCTCGGCCACCCCATGTTCTCTCGTGGATTTCAGGGAGGTTATCTGTGGATGTAACAGTTCCGAAAATGCTCGACCACCCCATGTTGGTTATCTGTGGATGTAGCGATTCCAAAAATGCACGACCACCCCATGTTCTCTCGCACATATTTTGGGGAGGTTATTTGCGGATGTAGCAATCTCGCGGATTTCGGGGAGGTTATTTGTGGACGTAGCGATTTCGAAAATGCTCGACCACCTCATGTTCTCGCATGGATTTCAGAGAGGTTATTCATGAACATAGCGAGCATTGATATCTAATGTCGTGAACCACATGAATATATATATATATATATATATATATATATATATATATATATTCCAATATATGTAAAAATAAATAAATAATACTAAATAATACTATAAATTTTAAATAATTTTATCAAAACATTCAAAATAAAATAACAATAATAAATTATTAATATGTTGTGTAATTTTTTTTAAAAACATAAATAAATCATTATTACATCAAATTAAAATCTAAAATAATTGTGTGAAATAAATAAAGAATGGTTAAAATAAAATATATATCTCGCAGCTCATACTCGCGTGACACGGGCTCATGTGCATCCATGCAGCCCGTATGAATGGCGCACATGTTAATCGGGGTGAGAATCGAACTTGAGACCTCCATTTACAAATTTCCTTTTATATACACAACACTTGCCAATTGATCTACACCCCTACGTGCGATTAAAATAAAATATTTTAGTAAAACACTTAAAAGTGAATAAACATTGACAATTCAAAAATAAAGATAATTTAAAATAAAGTACTTTAGTAAATCACTTAGAAGTGAATAAACAATGACAATTCAAAAATAAAAATAAAGATAATGGCATGTTAAATCCAACGACCACATTTTTTTCCACATAATAACTACTCTTCATTAATAATTTAAAATTTTCTTTAGAACTTTTTTTTTCACTTTAATAAAAAGTATTCAAAGGAAATCATGACCGCCC
The DNA here is from genome assembly GCA_009831015.1 of Picea engelmannii. Classification (NCBI taxonomy): domain Eukaryota; kingdom Viridiplantae; phylum Streptophyta; class Pinopsida; order Pinales; family Pinaceae; genus Picea; species Picea engelmannii. The sequence continues at coordinate 55,734 of ML789025.1, forward strand.
CTCCTTGCACACAAACTGTGAAAGTGCGTTTGTGAGTCACTAGTAACTTTTGCCATATAATAAATGAATATTTAAAAGCACTAACATTAAAGAATATATATTATTTGATGTACACGTTTTTCTTTTTACTATTTTCAATTTAAATTTTTTTGTTAGTAGTTTATAAAGGGATAGAGTTCCTTCCTTGCGACATGTTTTTAGATATTGAGATATTAATTATTTCTTTACGTATAAGAAAGATGAACTTTTTTTTCCGATAAAAAACAATTTTAGATCATACTTTAGTATTAAAATGGTAAGTTTTAGCTCCCAACAGTGTCCATCAAATACCCAATATCTTTATCTAGTTATTATTGGTTCTAAAGGAAGGGTCATGTGATTTTTATAGCACCTAGCCATTAGAAGCATGTGACAATACCCCCGGTTGTAGTTTAACCTCATGCTCAAGGAATAGCTAAATGACTCATTTATATAAGCTGATTTTTTATGGCACTTGCGCAAAAGGCTCGGTCTCATTCCCCTCATATGTGAATGCACCATGAAATGCAATTCTCCCATGACTATGACTACTCTAACAACGATGCCATTAGTGTTCAGTGGAGTTTAGGCTCAAAGTGAAATGAGATAGAAATCAAACCCTAGACATCTCAATCTTAGATCTTGTGTCTTCTGATATGAGAGATACTCAATTCGTCATTGTGGACTATGCTATCAATATGAAAGTCTTAGATTCCTCTAAACACAATATTTTGATTTTGGAATATGGAAAAAGACATGCCAGATTCATTCATTCACTCTTTAACTTGATTTCGGCATGGCATTACTACATTGGATCTTTTTTATGCTTACTTGGTAATTTGGTCCTTAACAAAGCCTCTCCTACCCTATGGTTACTTTTGAGAGAAGGAAAGTAGGCATCTCATTAAACTTGATCCATCACTTGGAAAAACCCTCAACCACATCAAAATTTCTCCCATGTCCATGTTTGCTTCCTAGGGACCACTTGAGCAACTCCATCAAATACACATATGAGATTCCAGATCTCCGTAGTGTCCAATTAGAGATTGACCATCAAGAGATTCTTTCTTTGTTGAAAATGAAACGACACAATTGTTTTGTTGAACAATGGGCATGAAAGACATTCATGTTATGGTTCAATCATCACCCTCCCAGTTGTGATTATCTCCAAATGAGGGTCTCTCCCTTAGCCTATCCGACTCACTAGTTTGGCTCAATCCTCTCCCTAAAAGGAAGAGTTGACCTACACATGCTAATAGTTGCTTCGACTCGAGGACAATATCCCCCTTGGGGGTGGTGAGAAACCCAAGATCTCTCATCACTACACATGCACTCCTTACATGTCGTTTGGAATTATGCAAGCATGAACTGGTGGAGCTTGGTGCAATTAAAATCAAGTTAAATATATATTCAATGAAGACATTCAAGACAAGGGTATTTTGATGGTCACAAAGGTTATCTTCGACTAGACTCGATGGAGAAGATAAAGGAACTTGGGTTACAAGGGAACTCACAACTCACTTAGATTCACACTCATGACTTGGTTAACTGTGTTCATCTCAAACCTAGCGAAATCAAGGTTGACTAAACAAAGTTCAAAGCATTGGAAATGTAACAAACAAAACTAAAGTATGCTCAATCGAAGAACCAATTGAACTTATTTGAGATAAACATACACCTAACCTAATTTGTGCAAGGCTCTTAGATTCTACTATTGAAAGGAAAGTTCTAGGTGTTGTCCATTCACAAGAAATTGCAAGGATTTCTCCATCCTGGTTGCTCAAATAAAAGGCATTATTCCTTGATATTGCATCAACTTAAAATAGACTCACCCCCAAATTGTTAAACTTGTTTTGGTTTATTAGATTCTCATGAATTTTATCCCATAACAACAATGAGTCTCCCTCTTCAAAGCTTGTGTGCTTGGCACTCTTGTCAAAGACTTGCTTTGCTTTACTCTGGTAACCTACAAACTTTTCAAACAGAGTCCTTCTCTCTTGATCATCGAAATGATTCAACTAGTTTATCCTAATCTATAGGACATTTGTAAATTGGATCTTTGAGATTGATAGGATGGGAAGATTCCAATCCATAGACAAGATTGAATATAAAAATTTATTGTAGCTCATTTTTTGGTGATCATGTCTAGGGCCACAATGCATACTTCAACTTATTGTCTTAGCTTTGCTTGTTGTCGACAAAGATTGTCTTGATCATTTTCAACGAATTATTGTAGCTCAATTCAACTAAATTGTCTCCCTTAGATACTAGTGAGTTGAATGCGACAAAACAATATCATACTGAGCATAAAATTTAGTGAGATTTGAAGATCTAAACATGGTAACATTGTCTATTGTGATCTTCTTTGGGACTCTAAAAGGTGTCAGAATGCGACTCACAATTAATTCTATGATCACCGGGCTTGTGGATTTCCTTATAGGAATGGGTTTCACCCATCTTGTGAAATAATAAGCGACAATTAGTAGCCACTTGGATCCATTTCTTGAGTTATCGTGCATTTCACCAATGATTCAAATCGAGACCTCATTTCTAGAAGGGTGTTGCAACTACTACAAGTTGCAAAGGTAGGCTACTAACTTCTTCTTACCAAAAAATGATTTGCATGCCTTATGGGATCTTACCATTTTTTGCATGTCAACAAACAACTTGGCTAGTGATACCCAATTCTATAAAACTTGTGGGCATTGGTTTGTGTCGAATAATTTCCTCCACAAAGTCTAGCATGCATCTCCTTTATGATTTATTGGGATCCTCCATAGTGATTTAATAGAGGCCAAAGGGCCCATTATAGTTAATAATAGTATAGGTATGGTGGTTATTTAATGTTAGTTATTATTAAATCATGCATGCTCGGTAGTTATCATGAAATAAATGTAATATGGCATGTTCATCAATGTAGAAGCCAATAAGAGTTAGGATTATAGTGATTAGAGTTTGTTAGATAACTATGAATAACGATAGAGTCCTCCTTATGAGATGTCAAGTATTGTGATTACATTGAAGAATTAGCTCATTTGGAGTTTTCCCATTCGAAGAGGCAATTGAACAAGAATTTATCCTTCCACAAAAGGATTATTATACGGTGTTTCCCTACCTTTAGGGTTTTATGATTTAATGAAGTAAAAGGGAATTTCTATCATTTCATGGTTATGTTTGTGATTCATCTTCATATATATTAAGGATCATAATAAGTGGCATCAAAGCACTTTCTTAGGCCAAGGGGAAGCAAATTTTTTTTTTTTTTCATATTTTCTCGGGGTAGGTTTTTCTCTCACACTATTCTCCAAATCATTCTCTGAATCATAGACACATCAGTGCCATTTCGAAACTGGAGTTATGAATATTGTAGGAGTTATACCCAAATATAGTTGCACACTCACAAGTGTAATTTTCTATCTATCCAAGAATCAAATTGCAACCAAACTAGTTCCCAAAGAAGCAAAGCGGCCATACCATTTTTGAAATGGTATCATAATATAAATTCTGAGTAGTATTGATCTAGGTGGATATCGGTGGCCACCCACCTTTTTCGACTAGCTCAAAACAATTTTCTGGCAATTTTGGCAATTTACTGTTTTTAGCAGGTTTTAACTTCCAGGGCCATTTTGAGGGCCTAAATGAAGGTTTTTCGAGATCGAGGTTCTCAATGATGGCCAAAGGCATGATTGATCCCCCAAAATGAATCTCCTCAACGATACCTTTCCAACGAGCTATCATACGCCTAAAATGAAGATCGTATGCAAAAGTTACGACCCCGGGAAGTTGATGTACTAACTTACCCAAACGGGGCCCACATGACTTTTGGCGCTTCATCTCCTAGGGTTAGGTTTTTGG
>ML789025.1:59812-74947 GCA_009831015.1 Picea engelmannii
ATCGCTCTCGCACACCCAAGAAACCCTCAATGGCGGAAGAAAAGAAAAACGATGGAGCAGACGATCCTATCAATCTGTTGCTTGAGCAAGCTCTCACGCGACAGAGGGACGAAATGATGGAGAATTTTGCCCACATCCTTCAATGCCTGCCAATAGCATCAGGAACATCTTCATCAAGCGACCACTTTGGAGGAACCTCACCTTTCAAGGTACAAGTTAATTTTGATATTCATGTATTTGAAGGACAGATAGATGTAGAAGCCCTAGAAAAATGGTTAACTCTGCTAGAAGGTTATTTCTCTGTGCACAATTTTTCCGAAAAATAAAAGATCACCTTCGCACTCCTTAAATATCTCCCTCATGTCAAACATTGGTGGGAAACTTACTGGGAGAAAAGTTCCACAGAGGAGTTTGGAATATATGGGGCCGATCCCACTTGGGATTTTTTTGTGGATGCGGTAAAGGAACAATATTACCCTGTTGGAAACTACGAGGACTAGTACATGAGATGGACCACACTGCGACAAGAGAGGGGCCAAGTAGTTTCAGAGTTCACCAATAACTTCCATACCTTGTGCACCAAGCTGGGTATCAAAGACTTCGAGTGACATTTGGTTCTGAAATAACGTGGGGCTTTACACAGATACATCTAGACTAAAATGGATTTTCTGGACATCTCATCACTCGGTGCTGCTTATCGATATGTTGTTAAAATTGAGCAGAAATTGAAGCACCAGAACAAGCGAGAATTTGGGTCTGCAAATCCGCAACAACCAAAGTATGACAAAGACGACCCTAACAAACAGTCTCTCGAAAACTAGTCCAAGACACAGGAAAAGAAGGGTCACGGGAAGACAAAGAAGGACACTGGAAAATGGTGTGATTTACACAAAAGCCCCTGGCACAACACTGATGAATGTCGCTCAAAATAGTCATTGGTGGCCGAGATCAAAGACAAGGAGCCGAACTCTGATTCAAAATCTGATTCTGAAAATACTGGTAAAGGACAGATCATTGACGCAGACCCCACTACTATTGTCGCGACCACAACAATTCAACCAGAAGAACCAACAGATCCTGAAGAGGGGGAGAGCCTTTTTCATTCACAGATGTGGGTGAAGGGGAACCCGCTGCATTTTATTGTTGATAGCGGAAGCCAGAAAAACCTCATCTCAGCAGAGGTCGTCAAATAGTTGGGATTGTCGACAACACCACACCCGCAACCATACAACATCGGGTGGATTCAGCAAGGACGAGATCTCCGTGTCAGCCAACAGTGCCGATTGTCATACGACATCCAACCCTTCAAGGATGAGGTAATATGTGATGGTGCCCCACTGGATGTCTATGATGTTCTCTTGGGCCAACCATATATGTGGAGATGCCATGCTATTTATGAGTCTCGACCCTGTAGTGTCATTGTTACTTTGGGGGGTCATCTCTATAGAATACCAGAGGTAGTTCCAACTATTGTTCCACCTAAAAAGTGTCGCAAGGTAGTATCTCATACTGCAAAATTCAACTTCTTCACAATCTGTTCAAAAGGGAAACAGAAGGACACTGCAACCACTATAGCCTCACCCCCTGCACCTTCTATCCAACAGAAGCAGGTCGACAAGGTTGCAGTAAAGCACAAAGATTCCTTCTGCACACTGTCCTCTCATGTAGCTCAACTTTTAGAACAACCTTAGCTCCAACAGGTTCATGACATACTTCCACAAACTAAGCAACGCGACGTCTCCAACAATACAAACAACTCACCAAGATGCAGATCCAACAAACGCTTTTCCCTCTCCCCCGGGAACTGAACGCAATGGAGAACATTGCTTCCTAAGGAGGGAGGATTGATCCAGGTGGATATCGGTGGCCACCCACCTTTTTCGACTGACTCAAAACAGTTTTCTGGCAATTTTGGCAATTTACTATTTTTAGCAGGTTTTAACTTCAGGGGCCATTTTGAGGGCCTATATGAAGGTTTTTCAAGATTGAGGTTCTCAATGATAACTAAGGGCATGATTGAGCCCCCAAAATGAATCTCCTCGATGATACCTTTCCAACGAGCTATCATACACCTAAAACGAAGATCGTATGCAAAAGTTACGACCCCGGGAAGTTGATGTACTAGCTTACCCAAACAGGGCCCACATGACTTTTGGCGCTTCATCTCCTAGGGTTAGGTTTTTGGATGTCTAGGGTTTTTGGCATCCCTGTTTACTGTAAAAAGGTTTTCAGAGCCTCATTGTAATAATCTTCTTGCGAATGCGAGTATCCGTCACATCTCTTCTCAGAGATAAGCTGGCACCATTCTAGCGAGTCTTTCACTCTGTATTTTTACAGTCTTTGTACATTTCTTTCATTAATAGAAATCATGTATTACTGTATCTCTGTGTTTATGGTTGCATCTCTGATATATTTCTGTTATATTATTGGATATACACGAGATCTCTGTGCATTTCTTTATTATATCTCCGCTCTCATTTCGTGCCTAAAATAATCCGGATCAAGTATCACAAAGGTTACAACCAATTCAAGTTGTTGCATGAGAAACCCTTGAAGGGAACTCTTGTAACACACTTTTCTCTTTGTTTATGTACAATATTGTTTCCACACCAATGCCATTATAAGACAGTAGGTGTTATATTTTCAAAATTAGGTTACAATAGAGATTCCAAGGAGTATAATGAAATTTAAACCTATTTCAAATTGTAGCCTCTGGAAATGTACCCTAGCCACACAAAGGAGATCCATTGAATGTAAGCTTTTGCAATTTCTATTTTAAAACCCCATCTCTTCTACTTAAGTGGAATTTTTCATTTAACATGGATATATTAACCCCAATCAATTAGACATATGTAGGTTTATATGATAGTTATGAGGAAGAAGCCCCTCCTAGAAATCTTCTTGAATTTGTGATGAAGTATGAAAAATGTAACAAGAAATGGTTAATTGAAGTTGAAGAAATTTATAAAGCACACCAAGATCATTCATGACTTGAAGTAATTCATACACAACCACCGCTTCTAGATAACCGAGTACCAAAACTGTAGGAAGCATGTGAAGCAATCCAAAGGTTGGAACTTTGGAGACTTATTAAAGAGGAGTATTCAAAAGAGGCATCTACTTGGTGTGATATAAAGGGGGCTTGTGAGGAATGAACATGGACATATTTCATTTAAAAGAAGGGGAAACTACTTTTAGCATCTCTTTGTTGAATCTAATCCTTTAAACGAATCCAAAAGCATCGAGGGAAATCATGTGCAAGTTGTGGTTAAAATTTTTCAGCTTGAATCTTCGTCAATAGCAATGTACCTTCCAAATCCACAACTGACCTTTTGTAGCTATGAAAATAATCTTTTGGCTATGGATGGTCTTAGTATTTTGGTGGAAATATATTTGGATCCATGTCACAATGGTGAACATCATTGGCAAAGCACTCAACCATTTGGTGATTTCATGTGTCACTAGTTAGGCGTCAGTGTGAGCACCCATACATGGGACCCTGGATTATGGATAAACCCCTTATGAACACAATTCTTTGACTACTTCACTCTCAACATTGATATTAGCACTTGTACATGGGACACCAGCTTATGGTTGTACATCATAAGTACAAGCATTGAAGGTGATCTAGGAGGATCTAGAACACTAAAAAATGATCTAAGAGGATCCAAAATGCTAAAAAAATGATCTTATCAAGGATATTGAAAATCACTTCATTTCATAGAGATCGATGATATCTTTCCAACGTTGCAAAAATCACCTCAAACATAGTTCGTAGGAAGAAGTTATGGCCGGTCAAAGTTTGGTCAAACCAGGGAAAAATCCAAAGCAAGGGCGCCGCGTGGCAAGCCGACATAATGCCATGTGTACTGTCCGTACAAGTCACACAAATGATAGATGACATCATGCTTATGTCATCATGGTGATGTGGCAGCATGACAGGCTGGCACGTGTCACCCATAAATGGAATTTTTGAGGGTCCATTTGGACCAATAAATAAGTGCCACGTGTCATCCATATGGATGATGTGGCATGTACATGTGGTAGACAAGTGGACTAGTGAAAGCATGACATGTGGACCAATCAGAGAGTGCCACGTGGCACTCTCTGATTGGCCAATAATGTCTAAGGGAGAATCAAAATTTGTTGGAGGTCGAATGGAATAGAACTCGTGACCTACAGAGGAATATTCAGATATTTCAAAGGATATTCTTTAGTCTTAACCAAAAGCCTCCTACCAATACTCCATGCATGTTCGTTGTTATAACTAACATTAAATATTATATTTAATATTAAACCAATTTTGCCCAAGATTTCGGTTGGTGGTTTCGCCGAACTAGGCGTATTTAATGGGCATGAAAACCAATGCCCAAGACATGGAAATGTGTGCCAAAGAGAGGGTCTGCATATAATTTCGTGCCAAGTTCAGAATTTTTCCTTGTTTTGTGTGCAATATGTGTCCCTCTTTTGGGTTTGTTTCGTTTTGCATGCCATAAAGTTCTTTGAGGGAAGTATAGGGTGTTTATACTCATTTTTCTTAGAATTTCAAGAGGAATATGATGGTGATGTCTATTTAATGTAAAATTTATATGTATAAAAAGTATTAGTCCAATTTTTCATGTATGAGACCCATAGTCTCGTTATGCCTATAAAAAGGGGTCTTTAAGCACCAGTTAGAACATAGTCAACTTTGTACTCATTTTTCTCAGAATTTCGCAAGGAATTCAATAATGAATTTTGGTTCTAGGATTGAGCAACAAAATTGAAGAGTGACATCAAAGTTGGAATTGTAAGCCCACTTGGGTAGTTTTTGTTGATGCTCTCAATGAAAAATATTACGCTGTTGGAAGTTATGATGGCCAGTATATGAGATGGACCACACTGTGCCAATAGAGGGGCCAAACGGTGTTAGAGTTCACAAATACTTTCCATATGTTGCACACCAAATTGGGTATCAAATACTCCGAGCGACATCTGGTCCTAAAATATCGTGGGGCTCTGCACAGGTACATCCAAACCAAAAATGGAGTTTCTGGAGATCTCTTCATCGGGAGCCGCTTATTGATATGCTGTCAAAATTGAGCAGAAATTCAAGCAACATAACAAGAGGGATTTCGAGTCTGCAAATCCACAACAACAAAAGTATGGTAAGGGTGGCTCTAAATCCCAGGCTAAAGGACAGAGAAAGGATGGCCAACCCCAGGATAACCAGACCAATCCACCAACAAAGAAGGGTAATGGGAAGTCGAAGGACACTGGAAAATGGTGCAAGTTCCACAAAATACCTTGGCACAATATTGATGAATGTCACTCCAAAAAGTCATTGTTGGCTGAGACAAAATCCCCAGGGTCAGATGTTGACTTAGACTCTGATCAGAGCTAGAAAAGAGAAGACAGATCATTGATGCAGAACCTAGTGTCACCATCTCTACCACAAAATTCCAGCCAGATGAACCAGAGGATCCTAAAGAAGGGGAGTGTTTTTTCCACTCACAGATGCGGGTGGAGGTAACCTCGCTCCATTTCATTATTGACAGTGGTAGCCAAAATAAATTGATCTCAGAAGAGGTTGTCAAGAGGTTGAACTTGACAATGACGTAGCATCCTCAACCATACACCATTGGTTGGCTGAGCCAGGGATCTGACATACGAGTCAACCAACAATGTTGACTACACTACGACATCAAACCCTTCAAAGATGAGGTATTGTGTGATGTTTCCCCACTTGAAGTTTGTGATGTTTCGATAGGACAACCATATATGTGGAAGTGCCATTCTATTTATGAATCTAGGCCTCTTAGTTTCATTATTACATTGGGAGATCAACTCTATATGGTACCGGAGGTAGTCCCAAATACCGCGGTCTCTTTGATCTTTGCGAAGCAGTGTAGAAAGGTGGTTTCTTAGATCAGGGGATTTGTCCTTTGTATGGTTTTATTGGAAGGTGAACAAAATGTCATTGCAATCGCCAAAACCTCTGCACAAGGTCTCTCTGCCCAACAACAACAGGTGGACATAATAGTCTAGGAGTACAAAGACATATTCGCCTCACCTACTAGGGTTCCCATGCACTGTCAAGTAAAGCACTCAATTGATTTGACACCTGGTGCTCCTTTGCATAATGGACCTATATACAAATGTTCTGTTATGGAGAATGAAGTAATCAAATTCTAGATCCAAGAGATAATTTTGAAGGGAAACATCAAACCAAGCTCCTCGCCTCATGGGAGCCCAATTGTTCTAGTACAGAAGAAGGATGGGACATGGCGACTTTGTATTGATTACATAGCCCCGAACAAGATCATAGTCAAGAACATGTACCCAATTCCCTGGATGATCTCCTCGATCAGCTCAAGGGAGGTAAGTTTTTCAATGAGATTGATCTGAAGTCAGGTTACCACCAGGTGTCGATCAACCAAACTGATGTGTGAAAGACAACCTTCAAGTCCAAAGAAGGCCTCTTTGAGTGGTTGGTCATACCTTTAGGCTTGACTAATTCCCCGACCAAATTCATGCAGATGATGGATGATATATTACGACCATTCACAAAATCCTTTGTAGTTTTATATTTGGATGACATCCTTATCTTCAACAAGACTTGGGAGGAACATTTGGAGCATATTTAGCAGGTATTGGGCACCTTGCGACAACACAAGTTATATGCCAATTTGGAGAAGTGTTCCTTTGACATACAAAGAATACAATATTTGGGATACATCGTGGATGATTAGGGTGTACATGTAGATCCAATCAAGACCCAAGTTATCCTCGATTGGTCCGCCCCGAAAATAATGACCGAGCTCTGCAGCTTCTTAGGCCTTTCTATCTTCTATTGACGGATTGTGTTGGGGTTCTCTCATATCGCTTGGGCCCTAATCCAGGTGAAAAAGGTTGGTGCAAAGGAAAATTTTGTGTGGTCCACGCCCCAACATAAAGCATTAGAGGATCTGAAATCTCACCTCTACTCAACACTAGTCCTCATTCTGCCAGACCTGCAACGACCATTTGAGATTGAGGCAGATGCTTCAGATTATGCTATCGGTGCGGTCCTCACTCAACATGGGCATCCAATATCCTATCATAGTGAAAATATATTTGATGTTTTTCTAAGATGCCCCACCTATGACAAATAAATGTACTCCATTGTGTAGGCATGCCGAAAGTGGAAGCATTACATTCTGGGTAAGGAAACAATCATCCATAGTTATCACATGCCTCTGCAATTCATGCAGACACAAGGAAAGTTACAAAATGATCACCATCAGAAGTGGTCCACGTACATGCAACAATTCCACTTGAATATGAAGTAAAAGAAGGGTAGCACCTACCATGTCGCAGATTGCCTCAGTCGACCTCCAATGGTAGCGCTAATCACAGTCCTTAACTCCTATGGACATGAGACATGTGGATGGCCATAATTATACAATAATGACTCTGACTTTGCTACTACCTATCAGACATTGAGTGTAGGGAAAAAAGTTCCCAACTTTCACCTCCAAGATGGATCATTATGCCATCCGAACCATCTATGTATTCCTTCAAGCGAGCATGCAAAGTTGATCTGGGAAGCTCATTACAGCCGGGCAATGGGATATTTTGGTGTAGAAAAGACAGTGGCAGTAATGTGGAATCATTTTTATTGGCCAAGCTTCGACAAGATGTTCGCAAGTACATTATATCCTGCACTGCCTGCACCATTGCCAAGCCCGCCATCAAGAAACATGGGCTATAAACCCCTCTTCCTACTCCGTATAGGCCTTGGGAATCCATCTCCATGGACTACATGTCTGGTTTTCCTTCAACTAAGAATGGAAATGACTGTGTCTTCCTGGTCATTGATTGATTCTCTAAGATGACAATTTTGGCACCTTGCAAGAAGTGCATCATACCTAAGGCCACCACCAAGATCTTCTTCACAAATGTTTGGGTTCATTTTGGGCTACCACAAACTATTATCTCCGATCAAGACAATATGTTCCTAAGCACCTTTTGTTCTAGTCTATGGTCGATGATGGACACCAAGCTGACCAAATTGATTGCCTTCCACCCACAGACCGATGGACAAACAAAGGTAGTTAACAAGATGATTGTCCATATCCTGCGAATGTATAATTCCAAACATCCATGCACATGGGATGAAATCCTTCCTTATGTTCAACATAGCTACAACAAATCCCTCCACAACTCTATTGGCTGCAACCCTTTTCAGGTGTGCTTGGGGTTCCAGCCATTGGCCCCCATTGAAGTAGCTTTGCCCATTGCAGTCGCACAGGAAGAGTCCTCCCATGATCAGACAAAGGCTAATCGCGCAACAAAATTTGTTGAGCACATCCAACACATCCAACAACAAGTTCATGATATTTTTCATAAAGATAATTCCAAGTACAAGCAACGCCACGATCGACATCGAGTACCGTACAAATTTCAGGTGGGAGATAAAGTCTGGTTGCATTTGTAGAAAGAGCGCCTCAAAAGACACCATCGGAAGATGCGCCCAGTCTGATATGGGCCTTACACCATCACCAAGGCTATGGGTGAAAATGATTTTGAATCAAGTATTCCTCCTTTCCTTGGCTTGCATCAGGTATTTAATGTGGAATTGCCCTCACCATATTTTCCACCTCTCCTGGACACTTCGGATGTGACCGAGTAGTTGGCCCCTATATAAATCAATCCTTCCTGCATAGAATAGAAGAAAGTTGATCAGATCATGGATGCAAGACAAAGGATACCCACCAACAAACTATCAAACTCTAACGGGTCGTCAAAGCAGGGCAATTTCTTCATCAGGGCAAGTGGCTCACTAGGAGTCAGGTTCAACAAAATTTTCTTCATCTTATGTAGGCACTCGATGCATTGAAGACCACTTCTTCCTCGGGGGGGGGGGATGATATACGTGGATATCAGTGGCCATTCCACTGACTCAAAGACCAATTTCCATTTTGGCAGTGTTTTCCTAGTTTTTCAGGTCCTAAACTTCCAGGGCCATTTTGAGGCCCTAAACAACATTTTTTAGGCACACCACAATCACACTATAGGCTTTAGCCAGAGTGACAACAACATATGTAGTCCTATGATATTTATTTCCAACGAGCTATCGTGAGCCTAAAACGGAGATCGTATGCAAAAGTTACGACCCGGGGAAGTTGATGTACCAACTTACCCCATCAGGGCCCACGTGACTTTTGGTGCTTCATCTCCTAGGGTTAGGTTTTTTGATGTTTAGGGTTTTATCATTTATGATTTATGTTAAAAATTCCTTTGGAGCCTCATTGTAATCGACTTCTTGTGAATGAGCGTAGTCAACACATCTTTTCTCAGAGATAAGCTACCACCAATCTAACTAGCTTGTGTGCTTTTACATTTTACAATCTTTTGTATTTCAGACAGTCATTAATAGAATCTAAGCTTTACTGTATTATTGTGTTCCTTGCCATATCTCTGTGTAATTCTTTGTTATATCTCTGTTATATCTTGGCCTTCATATCATTCCTAAAATAATCCAGATCATATGGTTCAATGATTGTGGGAAGACCTAGAAAGACGAAGAGGAACTCCTCATCAAAATGAAGGTGGTCCATCGGGAACAATGGTAAAAGATGAAGGAGAAGGAGAAGGAGAAGGTGAAGAACCTCTAGGGTCTCCTTCATCCCCATCATAATCATCATCATCATCTTCTTCTTATGGAAGTGAAAATTCTTCTCATAAGAGGAAGAAACATTCTAAGAAGTCTTCTCATTCTCATGATTTTCCTTTGTTAAAGCTAGATGTAAAGCTTGATTTGTCTACTTATGATGGAGAGTTGAATGCAAAGAAGTTGGATAATTGGGTCAAACAAATTGAAGTATATTGTAGGGTACAAAAAATCATATAGGATACTTCAGGGATATAGTTGGCTACTCTTCGCTTGAGCGACACAACTTTAATATGGTGGGAGAGTTAGACATAAGCTGATCTTATTCAACATGGTAAAATCATTTCTTCTTGGATTGAATTTACTGCTGCATTAAGAAATCAATTTTATCCATTATCTTATATGCAAACATCAATGATTGCTTGGCAACATCCGAGACAAGGAAAAGGTAAAAATGTTCAAGCTTATACACATGAATTTAAGAGGAAGGCATTATCTTTGGGAATTCCATTACATACTCCTGAAACTCTTCTAAAGTATATTGGTGGTATGCACTCATATCGTTTACATAATATATTGATGTTTAATCCTACTAATATTGACGACGTATTAGTACAAGCTACTCACTAGTACATATGGGCAGATTATTGCACGAAATATTTCTACATTTCCATTATTTTCATTTTTATTTTAAATTGGGTGGGATTTTTGTCGCTATTGCCACGAAAGTTCATCGCTATAGCGACGATTATTGCATACCTCAAAAAACATATGTCAATGCACGTGGATTGCAATGGCTAGTTGACTTTTTGTAGGTCAACTCAGGCATTTTCGTTGCTATATCGACGATAGTCGATCTATATATACTCGACTTTAAGAGACTTTGTGACACATTTGCCATAGTTGCGACATTGTTCATGGATTTTGTTTGAGCTGTTTATTTTTTCCGTCACCCACCAGTTGAATAAATCCAATTCTCTATCTACATAGCTCGGATTTTGAACTTGCAAGGTTAGTATGCTTTTTTATTTATGTACTCATTTAACTTGTAAATTTTTGTTCAAATGAAATTTCATGTAGCTTGTTTTTTCCTTGATAATGTATTATATGTGCAGTACCATATTTCAAAATATTTATGTCGTTGGTTTTTGGATCTAGTTAGTATATTCTATGGAAATTCATGTGAAATGTTAAGAAAAATTATTTCCGAAGAAGTATTTTAAGAAGAGGGAAAATTACTCCATCAATAAGTCAATTCAAACATTAAAAACATATGTCATTATATTCAATCTAGATTAATTTCGTAAGCCTACAATTCCTTATGTAAATTTAATCCTTATTATAGAACCACCAACTCATAACAACTTTACCGGTTGGACTAATGTTTGAAATAGAAAGTGGAAAAAAAATCCTCTTAGGTCTAATCCTATCCCTTAGTGACCTTGCTAGCTCTCTAACTTTTGTGTTTCTATGATTTTGTGCCTATATATATTAATGTCATATTTTTAGTCTAGTATTAGGTTAGGTTAGTCATATAACATTGTATTCTTATGTGATGTTGTTTCTCTCAATTTTTTATAATCACACACAGTTCTAGATGTAGTGATTAACTCTAGTTTGTAGTTGATGTAACTTTTTTATACACTGTTAATAAGGAGTAGATAAAATATAAAAATTTCATGATGAAATCTATGATAACATGATGAAATCTACTAGTCAGACAATGAGAAATGAAAACATGCCAAAGTGTCTTAGAAAATAAAATCGTGACCACTGTATGTAGCATAAAATTGTGACCATTGTATGTAGTTGCAAATCAACACGTCATAATTTAAACCAACCAAACCCATTTGTGGATGACAAGTGGATGGCATTCTTTTTTTAGTGGTGAATTTCAAAGATTGACATTTTCTCTACAAAACAACTTAGAGGCTAGTGTATGGTGTCGAGTAATTCAAGTTTGAGAAATTTTGACCACTTTTGTTAAATGGCGTGTAATTATTTTCCATGGTGATTTCAGTACACACTACTCTAAAGTACACATATTGATCTTAATAGTTAATCAATAATAATAAAAAAGCATGTCGAAATGTCTTAGAAGGAATAATTGTGAGGATTGTAGGTCATTGTAAATAAAAATATCATAATCGAAAGGAGTAGCTAAAATATAAAAAAATTGACAACTTATTGTTTGGTATGGTGTAGGTAAGACAATTACTTGTCAGTACAAAGATTTGTCACTATGAACGAAAATGAAAGGAAGCTTGTTCGGTTAAGAGCGGAATTAGAGGCGAGGGGCAATGGAAAATGTTATTGCCCTTGCTATGATTGCAGGGGCTAGCAAATAAAAAGAATTTTAAAAACAATAGCTGAAAGACATTGTAGGGAGAAGGGGCACGCTGAAGGGGGTTATGAATATCGTCCCTTGGGTAAGAGGATTCAATATTTAATGTATTCTCTATATTAGTCATCATGTCATGAATTTTAGTAATATTTCTTATCGATATTTTTATATTTTCTATACACACTAACTTTTCTACGTTGTTTTTAAATATATAGATGATGCCCCCAAAATGTCGACCTCCAGAGAGTTATTTGCCAAGTACTAGCATAAATACTCCTTTACAGGGTGATGAAATTCGAGATCAGAATATTGAATCTGCTGATCAAGTTATTAATGATGATATGGATGGAGATAATGTTAGTGTTTCAAATCAGGAAGATGAGATACATAGATTGATCCAAGACACATTTGCTCCAATGGATGAGGACAACCAGGATGATAGTCATGATGTTGATCCTATACTCGAGAAGTCACGTCAACCTCTTTATGAAGGCTCAACAGCAAATCTTCTATCTGCTATATTGTTTTTGGTGAACTTGAAGGTTTTGAATGGTTTATCAAACACACGCCTCACACATATATTAAGGTATTTAATTTGTTAATTATTTATGCCTGCATGTTCACAAATACTTAAAAGGTTCAACTTTTTCCTATATTGCTATTGTTTTCTAATTTGTAAATTAGTATGGATGCGATATTGATGATTAATATTGTTTACATTGACTTATTGTTTTGAATTTTGTAGATTGTTAGGTGAATTTCTATTACCGATGTCAAATATTTTGCCACGCACATATCGAGAAATATCTGTGTTTATGAAAGAAATTGGAATGGAGTAYCAGGCTATTGATGCATGTCCTAATGATCATATCATATACTATGGACAATATGCATTAGAAAATGAATGCCCACAATGTCAAATAAGTAGATATCGAACCGATAAAGCGTCAAAGAAGGTGCCTCACAAAGTTCTTCGTTATATTTTGATAATTCCACGTTTCCAGCGGTTGTTTAGGTGACAAAGTATAGCACAGTGTATATATTTCCATGCAAAGAACAGAAGTTGAGACGATGTTCTTCAAATTCCTGTAGTTGATTCTGCATTGAAGTACATCGAAGAAAAGTGGCCAATTTTTAAAGAAGAACCTCGTAATGTTAGACTTTCGTTGGTAGTTGATGGTGTCAATCCATTTGGAGAGCTTCGTTCTACGTACTCAGTGTGGCCTGTTTTTGTTATAAACGATAACCGTCCTCCTTGGATGTCAATCAAGAGAGAGCACACAATGTTGGCAATGATTGTGTAATGATCCCAAGCCAATGTTTTACTTGGAATCACTAACTAACACCTGATTTGATTCTTATTGGTTGTGTATGCAGGTTGACATGAATATTTAGGCCTTAGGGTTTATTCAGTTATTTAACCATCGATTCATATAAACATCATTGCCATCATATGAAGATCATCAACAATACAGAAGATAGGAACCACAAGCAAATAGATGAATTTATTATAAGAAAGCAAGCACCTGATACAATAGTGAACCAGATCTGAATAGATGGCTTCAAGATAATACTAGAGTTGTATACAAAATTCTCATGGAGATACAAATCAAGCCTCCCAAAGGATGCCAATAGAAGATGAACGCTCAACTGCTAGATATGGGTTTCGGCCTCCCTTATAGTCACTGGTACGACCTTGATGATTACTGGTACGACCTGCTGAAGACAAGGACACCAAGGGTTTGGCCCTCCTGAAGAGATAGACCTCTTGATGCTGCTAAATCCTCCCCAATAATAGATCAAGGCAAGAGAAGCCCCCCCTTGAAGTATGAAGCTCAAACACTGAAGCTTCCTCCTCACACTGTAGAAACCCTGGGATGGTACGACCCTCCTGAAACCCTGAATATAGCCAATAGTACGGCCTAGATGAATGGCCCCTCTGAATCGTCTGAAACTCTCCCGGATGATAGATCAGGCATCCACAAGCACTTGAGAGAAGTCTCAAGCTCAGATCTATCCTGTAGCCTCCTAGATCTGAGAATTACTGAATCTCAAAATCGTACCCTTCCTCCTGAAATCGTCCCAACCTACAGTAAATGATAGGGATGTGATAACTCCTTCAAGAAGCCCTCAAACTGATGAGTAAGGGCTTGTAAGAAAAACCCTAATGCTGGAAAAATCTCAAGCTTCTTCCTTTGGTTGGATCGAACTCTTCTTCAACAACTGGTGCGCCCCTGCAAAAAAACCCTAGCTGGTATGAACCTCCTGATCCAAATGGTACAACCTACTTGTCCTCCTGGGTAGATGATAGTTGTAGAATGGTGTGGGTGGAGTATTTCATCCCCGAGACCAAGCTTGGAGCTAGGTGAGTGGAATCTTTCACCACTGAGCTGCTCACTAGGGTTTGTAATATCAAAACCCTCAAAACTGTATGCTCAAGAGAATCAACAAGCAAATACCAAAATACAGAATGAATAATAGGTGCACCCTGACCTTCCTTTTATACTTTTCTTCTATTTCTCTGTTGAGTTAGATTAACCCCTAGGGTTAACTCCTAACTCAACCTCTAGCGCTTCTATTCCTTTATTGAGTTATCTTTTAACTCTTTTTCACCTTTTCATCGTGTTAACTTAATAATATAACTTTAGTTTGGTTGACCCTTCCCCTTAGTGTGAGACTATGACCTAGTGGGGATGCCTAGGTCTATGAGTCTTCTCAATACCTCTTCAACAAGAGGTAGGGGACATTACATATTGTTCCAAGTATTTAATTATCTTTTATTTGCTTTAAAGTATGACAAAACATTTCATTTCTTTGTTTCATGCATTGTAATTATTTCTTTTATATATAACGACATCTAAATAAGTATAATTAATCATGCAGTATGTTGAACCAATTAGGCAAGTACCAGGTTAAATATATGAACATATATATTGAGCCTCTTATCAATGAGTTGTTAAAGTTATGGGTTGGCATCACTATGTATGACATCTCTAGACCAATAGGGAAAAAATGATTTCAATTCCATGGAATACTATCATGGAAAATTCATGATGCTCCCGGGTTAACACATTTTTGTGGTATATTGTTACTTTCTTTTGTGATTTAATATTATATATATTTATTGAAAATATCATGCATTATTTTAAATTGTAAC
>ML789025.1:169342-182069 GCA_009831015.1 Picea engelmannii
TGGTTATAACACAAAATATTATAACATGTGATATTCCCATGTGCTAGAACCGTGCACCGTTTAGCATATTCATTTGATGGGGTTTATAACATATGCTAAGTCTAGTTTCGGGACATGTGGCAAGCAACTCATTACATTATGCATCAACCATGGTATATAGTCTAGATTTGTTTTGTTTTCATATGTTTTTACCATAGCTAATAACTATTCAACTCTTAAAATGCATTAACCCTTTTTAAAATGTGGTAGAACCTTGAAGTTTACCAAACATGGTCATTGCATTGCCACTCCATTTTTTTCCATTGTACCATTTTCTCCCTGATTTTGGATCAGTATAACTTTGATGATGAATGACCCCCTGGATCATTCGGGGGCTTCACCCCTGAACCCCAGTTGGGGGGATAGCCCCCCCGAACCCCACAGAGGGGATAACCCCCCTTTACACTCCCCCACGTGGAAGAGTGTACATTCTTCTGGGGTGTAAATTCTTCATGGGGTATAAACACAATTGAAAAAAAGGACCTCTGAATCGGGAAGATAATCAAGCTCCACAACCAACATTGATACCCTCCTCATGCTGGAAGAAGAAAGGGAGAAAGAAAAATCAAAGTTCATAGCTCATCAGCAGATAGTGAAAAGGTGGTTTGATAAGCATAAGGCTAAAGAGAAGAATTTTGAAGTGGGAGACTTAGTCCTAAAATGGGATTGAGCAAATGAGTCGAAAGGAAAACATTCTAATTTTCAGAATCTATGGCTAGGACTTTTCCAGGTGGCTAAGAAGATTGGGGTAGGAACGTATCGGTTGCAAAATCTGAAGGGGGGTGGGGGACCTGATGCCCTCTCGGTGAGTGGCCAAGCCCTAAAAAAATATTTCCATTAATATATATATATATATATATATATATATATATATATATTGTGTTTTCATGATGTTTTTGTTTTAGCTAGGTCGATTGTGGAATACATTTTGTTTTTGTTTCTTGTTTTAGTACTTCTGCGCTTTTGAAGATTGTGTTTAGCAAGATGATGGTTGAACTCAATTCATGTGATATGACAAACTCTGTTCCTAACTCATCGCTCACATACAACACAAGAAGCATTAGAAGACCTGCGGTTGTTTTAAGGGGTTCTCTATCTAACCCGCACAGATGAACAACCTTGGAAAAGTGATGAAGTGTCTTCCTGAAGGTATGGTAAGACCTTAAGGGAAAGATGGTAAGATGGAAAGGAATACATGTACCTCAGAGACAGAGTTAGAAAATTTTCACCTTAACCATCTCATTTTGCAAATAACAGATGTTCTCCTCTCCCACTCGCTCAGGAAATTCTGTCGAAATAAAATCAACTATATCAAATGAGCGCATAGTAGGAGAGGGTATGAAGATAACTCTGTCGGGGCTATGGATGCTCACTGGAAGTGGAGCAAGGTCTATGACGTCGGGGTGACTCCGTCAGGGCTATGGATGCTCGTTGGTAGTGGAGCAACACCGTAGTAAGTGAATAAGGATAACTAAAAGGCCTAGTGCCAGTGAATGCTTTACTAGACTCTTGTCAAAATGGGCGTGAGTCAGGGTTGTAGGAAACGAAGGTGGAATAAAGGTTGAAAACCCCACAAGCAGGCCCAAACGCACCAACCAAGGAATTTCAAATGCAAGGATAAAAGAGGCTCTCATAAAAACCAATTAAGTTCTTAACCAAGTTTTGCATCAGCCAAGCCCGAGTTAGGAACAGAGATTCTGCTTGAGCACTCAACACACCCTAAAAAGCCTATGTCAATTTTTTACTTTTTTGGGTACCACTTGATCTTTGCACTGTCTGATTCCACTTCATTTTGAGAAATGTTTTGTCTTTTCTTATTATCATGACTCTCATCATCTATTCAAGTTTGTTTGAACTTATGAAACCCCATGACTTAAAAATCCTTAACACCTGAATAAATAATCAACAGCTAAAACACTTCACCCGACAAGCTCAGATTCAACATCGAAAGGAATTCAAAGAAAGAAAGTACCACTCTGGAAACCTCAGTCACCGAGGGTCGATCTCCATCGGCACTGACAAAAGGAAGTTTTTGTTTGCGTCAAAATCTCGCATAAGGATATCGCCAATAGTTGATTCCCCTTCGACATCAGTGAAAGACGAGGGGAATAGACCTTAACAAAGAAAGAAAAGATATCATCGATAGCCGATACCCGACATGCTTATCAAAATTGGGGAAAACCTAAAAGGATCACAATGAACATTCTGACCACGCTAAAGAATATCCTTGATTTTCAATCCCCAATCACTGATCCCCTATGTGTTTTCGTCATCAAGACTTTTTCGAGGAAGCTAATCCGAAGAAATCACTTGATAGTTTTATCGTCAGTCGCTGACCTTGGATACGTTTTCGGCACCGGAAAGCTAAGTTTTTTTTTAGAACAAATAACTTAATAAAAGTCCCGACTCTGATTAATACACATGAATTAAGTCACCGGTCATCAACGCCACGTGGATTTTCCATATTGGAGAACTGTACGGTCTAGTTTTACCCTGAGTCATTCCTGGTTCCCTAAGTCTGAGTCACACCTTCGAGTCAGCTTTTCCACGGCAGCATTGCACGGTAAGATTGATCGACGTCGGAGCTTTTTGTAAAAGAACATCAACGAAAATGTTCATAGCACATCCTCGGTCCCCGATCCACCCACTAAGAGAGCGACACGATGGGACGTTTTAGCGTTAGATACGAATGGATTTTGAGCATTTAAGGGGCTAAGTAATACCAAATCCCACATTAGTTGCTACCTCATGCGCCAATCAAAACAGTCATTTAAAATCACTGATAGACCACATCACCCCGCGCCTCCGTCGTCAACCCACAATGAATTTAAGTTGCAAAGATTCGGCCGTAGATTTGTTTAAATTTCACTCATCACCCAAATAGAATGGCTGTTGCAACAAGGTAAGTTCTTCCCTGGTTTAAATTCTTTGGAGTCGTTGGAAACAAAATCATTCTGCACGCAAGGAAATTCAGAGCATCCGGAGAAGAAAGACGAGTAATTCGAAGGCTACAGAGATCCTATGAGTATCAAGATAACCATGTTTTAGCCAGCCTTATAGGTATGTATCCGAGTCTGTGGATTTTGCATGGCTACAATTTATATGTACTTTCTATCTAGTTTTGTCCTTTACACAGCCTCTAAAATTTTATTTTAAAGATGCAGGAACAATGTCGCCAAGAAATCCAACCACTAAACGATCGCCAAGGGCACCGAATCTTAAAGAACCAGAGGTAGGCGAAGGCTCTTCTCTAGTGGCCGCAAAGCAATTAGAATACACTCTGAGGCTGGAACCTGTCATTAAGACATCGACGAAGAAGGATTTCATCCACCCTCCGGCCTTTGGAGATACAGAGGCAAGAACAGGATCCAAGATGACACTCCCACATTGGGGAGAACTCTTTAACAAGATCAGATGGGGGGGATACCCATAATATATACCACACAGTGATCCAGATGTTAGAGCGCTCGACGACGAAGTGTTCCCGAACATCTGACGGTCATACCTGCATATGGTGGTGAGAAGAACTCTTGTTTTTCCCTGTATTGAAGTACTGAAGTGGCTCATCAACCACACAAACACCCAGAATTTTTTTATCAACGACAACAATGTTGGGTGTGTTGGAGTGTTCTTACCAGTGGTCACAAATACTACAATCTTAGAGATCCTAAGGAGCGGCTAAACACAGATTTTGTCGTGAAGTTCTACGAGCGCCATGACACCAGCCGGTGATGGCCTCATGGTGGAGGGAGGACAAGAAGTACACCAAATGGAGCATTGGTTGGTACTCAACGACCATATTGAGGGAGCCATACATCTATTTGATGGCTCTCATTTATCGATTGTATGGAGAGAAGAACTACTCCAGATTTTTAGAGGCATGGATGCCCTTGGATTACATAGTGGTGATCTTCGGGTGTAGTTTCAATTGGGGAGTGATAATTTCTAAACAACTAAGCATCTGCATACAACAGGCCTAGAAGCCGAAGGAAGGAGAAATGCTAGCTTTATACACTGCTTCGTATTTACTCGATGTCATGTGCGCCAAAAACAATTTGCATCGGCATGAATCTAAGCTAGCATGTCACAGAGCTCTTGGTCCACGTTTATTTGAGCATCCTATGGGAGAACAGGTATAAAAATTCTTACTCCCTCATATGCGATGAATTCATCACATGAATTTATTTCATTCTTTTTAAGAAGGAATTCCCAAGACTATTGGTTGCGGCCAAGAAGATGATTTACAAGGTAGGCCATTGGTACTTGGATGAGCGCGACACTTACATCAGGGTGTCTGGGGCCACTGGAGCGCCACATATCTTACTAGTTCATGTCCCGGACCGGCTTGTAGTAGGAGAAATATGCTATCAAACCATCCTGCAAGGCTACAATGCCACCGTGGTCAAGGACAAGAAGCAAGCATTCATTCCCTATGGTTTCCATGTAGGTTTCTACTTGGTTAAAGATAAATCTCAAGCCAAACAAGAAGGGTTGAGCCAACTCAAGTTCAGGTTCCAAACAGGAAGATTTTGCAAGCATGATCCAAAGGGCCTGGTCTTGCAACACGCTTCACAAGTGTCGTCCTGCTGACTGTACGCCCACAAAAAAATTGAAGATGAAGTCTTCACGGAAAATTCCCAGGATTGGGACGAGGTGGTAGTAAGGATGGTCAACCTCAAAATGACCAGGTTTAGGTCCATGAGCTTGGATGAGAAGGAGAAGACCTTTGAGAAATTGGCTCAAGAGGCCCTTAGATCCAGAGGATAAATCAGAGCGGCAGAAGCAACAGAGATGCCTCTGGTGGCCCCGGTGCAGGATAGAGGATTCCCTATGACACAGGATGCATGGGCAAGGGGATTTTTCATGATAGAACAGGCGCAACGAGTAAATGATCAGCTGCAATACAACCCAGACCTAATAGGAATGATAGGGGCCCCTGCCGACAACCCAGATGAAAGTCGGTCAGGTCCAAGCAGCCCTAAGCTAATAGAAATTGATGAAATTGTCGGGTTAGATAACCCTCAAGTTACAACACCACAAGCTGGATCACCAGGTGATGTTTTAGCTCATCCAGAGATAATAAGAACATCATAGAGAGCAATTGCACCGAACCCCCTCTATGAATTGATAAACATCTATGACGATGAAGAAATTCCGGAGGTATCCCTGGTGACTCTTGTGCAAATCATAGAGGAAAATGATCCTGAGAAGGCATCTTCCACAACTCTCGATGCTCAAATTCAGAGCCCTTCGCAGAATGACCAGGAGGTCGAAAGTGTCTTAAACACTGAAATAGTCGATGTACCCGAAACTCAAATGGATAGTCCAATGGATGAGCCAAGGTCGGGATAGAAAAAAGAAGAAGCTCCACAACAGGAAATCGACATCTCGACGACCGATTATCAAGTAAGTATTGATCCTACCCCTGATGCTTCAATTTCAACCGATACTCAACCTCCCGATGAGAAACAAACAAAGGTCATAACTTTGCAACAAGTGGAGGAGGTTCAAGAACCCATTCTTGAACAAGTATACACCATCGACAGCTTGGGAAATATGCTCACCTGGGGAGATCAACAAATCCTTGAACCCATGGATGAAGTTGTTGACATACATGCCATCGCTTATGACCAGAAAAGGAAATCTATCGTCCAAAGAACCACCAAGAAGAGGAGGACTACCCTAGATCGCTCCATCCTCATGACCACGGAGGAAAAATTGATCAACACAGAACATGCCAAGACATCCAAACTTATCGAGGCAGAGATGGCAATCACAGATGCCACCTTGGACAGAGTGAAAAGGGATGAAGAGAAGTTGGTCGCTGCTCTGAAGGAATTGGAACATTTGCGCCATTTGGTGAAATATTACCAGGACACCACACAGGCCGTGATATTCCTGAGAAGCGAATTCCAGGAGGCCTACAGTAAATTTATAGATCAACGTCACCTATTCACTACAAGGATAGTCGAGCTTCAAGAAGACACCCTCATGGTGCTGGCAACATGCAAGGATATGGACAGGTGGTACGAGAAAGCACACCAATCCATGGAAATAATTGACTATATCAGTGTGGTTCAACAGGGTCGAGATGTCAAAGAGCATAGCATGTGGGTGGTAAAGGAAAGCAACCTCAGCCCCATAAAGAAATCAGACGAATATTGGGAAAAAATGGCTCAAGAACCTTATCGAGAAATTCAAGAGAAATGGCCCGAGTGCGAAAAGAGATAGACCAAGATCAAGCGGGAAATGAGAGACATCGACCTCCCTGAATTCGACACACCTGATGACTTTGTTGACTTGCGCGACATAGTCAAATCACATGTCAAACAAGAATCATCATGGGTTGCGGAGATAGCGAAGGTGGCAGACATGGCACCAGGACAAGTGCAACGGTTCATGGAACACCCAATCAAAGCTCAAACCATGTTGCAGCAGTTAAGTGCCATAATAGTCAAGTATCGGGCACGGGCAGTAGAGATAAGAGAGATCCTTTCGGCCCCAATGGAACACATAGATTCTCGTATGCTAACACATGCGAGGATATCTTCATCAAATGGTCGGAGTACAAGAAGAGTCATCCACTCAAGTGAGATCATTTGATGACTCTTCAAAGACTGACAGAAGAAAGTGCCATGTGGCAAGTTTTGTTTTACTTAGCTACACTTTTAAACAATTATTTTTAGTTAATAGTATGTGATAAATAAGAGGATCGATCTATTAGCAAGAGGTCGATGGTTGTTGCAAAGACCCTCGTTTTTGGATTTATAAAGAACTATTTTGGAGCTGCCTTAATTGAGAAGTCATGTTTAGGACTAGAGACAAGTTTGTGTTTTTCATCAAAAGTGTGTATGATTGGATGTGAAGAAGAATTATTTATGATTTCATCTCATGAATGGATGTTGTAACAAGTAAGAGCTTCTAAATCTGTTGATAAGTTATCTAATTCAATGTTTTTACAGTTCTTGTCTTTAATGATGAAAATTAAATCGTTGTGTTAATATGTGATTGATGATTAGAGTTAAGGAAAATATTTTTCTTGCCATCGTTGATCACATGCATGTTTTCTTCTAATAAATTGTATCTCAGTCAATAATTGGAACACCGGCAAGTTAATGTATTAGTACTAGGATTATGGTAGAGAATCATTGTTTGCGTGCTAGAGTGAAAGGGTTATCCCAAGCTCAGCCTTTCTCTGGTAGTTAAGTTTTCCTACCTTGTTACCCAGTTGGTTTATACCAGCTTTTATCTTGTATCGGTTCCACCTATAAGAGAAAATACAAAAAGAGAACGTCTGAACTGTTGGAGAATCTTTCACTAGAAAATGTAAAGCCCATTGATTATTTGGCCGGATCGCAAGATCTAGAGAACCATTCCACTATTAAATGTTGCAGAGCCTAATTGGGCATCGGTGGGGGGTTTGGTTCCTGTTGTTGAGTCAAATGGATTTAGGACCCCTCAATAGAAAGGTGGAGACAAAAATGGAATTTTTACTATGGAACTTTCTCCTTCAGACCAACATTCAGTCCTTGTTCAATAGATCTTCGTTGTACTCTAGTTAGAACGCTCTTCTATCCTCCCTCAGTAGCAAGTGTCACGAAAATCTTGTAAGAATCAAGGTTATTTTCTAGTTAATTACATCAATGGAGTGGCCTTTCTTCTATTGTGAAATCCAAGTTCCATTTAATCCTTTGTAGTCTAACGGAAAATAGTGTACAACTAATTTAAGATATTGTGTTGATCTTTAAGACCCATAAGCAAGTGAGTTTGCAATGAATCTCGGCGTGACATTCAATTTCATATAGCAATGTCACCAATCTACATATTGATCTACAAATAAATCCATTGATCTATCTCTGGTATCATCACCAAAATTTTTGATCTCTTTTTTTGGTCAAGGGATAAGGAACCAACATTGAAGGGTTCACAATAAGAACTCAAAAGTCCCTCCCTCTTTTTTAAGGAGGTGGTGCTCCTCCTATTGAGTTTTCATATTTTCTTGTGATCTTTCAACAAGTGCAATAGGAAAGTGCTAAATAGCAAACCCCAAAGAAATCTTCTAACTCACAAAAAACTCTTTTAAATTGTAGATTTTCTTTTAAGGCATAGTGTTTCCTAAATGATCATGCAGTATCAATCATTGAAAAGAAAAGAAAATGAAGATAACTACAAGGTTCATAAACTAACAAAAGTTTCTCATAACATAGGCATGCCTTCATTAAATAATGTAACTATAGAATCAACCATGACCTTGTAAGATCAAGGAAAGAAACAAAAACATGTCAGGATAAACCCAAAGAACTTTAAAAGACTATTTCAGTCAAGATCAAAGGAGTTGTAAAGAGCCATTTGCTCAAGTTTCCACTAATTCAAAATCATATAGAACTCATAAAACCAAGATGGCTACTCGGATAATTCTTTGTGGAGGCACTTTCAATACAATAGAAATCCCAAAATATGACATGTTGGGACATAAATATGCCATGTTTTAACACTCATTGTTTTTCAATCTTTGCCTCATTTTACTTACGTTTTGAGCTTAGAATTAGATATTTTGGTGCAACAGGCCGATTTTTGACATTAGGTATACTTGGTCATACTTTTTGAGCATTTGAGTGTTTTAGTAGAAGAATTCTATATCCTTTGACTATTGTTGTGAGTGATTGCAGATTTATATCACAGATTTATATCCTTTGACTATTGTTGTGAGTGATTGCAGAAGATACAAGTCGAACATCAGTTGTAGAAGCTACAGAACGAACATCTACTGCGGAAGCTGTAGATGGCGAGATTCTACAGGATAACTCCAACTGATTGGCAATATCTTTCACTCTGCCTGTTGAGATTCTTAGGATCGCCTACCTAGTTATTTTCTGCAAGGATTGGAATGTAACTGTGCACTCTATTTTTTATGGAAAAGATAAAAAACTGTGGCAGAGAAAAATCTGTTGTGTATTTTTGGAACAATAATTAGGACGGCTCGAATCATGGATTCGTAGCCTGGTCATGATTTATTATTGGCACCTAATATTTTGTATAAAAAGGGGTCTATGTTGCAAAGCAAGATAACTAGTTTGTGTGGATTTATGAACTTATGCTTTTATATTCAAGTCTTAATTAATACCAGAATTAGATTGCATTTCCTAACTTGTGTTTATGATGTTATCCTAACTAGTGTTTATTTGATTTTCCAATCTTCTAGCATTGAAATTAATCATTGATTTGTTGATCTACTAACCACTTGTTGATTCAGACTCCCATATGGTTAGCACTAACAGAATACAATTCATTGTGATTTGATTCATGTTCATGATTAGCACTAACAGAGTACAATTTGTTCATTTTGATTAGCACTAACAGAATACAATTCATTGTGATTTGATTCATGTTCATGATTGGCTGCACAACACATCATTTCGTTTTGATTCATGTGGGTTACAAAATACAAATCATTCAATTTTGACTCTTGTTCATAAATGGTTGCAGAATATAAACCAAACCTGTTATGAGACTTGCTTAGTTAATTTGTGTGTTAATATTTGTATTCATTATTTTAATTTCCCTTGAATTTATGGATTAAGTAAATAACAATTAAAAGGATTCACTAGCAAGCATTTCCTTTCTTTGTTTTTCACTTGCCACTTTAATGTTCTTTACATTAAGAAAAAACCGGTGCTTGATAATAATTTGTGGCCTGCATAGACCATGCATAATAGATTGAAATAAAAGACTTATTCTGGTTTGACAAGTAAATGATGGATAAGTTGATTGTTTTCGAGAACAATTAATTTTCCCAACATTTTGGCATCATTGCCAAGGATCTATTGTAGACACAATAGTACATCTAGCATTGGTCTTAGTATCTATTTTTTTAGTAAAATCCCTTGGAACATAGGGAGAAAGAGGTGGTAAGATGAGAGGTAAAAACCTCACATTCACTGTAAAGATTTCGTGGTGAGCCTCTACTTTACTGGTTCCAATGTTGTAGTTTGTATGAATAAAGTAAGAAACCCCAAACCATCTGGTGCAATAAGAACTAACCGCAATACTAACAATCCTACATGTGGACAAGGGAGACAACAAGACAATGAGAGGAAAATGACTTTAACACCTCCTTCTTCTTCTACAATAAAAACAAAGAATACACCTCATATTGAGGAACAAGGGTACTCAAAGGATTAGATCAACAGGAAGCCTGATTTCAAAGTTGATCCTCAAAATAATCCAATTTACTCCTCAGAATCAGTCAACATACCAACTTACAAAGAACCTACCCAGATCAATATGGCAGGAGAAGACGCAACCTCTAATCTAACCTTCGAATTTCTAATCGGGGATATTGAAGAAGAGGCACCAATGAAGACTATCCCTCTTTCATCCCTTCCTAACATTCATGGGATATCAAGAAAATATCTCGATACTTTTATTTTAAAATTTGATGTATAATGTTGAAGCTATGACTATGTGTCTGACGCTCAAAAACTGAAATTATTTCCTACTACACTCAAGAACACAGCCTTGTGATGGTTCATGGGACTTGGCGGGAAATATATTGGCACATGGAATATTGTGGAGCAAAAATTTCTCCATAAATATCAATATTACTGCAAGGGGAAGGATATTCACAAAGAAATTTTCAAGATGACCTAGAAAGAAGATGAAAGTCTGGAAGATTATGTGCAAAGATTCCAGTATAATTCACAAAGGTCCAAGATTAATCTAGATAAGGACACACTACAAACCATTCTTCTTAGGGGAATAAGAGATGATTGCATGGACCTTCTAAACTTAATGGGAGGAGGGGACATCTCCCAAATGGAATACGATGATAATGTGACCTTGCAAAAGATACTACGGAGGAATTTCCAAGCACGAGAAGGGTCCAAGGGATATTTCTATTAGAATCACAAAGGTAGCCACTAGAGGAGTCTCCCGTGCAAAATTAGGTAATATGTTGGAAAATTTTAAATATGATATTCTGAGTTCATTAGCTTCACAATTTGACACCTTGCAGATCAATCAAAACCATACAGAAATCAAAAGGGCATTATCTATATTCTATCCAAAGTGTAGAAAAAAGAATCCTTTAAGGGAATGCCCACTAGACAACATTGAAACCTATAGCATTTGTGAACAAAATCACTCTACCAACAACTGCCCTTCCCTACCTGGATTAAAAGCGGTATATTATGGCACCAATGGAGAAACATGGTAGATTTTCTTTGTTTCTCAAAAATGACCTTGGTAACCATGACAACCAAGTATGGTTCAAGACCCCTTTCAATTTTTTAATTATTATTGGTATAACCACCAAATTTAATCTCAACCATGGGGCCCTCCTACATCATTGCAACAATGGCCATCACAACCAACCCTTGGATATCAATGGTCACAAGGTTGGAGAGGACCCCATCAAGGAAAACAATTTCCCCAACAATTCCTTGTTCAACAAGCTCAACAGCCACAATTTCCCCAATTACCCCGACAATAGCAATTGCAACTGCATGTAGATAATCCCCCTCTGAGACCTCATCTTCCCACACAACCCATGCCTAACCCAAACAATAAAGCCATATAAAAATATTCACTATTGAGTGGCCCAAATTGTTAATGTTTATGCCATTATTATAGTTCTTTGCATTTCAATAGATAATAGTAACATAAGAACAAGATCACTGAGAAATACACATTCACAAGAGACACAGCATTCATCCTGGGAAACCCTCTAGGGGAAGAAAACCCAGCAAAAACTTCCTTATCATAAATTGCCAATACAATGTCAAGAGATAACTCAAACCAATACAGATAGTCCTCTCCAAAATATGCGCCACTCTTCTCCCTCTCTCTTTTGCCGGTAACAGATCAGAACTTGTCTCTCAAACTGAGCAAGTGAGTTGTGATCAAATGAGGCGCTAGCCTCCTATATTTATACAAGTTCTAGCACGTGTGAAGTGTCTCTTCACTGGCAAGGCCGACTTCTCAATCTGGGTGGGTAAACCCACCTTTATTATAATTCTGGGTCTCTTAATTAACTGTTGGGGCCGACTTCTTATTCTGCCTATTATAATTTTCTATTGACCAATCCGCAAAAGGGGATTTGGTCCTAATACAATAACTGACATGATCAATCCACAATGGGGATTGATTCTATGAATAATATAACAATAATAATAAGAATACTCTTTGCAGTTACATTATTTCAACACTCCCCCTTAACAAGAAGGGTATTCTTCAAGAGCATCAGGCGAGAGAGGTCTGCATCATCAGTGGCATCAGGAGGACAGTATCGTCAATATCATCTTGGAACATTGGCTGGCATATCAATGAGTCATCGAAAGTTTTCTTCATAGGCAGCATCGTCATTCTCGAAAGAATGCCATCATCATCTGCATCAATATGTATCAGTAAAAAAATGATACCTCATCACAGCACTAGGTTGGCACATCACAGTACTACACTGGCTCAATGTCACAGCTATTAAGCTGGTAGCTCAATGTCAGTCACATCTTGCTTTATGTCTAACAACTAGGTCACAAGGAAGGTATACATCATCTTGCTTTACGTCTAACAACTGGGTCAGAAGCAAGGAATCATCTTGCTTTACGTCTAACAACTAGGTCAGAAGCAAGGAACACATCATCATCTTGCTTCACGTCTAACAACAAGGTCAGAAGCAAGGAATCATCTT
>ML789025.1:185645-218020 GCA_009831015.1 Picea engelmannii
GAATGTGTTGGATCTTGAGATCCTTCTGGATCTATGGCAAGAGATCCCTTCTCCTGCAAATACTCTTTAGGGTTTAACCATTAAACATATGTGAGTACATACCTCTAATGACATTTGCAGGTAGTGGCTCCATCTGGTAGCAGTGGTAATCATTACCAACTCTTAAGAAAACTTCAAGGGTGAT
The DNA here is from genome assembly GCA_009831015.1 of Picea engelmannii. Classification (NCBI taxonomy): domain Eukaryota; kingdom Viridiplantae; phylum Streptophyta; class Pinopsida; order Pinales; family Pinaceae; genus Picea; species Picea engelmannii. Next base: position 185,830 of record ML789025.1, read on the forward strand.
TGCAACTAGTCTTATGGTTGCAACTGCAACTGATGCTGCAACTGCAACTGGTTCTGAAACTGCAACTACAACCGTAGCTTAGGGTTTTATGAGGAAACCCTAATTTTTCAAACTTCGAATTTTGAAATTCTGATCCAGGGGATAGATGCGCTGAGCTGAGGTGAATTAGCTAGTGCAGTCGGAATTTCAAAAATCCAACTTTTACCCCCTCAAACTTGATCTGCGGATTTCTGGACTGGTGCTTCTGGTTTTCTAGTACTTATGGTACTCTGGTACTTCTGGTACTTCTGGTACTCTGGTTTTCTGGTACTTTTTGAAACTAGGGTTTCACTTTTCAGGAGATCTAGCCACTGAAAAGGTGCACTCTAAGTGCCAAAATGATCCTTGGGGGAGAGCACAACTTTCTAGGTGGTTTTGGAGCTGAAAAGCTTCACTTTTGAAAAACCCTAATTTGCAGGTACTGCAATAGTGACGTTTTTATCTGCGAAATATGCTTCCTTCAGGTTGGCTCTGATACCATGTTAATGTTTATGCCATTATTATAGTTCTTTGCATTTCAATAGATAATAGAAACATAAGAACAAGATCACTGAGAAATACACATTCATAAGAGACACAACATTTATCCTGGGAAACCCTCTAGGGGAAGAAAACCCAGCAAAAACTTCCTTATCATAAATTGCCAATACAATGTCAAGAGATAACTCAAACCAATACAGATAGCCCTCTCCAAAATATGTGCCACTCTTCTCCCTCTCTCTTTTTTCGGTAACAGATCAGAACTTGTCTCTCAAACTGAGCAAGTGAGTTGTGATCAAATTAGGTGCTAGCTTCATGTATTTATACAAGTTCTGGCACGTGTGAAGTGTCTCTTCACTGGCAGGGCCAACTTCTCAATCTGGGTGGGTAAACCCACCTTTATTATATTTTTGGGTCTCTTAATTAACTGCTAGGGCCGACTTCTTATTCTGCCTATTATAATTGTCTGTTGACCAATCCGCAAAAGGGGATTTGGTCCTAATACAATAACCGACATGATCAATCCACAATGGGGATTGATCCTATGAATAATATAACAATAATAATAAGAATACTCTTTGCAGTTACATTATTTCAACACAAATATCCTACATATTCTATCTACTCTATGTAATTTCAAGACATTCAATCACGATCAAGGAAAACAATAGGTAACCAATAGCCAATGAACCAATAGCAAATCATTCTAATGAACAATCCATGGAATATCCCCTCACCACACCACACTCCACTCTCCCAAAATAATCATACCAACCACAATCGTTAGGGGCATAGAAATTGTCTTCCTTTCCATAAACATTGGGCCTAGAAAAAACCTTGCCTCAAATTGAGTTTGATTTACTAGGAGAACTCCAGAACGTGTGTGTCAAAATCCCATTATTCCAAGCAATAAAGGATGTTCCTATATATTCCAAAACCATTAAGTAAATTTGTATGAAAAATCCTGGTAGGAAAAGTAAGGATCTTGACATTGTTCATGTAATCGGTCAACTCGTCAACTTAATGATGAGGAAAATTTTCACGGCAAAATACTCAGATCCTAGCATCCCAATAGTTGATGTCCAAATCAATCAAACTTTCATATTAAACACTCTCATTAACTTGGGAGCTTCCATAAATGTAATGATGAAAGAGACTATGAACACACTAAGATTGACCCATCTAAGACAAACTCCTACTATCTTACAGCTAGCAGAGAAATCCACGGTCAATCCTGAAGGAATCATTGAAAATGTTATTGTCTCTATTAAAGAAGATCAAGATCCTCCGTACAGACAATCGGGGGGAGTATATCAAAAAAAGTGTTCAGAATCTTTGTCATGAGGCTGGTATTTAGTTGTAGCATACAGTTCCATACACTCCACGGCATAATGGAGTTTCTGAAAGGAAGAATATATCTCTCAAGGAGATGACCAGTTGCATGGTGCATGCAAGATCTCTTCCTTCCAAGCTTTGGGATGGGGCACTTAACTATGTTGCTTACATACAGAATAGATATCCTCATAAATATTTTGAGGACATGACACCTTTTGAGGCTTGGACAGGTGACAAACTAGATTTCACACACTTACGCATCTTTGGAACTCACGCATGGGCCCATATTCCTTCTTAAAAGAAGAAAGCATTAGATCCACAGAGCACACCTTGCATCTTTTTGGGATATCTAGATGATGTGAAGGGGTACAGGTTGATTGATCCCTCTAAAAACTAGCTCATCATTGAGCACAACGTTCAATTTGAGGAGAGTCCTTTGCATGCAACACCATTGCAACATGCAGATACTCCCGTGCTTCCATCAGTTCTAGACATCGGAGATGATGATTCCATACACACATATGTTACATATTTAGAATTAGAGGATTATGTACATGTTGAAGAGCAGGCAGTACATCCAAATGAGGAGCCATCACCAGAGCTTCAGTGGATGCCCAAGTGGGTGCAGTCCACACTTCAGGAAGCAGACGACCTTGCAGGGGATCCATTGGATTCGAGGACTCAATCTCAGCATGAGGATCCTTCTCGTGTATTTTCAGCTTCTAAACCATTTATTCCCATGCATTTCTATATGTTTCAATATTTTGATCCATATATCTATAGTGAGGCTATGGGAAATCTATTATGGGAAGAAGCCATGCAGGAGGAGTATGACTCACTCCTAGAGAATCAGACTTGGGATTTGTTTCCACTTCCACCAAGGAGGAAACTTGTCAGATGCAAATGGGTCTATAGGACCAATATAGCAATAGATGGTTAGGTGAGTAGGTTCAAGGTAAGCCTAGTTTCAAAAGGATTTCAGCATATTCATGGGATAGATTATGATGATACATTTGCTCATGTGGAAAAATATGGACTCCATTCGCTTGGTTCTAGCCATTGCAGCATCCAAAGGATGGGAAGTGCATGAGATGGATGTGAAGAATGATTTTCTTCATGATGATATTTTAGAGGATATCTATATGGAGCAGCCATCAGGGTTCTTTCAGAACTCCTCTTTAGTATGCTGACTGAAGAAGTCACTCTATGGCCTTCAACAGGCACCTAGAGCATGGTATGAAAAGATGGATTCTTATCTGCTTTCACATGATTTTGTTAGATGTAAATTTGACTGCAATGTTTACATGCAAAAGCCCCATGATTTTCACTGGAAGGCTTCCAAGCGCATCCTCAGATATGTTCAGGGTACCATGAGTTATGGGATTCACTATATAGTTGGTTGTGCATTGGATCTCATAGGCTTCACAGATTCATATTGGGATGGAGATGGAACAGATCGCAAGTCCACTTCTGGGTACACTCTCAATTTGGGGTCAGGCCCTATTTGATGGTCAAGTAAGAAGCAATCAGCCATTACTTTATCTTCTACAGAGGTTGAGTACAGAAGAGTAGTCAATTGTGTCATTCATGCACTTTGGCTTCAACACTTCCTTACCAAGCTTGGTATCCAGTTTCACTGTCCGACTGTCATTTGGTGTCATAATCAGAGTACACTGAGATTTTGTAGAGATCCAGTATAGAAGCAGCGAACCAAACACATTGAGGTCCACATGCATTTCATCAGAGATCTAGTACATGACAGGATCATTGATCTGCAATTTTTTCCTTCCTCTGAACAGATTGTCGACATATTCACCAAGACCCTCATTGGGCTAAAGTTTCATAATTTGTGGGATCGTCTTGGAGTGAAGAACACAGTTGCCTAGCAGTTGTCTTTTATTCTTTTGATGCATTGTATTTTGAGGGGAGGTTTTGTTCCCACGTGGTTCTCCCTCTTTCCTCATTTTTTATTCAGTGTTCATTAGTTGCATTGTACATAAGTACCTTGTTGGATCATGTTTTCATTGATGCCAATGGTTTGATTGATTGATTTCAAGTGATTGATTGATTCCAAAGGATTGATTGATTGATGATTTATGTCAAATGTAATATGTATTGTCCTTGATGAGATTATATAGATGTCAAGTATATGTTGTATATGATGTCATGCATAGATGAAGATGGATCAATGAGTTGCCATTGATACATGATGAAAAGATGAAGATGGTTCAATGTGATTTCTTTGATATATGATGCATAGTTAGATTGATCATTATAGTATTATCATGGTTGATAAGGTTCACAAATGGATGAACTCCAAAGTGGTCCCCTTATGGTGAAAGCCCTCATGAGAATACGCTTTACGGTTGAGTTATCCTAGAAGAATGGTTGGAGGACCCATGCCTGAGTGTGTAATAATGAGATGAAGGCCAATGAATTTGTCAGTGAAACTATCCTATATGGATATTGTTTGTCATTCCATTTCTGGTGGTATGTGGAACGTCACATAACTCCTCATGGTTAGAGAGTTATGGCCATGAGAAGTTGAGAACCCAGATTTGGGTAATGGACCCAAGTTTGTTTGATGGATAATGGTATGAGTTTTGATATATTTTTGGGTAATACTATTATATATGGATAGTACATGTCATGCCATTGCTGGTGGTATGTGGAACGTCACATAACTCCTCACAGTTTGAGATTTATGGCCTTACGAAGTTGGTGGACCCTCATATGTCATCTAGAAGCCCCAAAAATTCAAAGTAGTCAAAGTGGTTTAAGAGATTTTAAAGGTAAATAATAAAGTGAAGTGATGAGTGCACTATAATTCAAAGTGAATACAAAATAAATTATTTAAATAATAAATTTAATGGAGAAATTAGAAGTGGGTTAACCCTAAAATAAGGAAAGTGGGCAAAGTGACCTAGAAGATGTTCTTAAGGAAGCTACTTGGAGAGTATAAATAAGAGGTGAGGCTCTCTAATTTTAAATAAAACTTGAGCATATTGAATATATATAGGTGAATGAGGTAACCAATTGATATCTAAGCCTAATTTCATAGGGAAGGTGAAGAAAAGAGGGCTGGAATTCAAGGGAGGATAAATTATTTTGATGATGCTTTATAAGGTATGTTATTTACAGGTCATCTCACCATTTTTGCAATAAAAAAATTTCTATAATTATTCAGATAGTGAGATTGATATTACATTGAGGAAACATATCCAAGTATCTGTGGTAAAAAATTCAGCTTGTGGGTCGTTTTATTTTTGTAGATACACTTCGTGGAAAATAGGGTTTGTGGCTAGTCCTGAAACTAGTCTAAAACAGGTGTTTCGGATAAAAACGTCATAACTTCTTCATAACAGATACAAATTTATTAATACCAATTTTTTTGGTTATATTAAAGTCTTGAGTATGTTGTGTAACAATTTTAGATCGATTCAACAAATATTCCGTGTGGGGCACGCTCTACAAGGTCGCTCTCTAGAATAATCCAGAATTCAGCAAGGTATGTCATTTTTGCTATAACTCCTTTTTTGAGAGGTTTCAAGTAGTGAAACATGGAGGAATTGCATAAAAAACACTGAAGAACATTGTGTATCAGTTTCAGATCTTTATTCATTACCGGTACATAGTTATGATTATTTCAAATTAGGGTTGTTGACTAATCCAAAACTAGTCATGGTTGAGACAAGCAATTGATGAGTTGGCACATACATGAGGTGTATAGTTAATGATGTTGGTACATATTGATGAGTCATTGTTGATGAGTAGTTTAAACATGATTGGTATATACTTGGTACATGGTTGGATGCACTTGTTTATGGTACAGGTTGATTACAGGTTGTTTGGTACAGGTTGGTGCATGGTTGATGCACTTGTTTATGGTACAAATTGATATTTGTTGAGGATTGTTGCCTCATCTCAGTTGGTGTTGAGGGTGTAAGCTGAGTCTTGCATTATATATCTGGTGCTCTTGTAGATTTGTACTCTATTCAGTTGTTGCTGAAAAACCCCAATGATTGTAGTCTATAATAAAAAGAAAATTGTACATACATCTTGTGTTCTTTGTGTTCCTTGTGGTGATGACTTGTTTATGATATATTGTTGATATATGTTTCTGATATGTGTTCACATCTAACTGGTTATAAATGCCAGCAATGAATAATGATTTAATGGTGATTGTTAACTAAGGAGTTTTGTGTAAGAAGGAAGTTTTGGGAAATAGAGCCCTACATTGTTCACCCCCCCCCCCACCTCTCAATGTAGTCGATGTGTACAACAATTGGTATCAAAGAGGGCCTACACTATAAGCCTTAACAAGTTTGGAGGAGATCCATGGACACACAAATGGATGATGAAGTTCCAATCCTTTATGAGAAAAACTATTCTACTTGGAGAATAGAGATGAGAGTACATTTGAAGGAAATGGGAGTAGGTATTTGGAAGGCAGCCATTGGAGGATCAGTTTCCATGAAGAACAAGTCAAAGTTTGCAACTTAAAGGGAAGGAACGAAGAATGATGCATTGGCTCTCAAGACCATTCTTAGTGGTCTCTCAATCCCTATCAAAGAGAGCATGGGACAATGCACTTCTGCCAAGGATCTATGGCTAAAGCTAGAGAAGACATATCAAAGAAAGAAAGAAGATATTGAAGACCAATCCATCAATATCATCAAAGGTAAAGAATATCCAAAAATTCTTGATTGCATTAGTTCTAAATGTAAGCTTGAAAACATTTCAAATGAAGACAAAGAATCAAGTGATGATAGCACAAAGGAAAATCTTGAGGACATTTCAAATGAAGGCAAAGAATCATGTGATGATGTTGGCACAAAGGAAGATCTTGAAGACATTTCAAATGAAGGTAAAGAATTATCAAAAACCCTTGATTGCAATATTTCAAAAGATGATGATGTTGAATTTTTCTCTACAAGTGAAGAAGAAAATCTAGAGATAGTTTATGTAGAGTTTTATGGTAGTTATCTCATGCAGAGAATAGAAGAAAATCTATTAGAACTTCAAAATAAGGTTGAAGATGGTTTATATGAATATAGCAATGACCATTATTATATAGACTATAGCTATCTTTCGGATAACACTAAAATTTTTATTAAGAAGAGTCAAAGGCACATCTTGAAGTTAAAGGAAATGCTCAAGGAACAAGAAGAGAGTAATAAGATTCAATTAGAAGAAAAGGAAGAAGAGATCACAAGACTAAGGAATGAAAAGTATGATAAGAAGGTAGATGATGATATTAGAAAAATTATTGAAGCTATTGTCCATCTCAAGACCCAAATTGAAGAAGCCAAAAGGATAGAGGAACTATTGAAGAATCAAATAAATGAAAAGGAAGAGTCATGTCATAAGTTAGAAGATGAAGTTTTTGATCTTAGAAATAAAGTAGAGAAGTCAAATAAATTCTTGAATAGCTCACAAATCTTGAATGAGATCTTGGAAAGACAAATATCACCAAATGATAAATCAGGTCTTTGATACAAGAAATAAGCTACAGATGTTGAAGCAAGCACCTCAAAGAAGCATGAGGCAAGTCCATCAAAGGATGAAGACAATGTTGCAAATCAACCATCTAAACAAGGAAAATAAAATTTCAAAAGAACAAATCAAGGAAGACGTCAAGAAGCTATCTTTGGGAAACCAAAGCAAAGGTATGAAAGTATTGTTGATGGGCATTGTTATTCATATAGTGAATATGGTCACAAATCTTTTGAATGTAGAGCTTATGAAAGGAGATATAATGGAAGATTTTATAACACCATAAGGTGTTGGATATGTGATCAAGTAGGACACATTGTTGTTCACTATAACACCATGAGATGTTACAGTTGTAGTGGATTTGGCCACAAATCCCAGGATTGTTGGAACACAAGAAAAAATTCCATGATGAGAACTTCACATAGCATGGCTAGAAGAAGGAATGAAGTAAGGAAGGGAGACATGTTTGAAAAAATGGATGCTCAGATCTCAAGTTCTGAGAAGTAGGGACACCTTTAGAAGTGGATGAAGAATATTGAGCAGCTAGAACAAAATGGAAGCCTTAAGGGAAGTTCTAGTAAGTCATCTACTGAAGCATACGCGGGTGACAGTGGTATCAGTTGCATACATATGTAGTTTGGCCTTGAATAGGTCACGTACATACGCGAGTTGTTGTGTAGCAGACCGCGTATATGTGGTAAAGATTTGGGGAAAAGGAAATGCACTTGGGTTGCATCTTGATGTGATGGTATAAATCTATGTTGCAGGATCTGACATGGTTTGTTGCAGGTTCTGACACTGTTTGCTACAGGTTTTCATGATCCAATATTGATTTATGCAAAGTGATGATAAAAATTAATGAAAGGCCATCTTGGATGCATGGCACTAACCCATGAGTGTGGATTGAGACATTTTTTGTCAAAGAACAATGTTGGTTATTGCAGTGAATTTATGGCACCTTGTTTATATGATGATGATTCTAGCTAGAGATGTCATTGATCTATTGAATCATACTATTAGTACATTGGTAGAGGCACCTACTAGAAGTTTTGATTGGCACATATTCTATGGTGGACTTGGCATACATGTATGAGGATTCATCTTGTTGTGGTATTGGTGCATGGTTGGAATACTTTCTTGGTACAAGTAGTGATACATGTTGATGTACATGTTTGGTATATGTTTGGATGATGATTACTTGGCTAAAAGTACATCATTGGTATTACTTGATTAGCATATATTTTGGTACATGAGGCATTTGATGATTGAGGCACTTGGTTGATGGTAGAGACATATCATGAGTGATATGACACTTGTTTGGAATGTTGGTAGATGCACATGGTTGGCGTATTGGTGGATACACATGATGCACATGTTGACATGTTGATAGAGGCATATGGTTGATACATTCCATGGATGATATCTTTTGGCACATTGTATGATGTTGATGTACATGGTTGATGTACATGGGTGTTGTGCATGGTGGGCACATTTTGGTACATGATGTACTTGGTTTATATTTTGTTCATGATTCTCTATTTTATTGTTGACATATCTTTTGTTTCATGATGTATGGTATGGAACATGTTTGATGCATGGACAGGTCCAAGGATCGTCATTGAAAGAGAAGTTGATCTATGATCTGGTTGAGCAGTAGAAATTGCATGTTGATCATATTGCAGAGCAGATAGGGGGAGTCATTCTTCTTCCCATGATTCTAGGAGGAGATATTTATCAGATGCATACCTAGAAAAGAGCCCTATATTTGAAGAAAGAGCACAGAGGCATAATTCCATGGGGAGCGATGGTCACAGGTGGAGTGTGAGTGATGTATCTTCAGCATTACATCAGAGTGATATCCCTTGTTCAAAAGGGGAGAGATTATTCATAGGAATATCAAAGGCATTCAGACAGGGGGATCAGCCCCAACGAGAGTTCAAGCAAGGGGAGCAGCCCCAAGAGGAGAATGACCATTTTCCATTGATTTCAAAGGGGGAGAGATAGTCACATTGATGTGATTGATGGGGGGAGATAGTCATATTGATATGATTGATGAATATTGATGTAGAGCATGCCTTGTCTACATGTTGACATCAATGATTTTTGTTGACATCAATGTTGGTATTGCCATCAATGCCAAAGGGGGATATTATTGGATCACGTTGTCATTGATGCCAATGGTTTGATTGATTGATGTCAAGTGATTGATTGATGCCAAAGTATTGATTGATTTATGCTTGATGTCAAATGTAATATGTATTGTTCTTGATGAGATTAGACAGATGTCAAGTACATGATGCATACAATGTCATGCATAGATGAAGATGGATCAATGAGTTTTCATTGATACATGATGGAAAGATGAAGATGGTTCAATGTGGTTTCTTTGATATATGATGCATATGATGTCTTGCATAGATGAAGATGGATCAATGAGTTGTCATTGATACATGATGCAAAGACGAAGATGGTTCAATGTGCTTTCTTTGATATATGATGCATAGTTAGATTGATCATTATAGTCTTATCATGGTTGATAAGGTTCACAAATGGATGAACTCCAAAGTGTTCCCCTTATGGTGAAATCCCTCACAGGAAGATGCTTTACGGTTGAGTTATCCTAGAAGAATGGTTGGAGGACCCATGCTTGAGTGTGGAATAATGAGATGAAGTTCAGTGAATTTGTCAGTGAAACTATCCTAGATGGATATTGCTTGTCATGCCATTTCCGGTGTGTTAGCACTAGGAGTCACCTTCAGATTGCATGGAAGGCAAGCCCAGTACCCATCAAGTTATATGTGAATGATAGAGTGTTTTAACGAGTCAAATGGAAAAGGACTCAAATGGTAATGTTCTAACTCAGCCAACAGGGCTAGCATGCACCAGCAATTAAGGTCTTGACTAACTTCTACTAGTAGTTTGGGAGTAAGTATGAATAGAGGGAAGACTTAAGTGAGAGGAGTGTAGGGACTGCTGCAAACATCAGGTCTACAAAAGTCTAAGGAAGAAATTTTCTAATCACAAGATCTTCTTGACATCAGAAACTAAGAAAGCTAAATAAACATCATGATAATATAATGATCAAACATCCACCATCACATCACCACAATAATTCATGTGAATCCTTCAAAGCATGAAAATTTAGCAACTGAAGCAAATAGACTAGAAAGGAAGTTGATTTCTATTAGCCAAAAATTCTTAAGTCCAGTACATCACTAGATCATAGTCACTTCATCAAAATATTACAAAATAAAGGGAGCCTTGCTCAACCATCTAAACCTACTAAAGCAATTGATCTATCTATTTATAACAAAAGGGAGGCAATAGTTGGAGGTACGAGCTGGCCTCCTTCCCTTGAAAATCTCTTAAACATTTATTTTTTCTAACAACTAAGAAAACAACCTATGCTATAAAACAGGAAAATGTTGGTGACTAATCCAGTCATGCTTCTAAATGATTTGATCCTCTTTTGTTGCTCAGCTCCTATTTTTCCATGTGTCCTTTTGGAGCCTGTAGTTGTCCTCAGCCTGTCAGCTGCTACTTCCGTAAATTTCTCCATCATCAACTTATCCAAGGTTGTTGGCCTAGCCCTCCTAGATTCTTGGTGTTTTCTGGGAACTTCCTTGAGTAGAAACTCTAGATAGCACACCCTAAAATGGAACAAGGAGAGAAGGTAGTGCATGTAGGTAGCGCCCCTGTGCTGCATATATGCGCCATCATTTATCCTCTGTAGAAATATAAGGTAGCACATGTAGGTAGTGCCCCTGTGTTGTGCCTGTGTGTAAACCTGCTCCCTGCCAAATATTACGTAGCGTCGTTGTGTTGCACCTGTATACCAATTCTGCGCTCTGTGGAATATTACGTAGCGCCACTTACGTTGTGTTTTCACATAGTTTTGGGTAGCAATGCCAAAACGCAGCATCTTTGAATCTTGAACAAGTGCAGAGCAGATTGTGTCCTTCCATGATGACAAAACCATTTTACTTAGGTGCCTTGACTATGCCATAGGTAGTGCTTTTACCACTAAGTGAAGCTAGAACTTAGCAAAAACTCAAAATCCATATAGCTAAATGCCTAGAAGCCTGTATAGATGGAAAAGATAGTATTTTCATATTAGTTAACCCTCCCAAAAAAGGAACAATCCCCAAAAATGGAGCTTACCCCTTACCAACTATTTTGTCATCTAGACACTTAGCCTCACACTCTTTCTAGTAGAAAGAGTATCTTCAATTGACTCAACAGAATTCTTCTTCTTAGCACTGGTAGGCTTCTTCAATGTAGTTGTGCTCTCCTTAGTTGTTGGCTTGTCATCTTCAATGGCAACCTCAACCAACACCTATAAATTCCTTTGGGCTACATCATCTTGAAAAATGCTTCAGTTCTGCCTTTAGCTTCCTGTTCTGAGCCTGGAAACCTTTGTTCTTCTAGTATAGGTTATGGAGTTGTCTATGTAGGGGTTGAGTCCTCCTTGTTGCAAATCTTTCCAAGTCAAGGGTATGAATGTAGCCATCCATAAGCTCTGTCATCTTGACTCTTTCAGACATGGCTTCCTTTTTCAATTTAGCCACTTATTTTCTTGACTCCTTAAGTTGTCTGATAAGTCTCTTGAAGGTCTGATCACCAGGGGGAGTAGAGACATGCATAGTGTCAGTAGGCTTCTTCTCATCCTCTTCTTCCCTCTCTACAAGAATTTTCTTGTGTGTTTCATCAGCCTTCTCAAAACCCTTTCCTTTATGCTTCTTCTCTTGCACAGCAGCTTCTCCTTTGTTCTTCACAGGCTCTTCAAAATCTTTCACAAAGACTTCATCTTTCCTCTCCAAAGGTCTTTTGGTACCTTTACCCTTCTTCCTATGAATAGGGGTTTCTAATTTCTCCTCCACAAGATTTTCAATGCTTTTTCCTTTCTCCTTATTCATAGGGGTTTCTGGTAAAGATTGCTCTTTAAAAACCTCCTTAAAAATTGATGACCTAGTGAAAGGTCTTTTACCCTTGATTTCAACTGCTGGAGGACAAGAGGGAAAGAGAATATTATTTCCTCTCTTAGATGTCAACTTGGTAGAGGAAGGCACTTCTTCTAACCCTGGTGGAGGTGGGGGTGAGAAATATCTATGTGGAGAAGGACAAGTCTCCTCCTTAGCTTCCATGACATGTTTGTTGATTTCTGAAACAGGGGCTCTGCCCTTTCTCTTCTTGTTGATACATGTTTTAGTACTGGTGGATGTTGAAGGAACTGTAATCTGTGATTGGGGAGTAGGTGTTGGGTCCATATTGAATTCAGAAGTAACCACAAAATTCTCCCATGAAATCTCTTTCTTTCCCAACTCTTCAGAGATTAACATTATGATCAATCCAGAGTGGAAAAGGCTAGAATCCACATCCTTAGATTTGGCTTGCACCCTATCTGACATTTTACCTATAATTCTCAAGAGGTAATAAGGAACATCCATCTCAATATTACCAGTAAAATGTAACAACACCCTTATGTGGTAATGATACAAGGTGTTAAATCTCCCTTCACAAGTAAAATATCTCTGTATGATCTTCAAAATTCTATCAAACTGCTTGATCAGTTGATTCCTTGGAATACTCTTAGAAAACTCAGTGGCTCGATATTTAGGCTTGAAGAGGTCTTTAACAAAGGGTGAACTCAAAACCATGGCCTTGAACCACGTTTCACCTAAAATGGGAATCCTTGTTGCAACTGAGATGGAGGTTTCAGTTACCTCAAATTCCAAATCCCCAACTATAGTTTTATTGCCATCAAAATTTAATGCAAACTGTTTTTCTACCTTTGGATGGCCTCTCTGCATGTTCTGGCATAAAGAGAGGCATCCTTCTCTTTGAAATATCTCCCTGGCCATGGGCTCTGTGTCAAAAAGGTGCATGTCCACAGGTTCTATCCTAACTATCTTGCCACCTTTGTGTGCTTTCTTCGACTGAGGGGTCTCCATGACTCAAAAATGAGGGTTCTTGGGAGGCTTAAGGGATTCTATTGACCAGAAAGATTCAATTCAGGTTTCAAATGTACAAAGATGGCCCTTAAAATTGATAGTGCTCAGAAATCCGAGCTTGACTATGGGAAATATACCTTTAGACTTGTACAGGCTTTTTAGAGCGTAGACTGTGAAGGGGTAGTCCAGAATGGCTCTTTGTATAGGATGAAAGGGAGAAAGGAAAACAGAGAGGGTTTGAGCAGCACCTCTGGGTAGCGCAACACATATACAGAGGATAAGTTATTACAGGCACGTGACTTCAATGGTTAAAGAAAACGACAGTAATCAGACCATGGACACGGGCAACGATGTTTTCAGGTATGAAAATATGGCTTCCTTACTACCCTGCAGGCTTAACAAACTGAAAACCCGAGCACAAATTTCCTGAGAAAATTAATATGCAAAGCTGCACAGGATACCTATAAAGTCGACACCTGTTGAGGTCTTCAGTGTGATCATAGGATGAAATTGAGGAAACTTCGACCATGGAATCTCTCACAGCATCAGATTTAGTTGACATGCGGTCGCTTGATTGAAACTGGAAAATTTATGCAGTGCAACACTATTAAACTTTTCAAAATTAAGAAATCGTTACCAAGGATCATAAATGCAAGATCTTTACCGACTTTTGGCACTGAAAACAAGGGACAGGGTCTCATTCGTGGAAATCATGACTTGGAGTGGATGGATGATAAAGGTGACAGGCGCTACGGAACTTCCTGATGAGTAGTCAGCGCTTCCAAATCAAAAAATGATTGGACAGGTAAGCGAGTACAACGAGTCATGCTTACTAGGTCATGAGTGAAGAGAGTGGAGTCACATCCGTTTAGCAATGGGAGGAGTCGATTTAGGGACAAGTCATGATAAGGACCAAAAATGAGTCATGAGCTAAAGAGGTTCTATAACCATAAACCAAATTGAGGACCAAACAAGAACTATGACTCAAAACTTTAATCTTCTCAGATGAACCTAACATCAAACTTTAAGAGGATGAGACTCTAAAAATTAAAATCTAAGGCTTAAAAAAGTATTAATCAAACTAAATACCCAAGGCAACTTAGTGTGATAACATTGGCTCCACAGGGGATGGCATGCCCCCTGCGAGCTGCCAAGAACGAGTAGATTTAGTGCCTTATCCTAGGGCTATGGGGTCAGTTATCGGAACAAAAAATAAAAAGAAAATGATATTTACAATGACATGAAGAGCCATTCAAGGCTCAAGCAAAGTACTTTTTCAGGAAATGCCCATTGACAGGGCCACCAAAAACCTCTTCATCCTCCATATTCTGCAACTTGAAGGTGTTATTAGAGAATACCTTCGATAATTTGAAAGGGTCGACCCATAAAGCTTCAAATTTACCGTGCTTGCCTTTATCTTGTCTCAATGCATCCCACTTGAGCACCAGATCACCTAGTTGAAAACCCTCTTTGCTCACCTTCTTGTCGAATGTTTGTTTGATCTTCAGTTGATGGTCATATGCCTTGTCTACAAGTTGTTCCCAAGTCTGCTGCACCTCAACCAACTATTGAATCCTCCTGATCATATGATTTGGCTCCCTTTGATAATCCTGGAAGAATTTCACCACAGGTAATGCAAGTTGAGAAGGAAAAACCACCTCAAATCCATATACCAGCTGGAAAGGGGGAAATTCCCAAGGATCTTTTCATTGTCACTCTGTCAGCCCATAGAGAAAATTTGAGTTTCAAATCCCATGCCTTTTTGTTATCCTCTAGCAGCTTTTTAATAATCTTTATAATGCTGTTGTTTGAGGATTTTGCAAGCTCATTTCCCTACGGATAGTAAGGGGTAGAGTGAATCAATGTGATTACAAACTGTTCACAGAACTGAATCAATGGTTCAGCCTTGAAAGATGCAGCATTGTCAGTGACAATTCTGTTCGGGGAGCCAAACCTCGCCATAATGTCTTCAAGGAAACCAATGATCACTTTGTGGGAATTAGTCTTGGTAGGAATAACCTCTATCCACTTAGTGAAGTAATCTGTGGCAGTCAAGATCCATCTATGTTGGCCATTGGAAGAGGGATAAATTTCACTGATAAAATCTAGGCCCCACTGTTGAAAAGGTCCTGAAACTGCTATGGGCTTTAATGGCAAAGACTTAAGCTGTTGCTTTCTAGAAAATTTCTTACACTTATCACATGCTCTAATCTTAGCATAAACATCTGTGAACAGACTAGGCCAGAAATACCCAGCCCTGATAATCTTGTAAGTAGTGGTCCTCCAAAAATGATGCCCCCCACACAAACCATCATGAAAATCATACATAATCTTTTGGGCTTCTTGCGGGTCTAGGAATCTCAGTAGCACTCCTAATGGATCCTTCCAATACAAAATTTGATCAACGACGCAATACTTTATTGATTTGAGTTTTAATGCTCTTACCTTGTTCTTTACCATACCACTTGGAGGTTGTAAATTCTGCAAGAAAAATATAATGTCCTTGTACCAGCTGCAATCTGCCAATGCAAGGATGATTTGAATACCTTTGTCATTTAATTCAGCCTGTTTCTTTTCTGCACCTGAGCTAATGAAATTTACCCCCAACACTGAGCAATTCGATTCAACCAAGAGCTTGGCCAAACCCTAGCCTTTAACTAATTTTTTGGACCTAATATCCAAATCAAATTCAAGTAGTTTAGCAATCCACTTGTTGTGTTTTCCGTCAATATCAAGCTGAATAAGAATTTCTTTTACAGCAGTTGATGGAACATAAGAAATAATTCTTGAGTGCAGCACATAAACTCTGAAATTCTTAAGAGCTTTAACCAATGCATAGGCTTTCTTGTTCATAATGTCATACTTTAGTTCTGCGTCTCTTAATGCCCTACTGAAAAAGGAAATGGGTTGTTCTAAGCCTTCAATGTTCTTCTGCAATAGGACTGTTGCTACTGTATCAAAAGAGGCAAAAGAAAAAATAAGAAAGTCCTTGGAGTAGTCGGGGCTGACAAGAACTGGGGCTTCTGTCAAGGCTTTCTTTATTTGATAAAAAGAATCATGGGCCTCAACAGTCCATTTGATTTCACTATCCTTCCTCAGCATGGATGTGATATATTTAACTAACTCAGCAAAATTTGACACAAATCTTCTCAAAAAGTTGATTTTTCCCAGAAAATATTGTACCTCTTTTTTAGATCTAGGGAGTGACAAAGTTTGTATAGCCTCAACCCTGCTGGAATCAATCCTTACTCCTTCAGCTGACATGATATGCCCCAATAATTTTCCTTCTTTCATGGCAAACAATGATTTTTTCAGATTCAAAGAGAGGCCAAATTTTATGCATTTCAAGAAAACCTTTCTTAAATGATCACAGTGTTCCTTATCAGACTGAGAATACACAATCATGTCATCCAAATAGATAACAACAAACTTTTCCTTTTCTCCAATAAATGTTATGTCCATAGCTCGCTGAAAATTTGCCCCTGCGTTCATCAAACCAAAGGGCATCTTGGCGTACATAAATGTCCCCCAGGGACTGGTGAAGGTTGTCTTCTCCCTGTCCTCTGGAAAAATAGATACCTTATTGTATCCAGAGAATCCATCAACCATAGACATCATGGCTGCTCCTATCACCTTCTATAATATGTGCTCCATCTTGGGTAAAGGATAATTATCCTTTTTTGAGCTTCTGATCAAATTTCGGCAATCGACACAAAGTCTGATTTCCCCGTTCTTTTTTCTTACTGGGACCAAATTGGCTACCCATTTGGAATACCTCAAAGGAATGATAATTTTTCCATCTAAAAGCTTCTTAACTTCTTTCTCCATGACAGGCAACAACATAGGATTGATTTGCCTCAACTTTTTCCTTAAAGGTTTGGTGTTTTCTTTTAATGGGATCTTGTGCTCTATTATGCTTGTGTCATAAGTTCTGAGATCTTCATAAGTCCAAGAAAATTCATCAGCAAATTCTTTCAACAACTTAGTGTATTCTTCCCTCTATTTTTCTGATAGGTTGCTTGGCAGTTTGACGTATTTTGGATCGTTTTCAGTGCCCACATTGCACTTAGTGATATCAGCATCATTAGTGGATACCTTCCCTTTCAATGCCACATCATTCCCATCAAATAATCTTTCCAAAGGAACTAGTCCCTTTGGTATATGATTGCTAGGTAGCTGCACAATATGATGATTAGCAATTTTATTGAGGAAAACATTAGCATGAGGAGGGATTTCTGGATCATGATCCTGATCAATGTGCAATGCAGAAAATTCATCAACAGTCTCAAGAAAAATTTTAAGTTCTAAATCATCTTCGAACACCTTCCAATATTTTACATTATCTGGTATAGAAGGTTTGTATTTGACTTCTACATCATATTTTATTTTTGGTGGTATGGGAATTCTGAAGTTGCTTGTTGATACAGCCAAAGAATCAGCCACAGTATTCTCTTCTCTAGGAATGAATGATATATTAAAAGCAGAGAAAAAAATGTCCACTAAATCTCATACTTCATTTCTGTAAGATCTAAGCCTAGGATGCTTTGTTTGATAAATATTTTTAATCTGATGGACTATCAATTCAGCATCCCCATCCCCAAATACTGACAGCTCCTCTATCCCCATGTATTTTTCTGCCCTCAAACCCAAAATAAGAGCCTCATACTCTGCCACATTACTAGTAGTCTCAAATTCTAGTTTATATGACAAAGATATAGTTTCTTGAGTTGGTGAGACAAACATCACCCCAGCACTAGCACCTTCCTTGGAAGAGGCTCCATAAAAGAACATCTTCCAGACAAAGTAGTTAGAGGAGGCTCTTCAAAAAATTTGATGGATTTTTTTCTGATTTCTAAAGGGGCTTCTAGGGCATCGGTGAGCTGCAAAATACTAGATCCTAGATTTGTATCAAAAGAAAAAACAGGGTGATTGGCGGGGTTTGTTTCATCACTAATGATGTAAGCCAATTGGTCTTCCCTGTAAAGTCTTCTATGCTCTCCCCAAAAAATAGGATTAGTAGCATAAGAGAGATCCATCTACAAGGTTCCCCCAAGTCATTTTATCCAGGATCTTGATAAGAGCATACCAAACTTCGGGGGAACATCAACAACTACGATATCCATAAGTATACTCTTCATGGGTAGCTGAAATAAGGTCACCACCATATCCTTAATGACTCCAAGACATTTGACTTTTCTAGAATCAAAAGAATATAAATCATGATAGGTCTTTGTGACTTGTAACCCAAGTTCATCCATAACAGATTTTGGCATAAGACTGTGGGATGCCCCTGAATCCATGAGACAATTGTGTAGCACCTTATCATGTATATTCAGTGAAGTATAAAAAGGTGGGGATGATTCATCTTTGTCTTCTATCAAAGGACCTAAAATCACTGTTGGTTTTTCATCTTGTAGATTTATGGAATCAGTGGAAATTGGAGATGATTCTCGTTGTAACATTTTGGATAAATATTTTCTAAAATCCTCATTTTTTATCAATTCTAAAAAAATGTACAGGGATATTTATTTTCTGGATCTCATTCTCAAAACTGAAGGAAGGGGAAGGTTTCAATATCTCTTTGGTTTCAGGAGGAGGATCTCTTATCAGAACTTGTGGGTTTTGAGAGTCTTTTTCCTTGCTGCTCACTGTCACAGCCTTGGCAGGATCTTCTTTATGAACAGGTTGATTAGGGGCTTCAGTTTTTCCTGCATTCTTCTTAGATCTCAAATTATATCTACCAGGATTCTCCTTTTCTTTCTCCTCCTTTCTTAACTCATTAATTTGAATATCCATTAAATATTTCTCATAAGAGGATTGAGTCAAGTGTGGGGATGGGGAAGTATCACCTAAACAGTGAATCTCAGGATCAGCTTCAACCTCCTCTTCTTCTTCATTTGCCACTAAATTATTTTGCAAAGGAGCTTGTACCCTCTGATCATCTCTCTCTTTGTTTCTGGGAAGGATTTGGGGAGCATTGTTGGGTCTCCTGAAATTACCTATGTTTTTAGTGTTTTGAGCATTTCTATATGGTTGCCTTCCTTCTGATTTCAATTTCTCAATTTAAGTGGAGAGAGACTTTACTAATTTGGTCAGCTCATCTACTTGAGAATGGACAGCAGAGGAATCAGAAGTTGAAGCTTCAGCTTTGTTTTTTCTCCTATCCCTATCAAATTCTCCCCTGAGTTTATTTGATGCCACTATGTTGGATTCTACCTCTAAGGCAACATCTTGCATATGAACCAAAGAAGGTGACCTTCCTTCCCTCAAAAGGAGGCAGAATTCGAAATCAAAAGCATTGGAATAAGTGATTTTTTCCATGGTTTCAGTGGGTTTGATCTCATCGGGGATTTTCTTGTACATTTTGTTAAATATTTTAGAAAAGTCAGAGACAGACTCTCCTTATTTCCTTTTCAAAGACCCAAATTCAGTGATGTAGTACAAAAAATCCTTTTTGTCACCCCAATGCCTCAAGAAGGCTTCATCCAATGCCTCAATACAAGTAATGGATCTAGGGGCCAGACCCCTAAACCACTTCCTAGCCTCACCAAACAGGCTTTGGACAAAAACCCTCATCCAAACATCTTCATTTTCAATATTTTGGTTATCTGCATAGCTATAGAAGGCAGCAAGATGTTCCTCAGCTATTACATATTCTTCTCCCATAAACTTAGGCATGTATTTCAAATAATCTCTAGAGGGAAGGGAATTCAGTGGTTGAGGTAAAAGTAGAGGAGCATATCTTGAAGCCACTATGGCATGCATCCTATTAGCAGGGGGGTTAATAACTACCATTTGATTTTGGATTCTTGGTGAACAAGAAGGAGAAGGAGACTTGACTGTATGTATAGTAGGAGAGGAAGGAATGGATGAAGGGGGGGGGGTTCAGTTTTCACAATAGGAGGTTGTGTTTCTGAAGAGGATGGTAAGGTATGGGAGGGACATGAAGTTCCTACTTCTTTAGCAGCAAAAGTTTTAACAGAAAGAGGTGTAGAAAAACCTAAAGTAGGGAAATATTCAAAACTATCAAGACTACAACACTTCTCAATATCAGGGGAAGAAAATATATCAATGTTTTCCTCTTTCAGTTCAGTCTCAAAGGAAGAGTTTTCAACAAGAAACTCTCCAAAATCAATATTTTTAGATACTTCAGCAGAAGATAAAGGAAGCTTACTTGATAAAACAACTGAAGTATCAAGAGTAGAATCAGGCAACTGACTAGAAACACTTGTAGCAGCAGTAGAAAAAAAAATTTGGGAAGCTTTTCCCTTCTTGATTATCTTCTCTGGGTCAACCTCAGGTGGTACCAAAGGTAGTTGTGGATTTGATCTCGTGTGTCTGCCTTTAAGTGCCAGATCTGAAACAATGGAGTCTCCAGGTGCAAACTGCAATCTTCGAAACATTGAGTTCCAATGCACCTTTAGAACTAGAATACTGTTTCATTTTAATCCCAAGGAAAAGTCTTCAAATTGTTCCTGGAAAACGGCACCAAGAATGTTAGCACTAGGAGTCACCTTTGGATTGCATGGAAGGCAATCCCAGTACCCATCAAGTTATGTGTGAATGATAGAGTGTTTTAACGGGTCAAATGGAAAAGGACTCAAATGGTAATGTTCTAACTCAAACAAAATGGCTAGCATGCACCAGCAATTAAGGTCTTGGCTAACTTCTACCAATAGTTTGGGAGTAAGTATGAATAGAGGGAATACTTGAGTGAGAGGAGTGTAGGGACTGCTGCAAACATCAGGTCTACAAAAGCCTAAGGAAGAAAGTTTATAATCACAAGATCTTCTTGACATCAGAAACTAAGAAATCTAAATAAACATCGTGATAATATAATGATCAAACATCCAACATTACATCACCACAATAATTCATGTGAATCCTTCAAAGCATGAACATTTAGCAACTAAAGCAAATAGACTAGAAAGGAAGCTGATTTCTATTAGCCAAAAAGTCTTAAGTCCAGTACATCACTAGATCATAGTCACTTCATCAAAATATTAAAAAATAAAGGGAGCCTTGCTCAACCATATGAACCTACTAAAGCAATTGATATATCTATTTATAACAAAAAGGGAGGAAACAGCTAGAGGTACGAGATGGCCTCCTTCCCTTGAAAAACTCTTAAACATTTGTTTTTTCTAACAATTAAGAAAACAACCTATGCTATAAAATAGGAAAATGCTGGTGACTAATCCAGTCATGGTTCCAACTGATTTGATCCTCTTTTGTTGCTCAACTCATATTTTTCCATGTGTCCTTTTGAAGACTATAGTTGTCCTCAGCATGCCAGCTGCTACTTCTGTAACTTTCTCCATCATCAACTTATCCAAGGTTGTTGACCTAGTCCTCCTAGATTCTTGTTGTTTGTTGGCAACTTCCTTGAGTAGCAACTCTGGATAGTGCACCCTAAAACGGAACAAGGAGAGAAGGTAGCGCCCATGTGCTACATATATGCGCCATCATTTATCCTATGTTGGAATATAAGGTAGTGCATGTAGGTAGCGCCCATGTGTTGTGCCTGTGTGTAAACCTGCTCCCTACCAAATATTACGTAGCGCCTGTAGGTAGTGTCGCTATGTTGCACCCTATACCAATTCTGCACTCTGCGGAATATTACGCAGCACCACTTATGTTGTGTTTGCATACAGGTTTGTGTAGCAATGCCAAAACACACCATCTTTAAATCTTGAACAAGTGAAGAGCAGATTGTGTCCTTCCATGATGATAAAACCATTTTACTTAGGTGCCTTGACTATGCCATAGGTAGTGCTTTTACCACTGAGTGAAGCTATCTCTTAGAAAAAACTCAAAATCCATATAGCTAAATGCCTAGAATCTTGTATAGATGGCAAAGATAGTATTTTCATATTAGTTAACCCTCCCAAAAAAGGAACAATCCCCAAAAATGGAGCTTACCCCTTACCAACTATTTTTTCATCTTGACACTTAGCCTCACACTCTTTCTGGTAGAAAGAGTATCTTCAATTGACTCAACAGACTTCTTCTTCTTAGCATTGTCAGGCTTCTTCAATGTAGTTTTTCTCTCCTTAGTTTTTGGTTTGTCATCTTCAATGGAAGCCTCAACCAACACCTGTAAATTCCTTTGGGCTACCTCATCTTGGAAATTCTTCAGTTCTACCTTTAGCTTCCTATTCTGAGCCTGGAAACCTCTATTCTGCCTGTAGAGGTTCTGGAGCTATCTATGTAGGGGTTGATTCCTCCTTGCTAAAAATCTTGCCAAGTCAAGGGTATGACTGTAGCCATTCATAAGCTCTGTCATCTTGACTCTTTCAAACATGGCTTCCTTTTTTAATTTATACACTTCTTTTCTTGACTCCTTAAGTTGTATGATAAGTCTCTTGAAGGTTTGATCACCAGGGGGAGTAGAGACATGCACAATCTCAGCAGGCTTCTTCTCATCCTCTTCTTCCCTCTGTATAGGAATTTTCTTGTGTGTTTCATCAGCCTTCTCAAAACCCTTTCCCTTATGCTTCTTCTCTTGCACAACAGCTTCTCCTTTGTTCTTCACAGGCTCTTCAAAATATTTCACAAAGACTTCATCTTTCCTCTCCAAAGGTCTTTTGGTACCTTTACCCTTCTTCCTCTGAATAGGGGTTTCTGATTTCTCCTCCACAAGCTTTTCAATGATTTTTCATTTCTCCTTATGCATAGGGGTTTCTGGTAAAGACTGCTCTTTAAAAACCTCCTTAGGAATTGATGACCTAGTGAAAGGTCTTTTACCCTTGATTTCGACTGCTGGAGGACAAGAGGGAAAGAGAAGATTCTTTCCTCTCTTAGATGTCAACTTGGTAGAGGAAGGCACTTCTTCTAACCCTGGTGGAGGTGGGGGTGAGAAATCTCTATGTGGATAAGGACAAGTCTCCTCCTTAACTTCCATGACCTACTTGTTGATTTTTGAAACAGGGGCTCTGCCCTTTCTCTTCTTGTTGATACTTGTTTTAGTATTGGTGGATGTTGAAGGAACTGTAATATGTGATTGGGGAGTAGGTGTTGGGTCCATCTTGAAGTGAGAAGTAACCACAAAATTCTCCCATGAAATCTCTTTCTTTCCCAACTCTTCAGAGACTAACATTCTGATCAATCCAGAGTGGAAAAGGCTAGAATCCACATCCTTAGATTTGGCTTGAACCCTATCTAACATTTTACCTATACTTCTCAACAGGTAATAAGGAACATTCATCTCAATCTTACCAGTAAAATGTAACAACAGCCTTATGTGGTAATGATGCATGGTGTTAAATCTCCCTTCACAAATAAAATATATCTGTATGATCTTCAAAATTCTATCAAACTGCTCGATCAGTTGATTCCTTGGCATACTCTTAGACAAATCATTAGCTCGATATTCAGGCTTGAAGAGGTATTTAACAAAGGGTGAACTCAAAACCATGGCCTTGAACCACTTTTCACCTGAAATGGGAATCCCTATTGCAGCTGAGATGGAGGTTTCAGTTACCTCAAATTACAAATCCCCAACTCTGGTTTTATTGCCATCAAAATTTAATGCAAACTGTTTTGCTACCTCTGGATGGCCTCTCTATATGTTTTGGCAGAAAGAGAGGCATCCTGCTCTTTGAAATATCTCCCTAGCCATGGGCTCTGTGTCAAAAAGGCGCGTGTCCACGGGTTCTGTCCTAACTATCTTGCCACCTTTGTGTTCTTTCTTCAACTGAGGGGTCTCCATGACTCACAAATGAGGGTTCTTGGGAGGCTTAAGGGATGCTAATGACCAGAAAGCTTCAATTCAGGTTTCAAATGTACAAAGATGGCCCTTAAAATTGACAGTGCTTAGAAAGTCGAGCTTGACTATGGGAAATAGACCTTTAGACTTGTACAAGATTTTTAGAGTGTAGACTGTGAAGGGGTAATCCGAAATGGCTCTTTGTATAGAATGAAAGGGACCAAGGAAAACAAAGAGGGTTTGAGCAGCGCCTCTGGGTAGCGCAACGCATATACAAAGGATAAGATATTACAGGCATGCAACTTCAATGGTTAAAGAAAATGACAGTAATCAGACCATGGACACGGGGAAGGACATTTTCAGGTATGCAAATATGGCTTCCTTACTACCCTGTATTCTTAACAAACCAAAAACCTGAGCACAAATTTCCTGAGAAAATTAATATGCAAAGGAGGCTTCATAGGATACCTGTAAAGTCGACACCTATTGAGGTCTTCAACACAATCATAGGATGAAATTGGGGAAAATTCAGCCCTGGAATCTCTCACAACATCAAATTTAGTTGACATGTTGTCGCTTGATCGGAACTGGCAAACTTACGCAATGCAGCACTGTTAAACTTTTCAAAATTAAGAAACCATTACCAAGGATCATAAATGCAAGATCTTTTGAAGGCACATTAACCAACTTTTGGCACTGAAAACAAGGGACATGGTCTCAGTCGTGGCAATCATGACTTGGAGTGGATGGATGATAACGTGACAGGCAGTACGGAACTGCCTGATGAGTAGGCAACGCTTCCAAATCAAAAAATGATTGGACAGGTAAGTGAGTACAACAAGTCATGCTTACTAGGTCATGAGTGAAGAGAAAGAGGAGTCACGTCAATTTAGCAATGGGAGGAATYGATTTAGGGACAAGTCATGATGAGGACCAAAAATGAGTCATGAGCTAAAGAGGTTCTAGAACCATAAACCAAATTGAGGACCAAATAAGAACTATGACTCAAAACTTTAATCTTCTAAGATGAACCTAACATCAAACTTTAAGAGGATGAGACTCAAAATATTAAAATCTAAGGCTTAAAAAAATATTAATCAAACTAAATACCCAAGGAAACTTAGTGTGATAACACGGTGGTATGTGGAACGTCACATAACTCTTCACGGTTAGAGAGTTATGGCCATGAGAAGTTGGAGAGCCCAGGTTTGGGTAATGGACCCAAGTTTGTTTGATGGATAATGGTATGAGTTTTGATATATTTTTAGGTAATATTATTCTATACCGATATTATATGTCATGCCATTTCTGGTGGTATGTGGAACGTCACATAACTCCTCACAATTTGAGAGTTATGGCCTTACGAAGTTGGAGGACCCTGATATGTCATCTAGAAGCCCCAAAAGGTCAAAGTAGTCAAAGTGGTTTAAGAGATTTTAAAGGTAAATAATAAAGTGAAGAGTGCACTATAATTCAAAGTGAATACAAAATAAATTATTTAAATAATGAATTTAATGGATAAATTAGAAGTGGGTTAACCCTAAAATAAGGAAAGTGGGCAAAGTGACCTAGAAGATGTTTTTAAGGAAGCTACATGGAGAGTATAAATAAGAGGCAAGGCTCTCTCATTTTAAATCACACTTGAGCATATTGAAGATATATAGGTGACTGAGGTAACCAAAGGATATCTAAGCCCAATTTCAGAAGGAAGGTGAAGAAAAGAGGGTCGGAATACAAGGGAGGATTAATCCTTTTGATGATGTTTTCTAAGGTATGTTATTTATAGGTCATCTCACCATTTTCGTAATAATGTTTTTTCTATAATGATTAAGACCGTGATATTGATATGAAATTGAGGAAACGTATCCAAGTATTTGTGGTAAAAAATTCAGCTTGTGGGTCGTTGTATTTTTGGAGATACACTTCGTGGAATATAGGGTTTGTGGCTAGTCCTGAAACTAGTCTAAAACAGGTGTTTCGGGTAAAAACGTCATAAATTATTCATGACAGATCCAAATTCAATAAGACAAAATTTTTTGGTTATATTATAGTCTTTAGTATGTTGTGTAAAATTTTCAGATCGATTCAACAAATATTCCATGCGGGGAACGCTCTACAAGGTCGCTCTCTAGAATAATCCAGAATTCAACAAGGTATGTCATTTTTTCTATAACTCCTTTTCTGAGAGGTTCCAAGTAGTGACAGCTGGAGGAATTGCATAAAACACAATTAAGAACATTGTATATCAGTTTCATATCTTTATTCATTACTGGTACATAGTTATGATTATTTCAAGTTAGGGTTGTTGACTAATCTAAAACTAGTCATGGTTGAGACAAGCAGTTGATGTGTTGGCACATACATGAGGTGTATAGTTGATGATGTTGGTACATATTGATGAGTCATTTTTAATGAGTATTTGAAACATGATTGGTATATACTCGGTACATGGTTGGATGCACTTGTTTATGGTATAGGTTGTTTGGTACAGGTTGGTGCATGGTTGATTCTCTTGTTTATGGTACAGATTGATATCTATTGAGGATTGTTGCCTCATATCATTTGGTGTTGAGGGTGTAAGTTGAGTCTTGCATTATATATCTAGTTCTCTTGTAGACTTGTACTATATTCAGTTGTTGCTGAAAAACCCCAAGGATTGTAGTTTGTAATAAAAATAAAATTGTACATACATCTTGTGTTCTTTATGTTCCTTGTGGTGATGACTTGTTGATGATATATTGTTGATATGTGTTCACATATAACTGGTTATAAATGATAGTAGTGAATAATGAGTTAATGGTGATTATTAACTAAGGATTTTTGTGTAAGAGGGAAGTTTTGGGAAAAAGAGCCCTACATTTTTCAACCCCCCCCCACCCCCGCTCAATGTAGTTGGTGTGTCCAACATACCTAATATGTCCTAGTTGTCGGTACTCATTTTTTATTACTCCATAGTGATGTTCAAGGGGGTTGTTGGAGATATTTCTATTTTCGACTCACTAGTTCAGTGGGAGTTTACTGGAGCTAGTTTTTTTTTAGACTTTTTATTGTAGACCATCACTATTATGCATACATTCCTAAGAAAATACCATTACTTGTTCTCTTTTCTTAATTATGGAATGTTCTTTCCTATATGAGTGTATATCACTCATTCATTGTATTATGATTGATTATCTCATTGGAGTAGTGTGAATATATTTTCTCATTCTTCTATATCGAATCTCTCATCTGTCTTGATAAGTTGTGTTTGTATTTTCTTTAGCTAGGTCTCCCGTGCATGTTTCCATGAAAAATTGACACATTGTAACCAAGGTCATGAGTTTAGGGAACAAAAGAACCTCATTTGTAAAAACTCTGATCAAGTTGACAAAGTTAATGAGACACACCAGCAAGTATTGTTAAGAACCAAATATCAATATAGCATAGAAAAACCTCAAAATAAGTACTCAACGCCTTGAAAAAAAGATAATTTCTTATAATAAGACTCTTCGAGGGGGAAATCTCCTTATACACCACATAAATGTTCAAGTACAAGATGATTCCAAATGAAAATGTCTCATTGGTATATATAGGAGACTAGGAGGTACAATTACAACTAATGGACTCAAGCCGACATAAATAAAATAACATTACTAATGTAATAAGACCCAATTAAGGGGTAATGAGCCACTATTTAGGGCTTAAAAAGTATATTGTGCAACTACCATGCACCACAGCTCTGTAGGTTGACACCATAATAGCACAAGCAACAAATCATTCTCTGAGTAGTTCGCACAACACTCAATATATTAACAACAAAACATACCAAGAGAATCTAATCATGATGGCCTCTTCCTATACTTTGGCATTTATGAACTGGAACTAACCAAGGCTACTAACAGATCTGGAGCATGCCACTTCTTTTTAAGTCACGACTTCAGGACTCCTTACTTCCAATCTGGAACTTGATCAATTTGGCGACCACACCTCTTGCTTCATCTGTTGGTTCTTAAACCACCTTTCTTCAATTTGGGACATGCCCATGGCTTGTGCAATCATTTAATCTGACACTTTCGTGACCCAAGCACCAACTCATGTAATTTTCCCATCAAAAATTTGTGTGAATACCTCTGTAACAGAGTCGATGTGCCCCTTAAATTGTTGGAGAAATGGTAGCCAACCTGCATTTTCAAGCATGGATTTGCTTGCATTGTGCTTTGGATAGAGTTCCAAAGTGCCCAGGGATTAGGGATCATCCCAAATTGTTCGTGGATTCCCCATATTGTGACAAACTCTAGAAATGAATTTATGTTGGACCCCCAATTTTAACAATCCTTTCACTAGCAAAAGGTAAGGATGGAGGACTTTAATGCGAGATTTGTGAATTGAACGGTGGTTACAGTCAGAGCTAGAAATGGAATATGGTTAGATGATGGATTAAACAGGTATATGGAAAGTTGGAGGAGCTCATTTTGAATCTTGTTAGTGATTCGAAATGGGTCTCAAGGCAACGAATTAAACGAGAATTATCTATTCATTTTGAAAAGAAAATCACGAGATGACAAATTCGAGGGGTGGATAACCAAAATCATAAAACACGGTCTTAATGATATCATATGATGATAATTCAATGGATGGAAAATTGATATCGTATCTTAGACATGATCTTTGGAAATGACAATTAAATTTGGTTGCAATCATGTATGGATAGGGTGTCAAATTTAGTGGGACGTTATGAAAAAAATCATCAAAAAACCAATCGTGGTCCAACAAGATTTTATCATGTGACTACCATATCTTATATAAACTTTAGGGAAAATTAAAAATTGATCCTTTACCTCTGTTTTACCTTTGAAAAATTCCATGTGATCATATGTTTTCTTGGAGTAATGGTTGCAGAGAAGAGTTAAACATGTTTGTGTTGATTTTGAGCAAGATCTTGGTGTTGACTATTACAAGTAGATGATGACAAGATCTGAATATTCGAGACAAATCTTGGAACAAGGAAATCAACTATTGTTGTTGATGAAAACTATTCTAGGTGTAAAAAATAGGAGTTTAGAGTTGATTGGATGACCTTGATCTTTCATTCTGAATCTTATTGTCCTTATTCAAATCGATAACCAGAATTGGAATGAAATACAAGTTGCCACAAGACTTCCAGTGACTTATATAGGGATCCTATAACAACTAACAATAGTGGTCATAGGATCTCTTGGATATTACAGGATTGCCTATAGATTCATAAAATCACTGGAATAGGGGTGATGACAATGAAATGGAGAAATCTTGAGTTGGTTGTTTGCAAGACTATTCTATTAATTTACCTGGTTGATTTTGGATACCTGGAGAGAATCTAACTTTGAATATGATCATAAAAATGCAGCTCTAGAAACTCAATTTTTCCCCCGTTATTCAAACTAATTAGTGAGGCAAATTATGTAGATAACCATCATACCTATTCTTTTATTTCTACTTTCATATTGTTCATGAATGAAGTAGTTAACTGTAAAGATTGTCATTTTTTACAATATGAAATTGAAAAGACTATTGAAACAAAATAATTCTACTGCTGAAGATATTAGTGATGATGTTGAAGAATAACTGTAGCAAAAATGTAGATGAATTGTGTATAAGGTTGTTGTCTACATGTTGTTGTTCTAAAAATTTAGGAAAACTGACTGCTGCAACTATTGTTGATAACATAAAATTAAATAGTCTTCAACCATATCCCCTATTCATACAACTCAATCTATGTGAATAAATTTATTTGGAGTCAAACATAGAAAGACATCATTGGATTACCGGTCAATAATGAAAACTCTTAACCAATGCGAGATGAGCCACCATTAATGTCAGCGGGAATCAAGGTACAAAAGTACATTCTAGTTGGTGTGAATGTATGTGTTGGAGTCAAACACCTATATAATCCATCAGTCAAGGGACATTGATGCATTCCCTTGTTGATAGTGAGAGAACCTTCCATTAAGGCATGCAGTCCTCAAGTTAGTTATAAACATCTTTAATCTCGATCCCAGATGATGTGTTGGAGTCGATGGGATGAGACTTGTAGAAAGGTGGGACTGAAGGATTCCCACATCATCTGACATGACCATAAAACATAATTGATTTGAAGAACCATAAAAATTGAACCAACATTAACTTGCAGAACTTTATTGAGAGATTTCTATTAGAAAAACGGGATCGTGGAGCAATAAATAAAACAAATGAGGGAATAAAACACATAAGATACACAATACAATAGAGACACAGATATACATGGTTCACCTAGTGTGGGCTACGTCCACCAAAGAAATTTCCAGGTCCTTCCTTTATTATTATCCAGCAAATAAATGGATACAACCTACAGCACACCCATTGTAACTTCCTCTTCTTTCTCTCATAGTATCCTCACTCAGAATATGATATTCACAATGATACATAGCCACAATACATTTCCCTCATAAAATAGGGTTGCCTTCTAGGGAAAAAAACCCTAACATAACTTATACCGTCAGATCTGCGACCTTATAATGAACGGTCTAAATTTACTATGAAATTACAATATACATTTACAAGGCAATTTTTCCTTCGGGGGCCTGCTTGCCCTCAGACCCCGCAGGGGGGGTAACCCTGCCCTGCACTCCCCGCGTGGAGGAGTGTACATTCTTCTGGGGTGTAAATTTTTCATGGGGTATAAACACGGCTGAAACAAAGACCTCTAAATCAGGAAGATAATCAAGCTCCACAACCAACAATCTCCCACTTGGAGACTGATCTCAACAAATCCACCGTTGTTGTGTCTGTCGGACTATGATCCTTCTTGGACCTAGAAAATTTCTCATCTTCACCTTCATGCTTGAAGACCAACTGAAACTGAGAAGGAACTCATGTTCTCCCTAGTTACTCCCTTAGTTAACATGTCTACAGGATTTTGGCTAGTGTGTATCTTTTCCAACTTCAAATGCCCATCTTCCAAGACGGATCATATGAAATGGTACCTGATATGTATATGCTTAGTCTTTAAATGGAAGGTTGAGTTATTTGCAATATGAATGGCACTCTCACTATCACAGTAAAACCTTTTATTCTTGTTAGAAAAACAGGACCGTGGAGCAATAAAATAAAACAAATGCGGAAACAAAACATAGAAGATGCATAATACAATAGAGACACAAATTTACGTGGTTCACCTAGTGTGGGCTACATCCACTAGAGAAATTGCCAGGTCCTTCCTTTATTAGTATCCAGCATATGAAGGGATACCACCTACAACAAACCCGTTGTAACTTCCTCTTCTTTCTCTCACAATCTCCTATCTCATAATACAATATTCGCCATCAACCATCATCGTAATACATTTTCCTCATAAAAGAGGGTTTCCTTCTAGGAAAAAAAAACCCTAACATAATCTCTATCGTTAGATCTGCGACCTTATAATAAACGGTCCAGATTTACAATGAAATTACAATATACATTTACAAGGCAATTTTTCCTTCGGGGGCTTCGCCCCCGGACCCCGCAGAGGGGGTACCCCCCCTCTGCACTCCCCCGTGTGGAAGAGTGTAGATACTTCTAGAATGTAAATACTTCATGGGGTATAAACACGGCTGAAAGTAAAAGACCTCTAAATCAAGAAGATAATCAGGCTCCACAACCAACAATCTCCCACTTGGAGAATGATCTCAACAACTCCACCGTTGTTGTATATGATGGACTCTGAACCTTCTTGGACTGGAAAATTTCTCATCTTCATCTTCATTCTTGAAGACTAATTGAAACTGAGCAGGAACTCAGTTTCTCCCTGGTTACTCCCTTTGTTAACATGTCTGCAGGATTTTGGCTAGTGTGTATCTTTTCCAACTTCAAATGTCCATCTTCCAAGGCGGATCGTATGAAGTGGTACCTCAACTGTATATGCTTAGTCTTCGAATGGAAGGCTGAGTTCTTTGCAATATGAATGGCATTCTCACTGTCACAGTACAACCTGCTATTCTCTTGCTTCTTTCCCAATTCCTCCATAAACCTCTGTAACCAAATCATCTATTTACTAGCCTCTGTAGCAGCAACATACTCTGCCTCTGTTGTTGAAAGTGCAACAACCTTTTGCAGTTTTGAAATCCAACTTACTGTTGTTCCACCTATAGTAAACACATACCCTGTGGTACTCCTCCTACTATCTTTATCACCTGCCATATCTGAA
>ML789025.1:220602-240443 GCA_009831015.1 Picea engelmannii
TTCCTAGAGCCTTTCTGTTAAGAATCTCCCATTCTTCGTCTTTCGTAGCCGTCGGCTTCTTTGCTATTCCGCCCAATGGTAGGAATAGATCCTTCTGATATAAATAGTATTCCATCTGCATCTTCCATAACTGGTAGTTTGGGCCGTTAAATTTCTCGACCCTAAACTTTCCATCTTCCGACATTGCTCCCACTCGAACTAGGAACCCTCTTTTCCTGTGAGTTACCTTTCACTTTGATACTAGTTGTTAGAAAAACAGGACCGTGGAGCAATAAAATAAAACAAATGCGGAAACAAAACACAAAATATACACAATACAATAGAGACACAGATTTATGTGGTTCACCCAGTGTGGGCTACATCCACCAGAGAAATTGTCAGGTCCTTCCTTTATTATTATCCAACATATGAAGGGATACAACCTACAGGAAACCCATTGTAACTTCCTCTTCTTTCTCTCACAGTCTCCTATCTCAGAATACAATATTCGCCATCAACCATCACCGTAATACATTTCCCTCGTAAAAGAGGGTTGCCTTCTAGGGCAAAAAACCCTAACATAATCTTTATCGTTAGATCTGTGACCTTATAATGAACGGTCCAGATTTATAATGAAATAACAATATACATTTACAAGGCAATTTTTCCTTCAGGGGCTTTGCCCTCGAACCCCCGCTGGGGGCTCGCTTGCCCCCAGACCCCCCAGCCGGGGGGATACCCCCCCTGGACCCCGCAAAGGGGGTACCCCCCCTTTGCACTCCCCCACGTGGAAGAGTGTACATACTTCTGGGGTGTAAATACTTCATGGGGTATAAACACGGCTGAAAGTAAAAGACCTCTAAATCAGGAAGATAATCAGGCTCCACAACCAACAATTATCCTGCTTCTTTCCCAATTCCTCCATAAACCTGTGTAACCAAATCATTTATTTACTAGCCTCTATAGCAGCAACATATTTTTCTTTTGTTGTTGAAAGTGAAACAACCTTTTGCAGTTTCGAAATCCAACTTATTGTTGTTCCACCTATAGTAAAAACATACCATGTGGTACTCCTCCTGCTATATTTATCACCTACCATATCTGAATTAACATATCCTTGTAGAATAATGTATGAACCTTCAAAACATAATGCATGAGTAGCAGTACCTCTCAAACACCTAAGAATCCACTTTATCGTCTCTCAATATTATTTACTTGGATTGTTCACATACCTACTCACAACTCCCACTGCATGTGCAATATCTATTCTTGTGCAAACCATCGCATACATCAAGCTACCAATTGTTGATGAATAAGGGACCATGGACATGTATTTTATCTCCTCTTGTGTCTTGGAACACATTTCCTTAGTTAATTTGAAATGGTTGGTCAAAGGTGTACTAACTAGTTTTGCATTCTGCATTCTAAACCTCCCCAACACCTTCTCTATGTACTCACCCTGAGACAATGTCAAATTTTAATTTTTCCTATCTCTTGTTATTCTCATACCAAGGATTTTCTTTGCAGCACCCAAATCCTTCATCGCAAATGAATTAGATAATTTCTTCTTGACCACATTTATATCATGCATATTAGACCCTACAACAAGCATGTGATCTACATACAATAGCAAGATAATATAACTTCCATTTTCTAGCCTTTTAAAATAAAGACAGTGATCAGAATGACATCTACTATAACCTTGTTCTATCATAAACCTGTCAAACTTCAAATACCACTGCCTTGGAGCTTGCTTTAGGACATAAAATATCTTCTTCAACCTGCATACCAAATTCTCCTTCCCTTTGACCTCATACCCTTGTGGTTGTTGCATATAAATCTCTTCCTCCAAATCCCCATGGAGAAAAGTTATTTTTACATCTAACTGTTCAATATGCAAATCTTCTACTGCCACAAGACTTAAAATAGTCCTAATTTAAGTCATTTTAACAACAGGAGAAAATATTTCATCAAAATCTATACCTTTCTTTTGTGCAAACCACTTTACAACAAGTCTAGCCTTGTACCGTTTTTTTCCTCCATCTTCTTCCTTCAACTTGTAAACCCATGTATTCTGCAATTCTCCAGGCAACTGGACCAAGTCCCAAGTCTGGTTATTTACCAAGGAATCCATTTCCTCTTTCATGCCTTTCTCCCACTTTTTTTTTGTGTCTACCTGCATTGCCTTTTCATAACATTTTGGTTCATCAGAATCAGTGAGCAATAAATAATACAATGAAGTAGAGTGTCGTTCAGGGGGTCTACTTAACCTAGTAGATATTCTAACAACACTTGCAGGAGTTTGAGGTACTTGTCGATCCTGTTGTCGTACATTATGATTTTCTAGTACCTTTGGAATTTCTTTTTCAGTGATCTCATCAAACACTGTGTATTCTGGTTTTTAGTTTTCATGTTTCTTTCCCTGCAACTGATCTTCATACATGACCTTCTCATTGAATATGACATCTCTAATCCTAATGGTTTTGTTATTTTCATAATCCCATAAGTGATAACCAAAATCATTAACACTGTATCCAATAAAGCTACACTTCTTGTATTTTTCCTCAAGCTTTGTTCTATTTTTTTTTATCAATATGGACAAATGATTCACAACCGAAAGTCTTCAAAAAAGAATAGTTTACCTTTTTACCTGTCCATACCTCCTCTGGAATTCTACCATCCAAAGAGCTTGAAGATTTTTATTAAGTAAACAGCAGTATCTACAGCATATGCCTAAAACTGTAAGGGAAAACCAGCATGCAATCTCATACTCCTTGCACACTCCATGATTATCATGTTCATCCTTTCTGACACACCATTTTCTTATGGTGTTCCTGGAACTGTCTTCTCTCTATGAATCCCATGGTATGATCAGTAATCATCAAACTCCTTCCTGCAATATTCACCTCCATTGTCTGATCTGAGACACTTCAACATTTTTCTTGTCTCATTCTCAACCAAAGCTTTCCATTTTTTAAAAGTATCAAAAACATCATATTTTTTTCGAATGCAATAAACCCAAGTTTTTCTAGTTGCATCATCAATAAAAGTAACATAATAACAAGAGCCACAAAGAGATAATACCTTATTTGGTCCCCATACATCTGTATGCACAATCTCTAACCTTTCACTCTTCTTTTCTTTTCCAACTCTGAGAAATCTGACTCTCTTATGTTTTCCATAAATGCAATGCTCACGAAAATCCAAATCAATTTGTTTAAGATCTGGAAACAAATTTATTTTGTGAAGTATATGCATCCCCTTCTCACTCGTGTATCCAAGCCTATGATGCCACAGTGTTGTATCCACTCTTGTATAATATAAAGAGATAGAAGAATCAGTATTACCAGTACATAAATACAATGTACCTACCTTCTCTCCTTTTGCTATCACCAATGATCCTTTGGTGACCTTCCACACATTATCTGTAAATATGGATATACAACCTTCACTTGCCAATTGCCCTATTGAAATTAGATTTTTCCTTATATCTAGAACATGTCTTGCCTCTTTCAACAACCATTGGTTTCCATTGCTTTGCTTTATTTTTAGCTTTCCCATTCCAACAATTTTGCATTGTGCATCATCAACCAAATGAACCTGTCCAAAATCACCTTGAACATAATCTAGAAAATGTTTCCTATGGGGTGTTGCATGAAATGAAGCCCCTGAATCTACTACCCAAGACTCATAAATATTATCTACAAAAAGAATCAAAGCATCTTGTAACACATCACCTGTTACATTTTCTTCCCGATTTTTCTCCAGTTGTCCATCTCTTTGTTTCTTTGGAGCTCTGCAATATTTCTTTAGATGTCCTTTCTTCCCATAATTCCAGCACTTTATCTTTCCAAATATGTATTTGGATCTGCCCTTCCTAGAATTCTCGCAGTTCCCTAAGTCCTTTCCTCTATCCTTTTGTCTTCCCATGTTCTCCATGTTCAACGCATTACCTAATGTCTCACTTGTGTTTTTCCATCGCATTTCCTCACTAAGGATAACACCAACAACATCATCAAATTTTAAAGTATTTGAACCAGAGACATAGTTACTTACAGCCATGACCAAGTCATTCCATCTTTCTGGCAATGACCACAAGATTAGAAGAGCCCTAACCTCATCATCAAAGTCCACTTTTACATAACTTAGTTGATTTGTAACCGTATTAAATTCATTTAAATGATCTGCAACATACCCACCTTCTGACATATTCATATTAAATAATATCTTCATTAGAAATACCTTATTGGATGTTGAGGGTTTTCATACAGTTTATCCAATGCATCCATCGGCTCCTTCATTGTCTTTTCTTTCGAAATATTGAAAGCCACTGACATTGCCAGGCTCAGTCGTATCGTTCCTAGTTCCTTTCTGTCAAGAACCTCCCATTCTTCGTCCTTCATGGTCGTCGGCTTCTTTTCTATTCCACCCAATGGTAGGAATAGATCCTTCTGATATAAATAATCTTCCATCTGCATCTTCCATAACTGGTATTTTTGGCCATTAAATTTCTCAACCCTAAACTTTCCATCTTCCGACATTGCTCCCACTTGAACCAGGAACCCTCTTTTCTTGCGAGTTACCTTTCACTCTAATACCAGTTGTTAGAAAAACAGGATCGTGAAGCAATAAAATAAAACAAATGAGGAAATAAAACACAAAAGATACACAATACAATAGAAACACAGATATACGTGGTTCACCTAGTGTGGGCTACATTCACTAAAAAAATTGCCAGGTCCTTCCTTTATTATTATCCATCAAATGAAGGGATAAAACCTACAACAAACCCGTCGTAACTTCATCTTCTTTCTCTCACATTATCCTCACTCATAATGTAATATTCACAATGATACATAGCTGCAATACATTTCCCTCATAAAATAGGGTTGCCTTCTAGGGAAAAAAATCCTAACATAACTTCTACAGTCAGATCTGCGACCTTATAATGAATGGTCCATATTTACTATGAAATTAAAATATACATTTATAAGGCAATTTTTCTTTCGGGGGCTTTGCCCCCGGACCTCGCAGGGGGGGTAACCCCCCCTACACTCCCCCATGTGGAGGAGTGTACATTCTTCTGGGGTGTAAAGTCTTCATGGGGTATAAACATGGCTGAAACAAGATCTCTAAATCAAGAATATAATCAGGCTCCACAACCAACACTTTGTCTGTCGATTACCTGGTTTTCAAGAAAAACTCATGTCCAACTGCACTAGTAAACTAGTTTTCACAACTGGACTTATTTTTCTCTTTTATATTTTATTCATTTATTTACACTATCTTACTTTACTTGAAAAAGACAAATTTCCCTTCAAGTGTAGGAATATTTCCAATGGAGCGATTTTTGTAACAAGATTACAAATATACCCATATCCAAGTTTGAAAAATATGATTTGAGAGATACCAGAATATGAGGGACCAGTTGCTTTGGTGTGGATGGTGCCGAGAAATGTCGGAGAATGGAGTGGTGATGCATGATGACTATTTGGAACCAAGTCTCAATGAAGTCTTTGTATTATTGTCTCTCTTCTTTGGTTGTCATGCCATGAAGTTATTCAGAAGTTTCATCAATCTCCTGAGTGTACAAGGGATCTGGATCCAGTGAAAAAGATGCAAGGAATTATTTGATTTCTGGATCTAGTGTTTGTTCTTCATTGGATATTTCCCATGACTCTTCAATCTCTTCCTCATGCTGACAAGGAGAACTAGAAGAAACTTCTAAGTCCTCTTGTGAAAATTGTTCATGGATCCTCTTTTGCTTCCAAAGATACAAACTCATCCCTAGTGACAATCTTGAACTTTGGCAAGTATTTATGGAGATCCCTGTTTTCACATGCCCTCCTCTTTACAACAAGTTTTTGAGTTTCTTTGAATTCTTTTGTTGGTATTAAATTTCCTGCCCATAAATGGATTAGTGCATGGGATTCTTATAGCACCCAAAAATTCTTGGCAAAACGAAAAGGAAACACTCTTGCATAAAATAAAATACAAAAAATTAAATGAAATTCAAATGCAAAACTAATAACACCAAACTTGCATAAAGAAATCACACTTGCATAAAATACAAAATGAAATTCAAATGCAAAACCAAGCATACCACACTTTCATAAAATAAAATACTCTTTGTGTAAACGAAAATACTCACGATGGTGGTCGCACGTGTTCTTACCTCTTGTCTTACCATTTCTCCTCCTCCAAGTTGTGTAATTTGAAGGCACCCTACCTTCTGAGGCTCTATTCATGCAGTACTAACATAGCTTTAGAACATAGTGAGAGAGTGTACTCACCAAAGTGAATGTGTCTAGCTAGAACTTTCTTCAGGATTTCTAAAGTAAAGGTGCCTTTACATCTTATCGTTAATTGTCCCTTCAGATCTTGTATGCCAATACCTGAAAGAAAGAAATCACACACACAACAAAATTATACTCTAAAGTATGCAAAATGTAAGCCATAGAAGTGATATGCCCTTATAGCATCTCCCTAGCAACGATGCCAAAACAATGTCGAGAAAATTAATTGACTTAATTGATAATCATTAAATCATCAATCTGGGGGAACTATCTTAGATATGCCAACACTGTATGTGCAGGGAGTAAGGCTAGGATGGTTATCTAGTCTATGGAAAGAACATGAAACTATGCTAGCAAATCATAAGAAACTTTTTCATTGGGAAGCAAAACAAGAAAATTCCATGTTGGCGCAGGCTACAGTTGTTCACTCAAGAAATGCCATGAGTGTCATGTAATCTCATTCCCACCTTCAAGTGAAAATGTTCTTATAATTGCAAAATCAAATCAAGGCATGTAAAAGAGTGTTGAGAAAAAGAGAAAGCATTTAGAATTTAAATCTAAGAAATGTACTAATTGATCCAATAGTATCAAGGCTTCTCCAATGGTGTCAATCCCAATATTTCACCTATTCTATGGTCAAGTGTTAAAGGGATTTGAAAGTGGAACCTCGCTCATGAACAACTATAGGCTACAAGTAAATGAATAAAAGCTACAACAAGTAATCTAGCATTTAATTAATTACATCTATCTACAATTTGCAAAGAAAGGAAATCATACTTATCTAATCTAATGCTAAGGAAATAAATTACCCTCCTAGCTAGCTTCCTACTGCAAGGGAATTGCACCATTAAAGATTGATCATGCTCACACAAATCTACCTCCAAACATCATCTTGATTTCTCTCTTATTATGAAAAAAGTTCAACAATACAAATTTAAAGTATACAATGATATGGTAGTTTCTCCTCATTTCTTACAATGAGTTCATACTTATACAAAAAACTCAATGAGAATGATAAGATCCAATCCCCCAAAATAAGAAATAACAATTCTAATTCAACCTGAGTTTTACAATTTGGGAAAATTCAGCCATAACAGAAAATCTAGACAAACACAGATTAGAGAACCGTGATTATCTCTCAAACCATCTTGAATATTACAAATATGCCCTTAAAAAAACTAGTTTGGATGTTTCTGCACAAAACCCATGTTTTAGTTTTTTTAGATTCCTCTTATTCAACGAGAAGATCGCGTCTGAAGTTGACTATCTGAAATTGTTTTCTAATTTTGACCATAACTTGACCAAGCACTTGGCAACTCACACGTGTGACATGGGCATGATATAATGGGTATATAATCATCTAGAAGCATCCATCTATGATATCCATGTGCTCATTTCTCCATTGGACATGAGGAAGTATGAGGAACAATAATAGTGTTGCAGGATCTCTATGTGTGTAGCAGGATCAGAACTCATGAAAAACATCATCAGTAATAAACCAATTATTAATCTCCCTAAGTTATCTAATTAATGGAAATATTCACATTTTGAGGATAATCTTACCTTATTGGCTCTAGATAACTATTCCATAAAAAACTCTTATATCATTGTAATTATAGGGATGATAACGAGGTAAAAATGAGGAATAAATGGATTGAGGCCCAACAACAATATCCCATGGAAATTCCATGAAAAGGCTTACTTTAGTATCCTCCCACCAAGTGTGGCATGGAAAATGAAAGCTCCATGTGAATAGAAGAATAGTCCAATGATAAAGAAACTGTCCAACGGCTCCTTACAATTGATAGAGCACTTTTCTTTAAAAATAATACGGAAGATGACCTAATCAGTAGTTTCCTTAGCAACCCTCACACATATTCTCACCAAAATTCTCAGTTTCTAAATTTTGTAATGAACACTGCATAATAGATAAATATTTCTAGTGATTCTCTCCCTATGGTTATCTCTGACTAGGAAACCAAACGTATCGGTATCCATGTAGAGATCAGCCTCGGAAACATTTTGAACTTCAACCCACAACTCTTATCCTCATAAAGACAATAATTGGTTCATCTTTTACATGAACAGAGTGAATAAATTCCATGGGAATACACAAATGCGAAGGGCATCCACACAAAATTATGCATGCATCACATTTATATAAAAATGATGCCAGACTAGTAAGGCTATTGTTCGACAACAAAGTTATTCCAACAGAGGACGAACACCTTCGGTAACCACTCACACAACCAAATCAAATATGAACACATTGATGTTTTTACATGGTAAAACCCTTGTGTGGAAACATCCATGACCCCAACCAACGTGGCCACTTGGAGAAATTTATTAATGAAAAAGAAAATATTACAAAGAGATTTAAAAGAGAGTTTCTCAAATCGATTATCGAAAAATGACCCTCCATGATATTTAAATGGACCATTTGGTTATTAATCCATGGATCAATGTATCAGTTAAGATCGAGGAGAATATGAGCCATCATATCACTCTGTGTTGGGAACATATCATGACCGTCAGATTTCCTAACTACAAATCCATACTAATGAAACACACTTTATCCTAATGACATATTAGACCATTGTTGGATAGGTAGTTTTGGAATAAAGTTTTGGGGAAAATTATAAGTACAGAAGAATTGTGTAGAATAGGTGCGTAGGAGAAGAAGGAATATTAGGGAGTGCGTAGATGAGGTGCATCCAGGGGGACAGTGAGCAGTAGAGATGCATATAGAATTACAACGTGTGGTGAGAGAAATATAAGGTAGAAAAAGTGAATAAAGTAGGAGAAGAAAGCAGGCGAAAAGAAAGGATGACATCTCAACAGGCTAAAGATGGAAGGACGTGCAAAAGCAGGAAGAACAAGCAGTCAAAGTGAAAAATCATCATGTAGATGGAAAAGCATAAGAAAACAGGTGAACAACCAATTAATTGAATTATCCATGCAATTTAATGGGTTTTGGGGATGAACCAAGTAGGGTTTTCAGCCCTATATTGTATGTATAAATATGTAACAGATTGGGAGAATAGGGGTTCCTTATTGTTGGTTCCTTGTTGTTGTGGTTTTTGGTCTGTTATTGTTTGTTTTTACTCTGTAAAAGAGAGGAATCCATGTTTGAATGTAAGGGATGATCCAGAGAGAGAGAGGCTTGCACTGTCAAGCGGATAGGCTAGTGGAAAAGAAATATGTCCATGATATCTCTTTGTAAGTGCAATGCGCAAACCTGAAGCACTTAACGAAAGCATAATAAAGAAGCCATATGTTGTGGACGTAGCCCAGATTTGGGTGAACCATGTTAAATCTTGTGTGACATGTCTTTTATGTGATTGTTGATGAATTTAGTCTAGATGCATAGTAGATTAGCTTTGTCTTATGTTTAATATTTGCGCAATAATCATGATTGTTACAACAACGGGTTTATGCAATAATATAGAATATATTGATAATATGAATTTGAATCGCTGAGTAAGTTAATACAAAACAAGGATAGAATTACGTGCACATAACTAATAAGGAAGAATGAACATAATCATCGCCTCCCATTCCCTCAGTACTACAGAAACTTGGTTCCCGCAGTCCCAATAGATACCTTGGGTGAGACTTCATCTGCGCAAGTGGGTGATGTCGAAAGGGCCAGTGTCTAGTGGGTTTTCTTGGTCGTATATAACTCGAGCCTAGGATCTTACAAACCGTGCATGCCGCCAAAAAATGGTTCCATTGTCGGGACCCAGAATTTGTGATTGAGGGGATGTTTTGGAGGTTGACTAAGAAAGAGATCTCAGAATAGTTGGAAAGAAAGGAATGGGAGTTTTCTCAACAAGAGAACAAAAACCCTCATATGATGGGTGATGTCGAAAGGGTTAGTGTCTGGTGGATTTTTTTCATCTTGGATAACTCGAACCTAGGATCTTACAAACCACGCACAACACCAACAAATGATTCTGTTGTCAGGACCCAGAATTTGTGATTGAGGGGATGTTTTGGAGGACGAATAAGAAAGATATCTCAGAATGGCTGGAAAGGAAGGAACGAAATTTTCCTTGAAAAGAGAAAAAAAAAACCCTCGGATGAGTGACAAGCAATGGATGGAGAGGTATGTGTACACAGAACTGCATGAAATTTTCTTTGGCGAATTTCCAATTATTCTGACTGAGTGGATAGAAATATTAGTGGAGAATATTGGAAAGTACAGAGTTGCAGCACCGAGGAATTGGACTCTTGAATTGGTAAGACAGTTGAATTATGTAAGTAACCCGACTACTCGTGCAGTTGATTTCTAGTTGGATAGCATACTAGGAGGATATATTACAAATTTTGTCGTAGATTGTATCCAATCATACAGTGTTGCAGAAAGGGACTTTTTCAAAGGTTCGCATGGGACGTGTTGTTCCTAAGATTAATCCTAAGTCTCAAAGAGTAATGTCAAGCATCATGAATGTTTGAAAAGAATTTTTTAAAAGAGTGTTTTTCCTACCTTTAGTTATATAAGAAATTATCCTTAAATGAAATTAATAATAGGACAATACAGAGGATGTATTCCGCTTTCTGAGTCACAAACATAATATCAAATGGTGTGACAGAAAGTTACAAACTGTTAAACAAAGCTAGGAATCAATTGCAATTGAGTCTCACCTTGTTTGCAGCAGAAGAAAAGTAGATAGTGCACCCTTGAACAGGATATAAAATGCAGTAATTCACGTAGCTTACAGGTCTTGTTTTACTTACAGTAAATAGAAAGGAAAAATTGTTTTCCTAATGAATTGTTGATATAATATGATTGCAGTAGTTGTAATACTAAATTGCAATCAATCGCTTATCTAGGAATTACAGAAAGAAATTCAGAGATATGGAAATACAGAAGAAACACATAACTCAAACTGAATGAAAATTAGAATCTCTGGCTACACTTGTATTAATACTCAAAAAAGAGAGTTTCTCTATTAGATACAGCAAGAAAAAAATTCAATAGATCTTGAATCTATGTACTTATACAAAATCTATCACAACTCAAAATGGTTGGACTTCTTACAATATTTAATTAAAATAACATATATTTGAATAAGACAACAGTGTGTAAAATTTGATGAGCTCCATTGGCGTTCTCCTCTGTCTCTTAATCTGCTGGTAAAAATGCCTATTGTCATGAGTCCTTTAGGCCGAATACAGATGTCATGTAGGCCACCTTAACAATTTGGCGTATTGTCTTGGTCGTTTTAGTTTTGTTTCCATCTGTCCCTCTAGATATGTTCAGCAATTCCATGAATCACAGTTGAGATTAAGGGAGAAGGATAATCTAATGAATAGCATTGCATGGCTCGTCAAGGAATGGATAACGGGCATAGGAAAAAGTAATCGTCTGTGGAAAGAGTGAAAATGGAACAAGTGTATGATGATGAAGTGGGGATAAGTGAAGATTAGAATGCGGGTGAATGAGATAAGTGGTTGTTGGAAAGTGGAAGGTAGAGAGGGAAAAAGGAAAGAGGACTATGTACATTTTCTTACCTTCTCCAAGTTATACTTGCTTTTCCATGGTCAATACATCGGTTGCATCTATCCAATAATTCCACCACAAAACCTTGAGGGCTCAATTGTTTCATTTACCTCGA
Source organism: Picea engelmannii (assembly GCA_009831015.1). NCBI lineage: Eukaryota > Viridiplantae > Streptophyta > Pinopsida > Pinales > Pinaceae > Picea > Picea engelmannii. Next base: position 232,499 of record ML789025.1, read on the forward strand.
AAGTGAATAATTTCCTTTCTACCTAAGGCAGTCTTTATTGGATCCTTTTCACTTCTTGAGTTGTGGCATGGAACTGTGAGCTTGGATTCACTAACCATTTATCGATTTTAAGAAGATCAATCTGGATCATTTCTTGAATGGCTTCCATAGTTTCTTCTTTGTTCATTCTGGAATTATGTTGATTCATTTCTATATCAATTTTCCCTAGGGCTTCCGAGATATTACTTCCCTCAAAATCAATTAGCTTTTTGTCTAATGATGAAAACGCTTCTAGGAAAGCCTCTTTTACCTCTATGGAAAATCTTTTTCTTCCTGCCATATTTGTTTCCCGGACCTTTAGACCCATATCACCTCTTAATTGTTTAGAAGGAGAGCATAGAGGAAAATCAGGGACATTGTCTTTCTGCACCAATATGATGGCTTCTTGAAACTAAACTCGGGCTAAGTGAGACTCTCTTTCCTTGACATAGATGTCCATCAGAGAAAGTTCCACTGCCTGGTAGCACTTTTGGATGGCATCCACCTTCACAAAAAGGTCTTGTTGGGCAGCTTCCAGCCTCTCGTTTATTTCCAATGCTTGAGTTTGGAAGCTCGAGATGTCTATCGAGGTACCTTCAGTTAGATCTAGTCTAGATTGCAATTGTTCTATCAATTCATCACGTTGAGTGACGAGTCCTTGATTGGTTTGTGAACTCTGATGGAGCTCCTCAAGGTTGTCCTGAAGTTGTTGGATTTGATGTCGATCACTAGCCCTGATTTGCTCAAAGTCTTGACTCATCTTGTTCTTGGTAGTTTGCTCAGTGGTGTATATTTGGTTTTGCAAGTGCTCTACCAATAGGCACTTTTGTTGCAATTGTTTGGTCAAATTGTCCACAGACCATTGATTGGCAGTGGAAAAAGCACCTAACGAACCTGCAACTTCCTTTGCAAATTATGGATCAGCTCGGTCATTCTCGTCATACACCATCCTATGCCTTTTAATTATCGCCCCACATTTATGGTGCGATTCCCTTTTCATGATGGCTTTCCATTTTTTTTACTAAAAACAAAATCTAAAGGAGGCATCTCTTCGGGCCAGATGGGGGTAAGATCACCTACAAAAACAATTTTGGAGTTAGGATTTCCGAAGTTGTATTGCAGAAGTGTCAATGATGTAATGGGAGTAGCAATCTATGTGGACTGTTGTTGTTCTGTTGTATTTGAGGTGATGGAAGGAGTAGCCCGAGGACGAAGGAGGCACATGTTGTCCTTGCTTCAGAAAAGCTTTGAGTTGAGCGAGTGCCTGGGGACTTAGCTGGCCTGACAATGATGCTTCCAATTCCTGCGTTAACACCTCCAAGCTCTTCGGGGTTCCCTCAACTTTGTTTTTACCAAAGTGACTTGAGGTTGAACTTGTAGGCATGGCCTCGTGTGAAGGGGGAGTGGCTATTAACTCTCCTTGTAGTACCTTTGGCAGAATGTTTAGCCTATGCCATTGAAAGCTGAGAAAACTATCTTGTTGATCTGGGGGCAGTGTTTGGAATTTGTCTTGAACTTCCTCATAAGATCTAACCCCCCTGAATATTTCATCATACAGAGAGTTCTCGTGTACATACCGCTTCATATTGAATTGGGCTAGATGGTTCTCCACTATCTTACGTGGTTCCTGTCTCTTGAACTCGATGTCAACCAATTTGACATCCTCCAGGGTCGTAGCCTCCACTTTAGAGTGACCAAAATCCAATAATGAAAACAGGCCAACCTGAATAGGGAAAGTAGGCCATACATTTTTATGTGTTGCCTTCAGCTCCTTGTTGATGCCTCCTGTCACTGTCTGGTAGGCCACTTCTCTGCATACCAGTCGGTCCAGTAAAAATCATGGGAGAGCATGGGGAGGAACTGAGCACCCAAAAACCCTGATGTACGAGAATTTCTCCTCAATAAACCAATCTGCTAGCTTACCCAAGAATCTCGTAATATTGTCTGAAATACGAGGAGGTGGGTGACCATACATGGTTATATGAACAGGTATTAGAACATTGTGGTAGATTTCGTAAAAGAAATCTTTAGCTTTCTCCTCCCGCAACTTGGAGTTATAAAAATAAATGGGATCGTCATTGGCCGAGGTCTAGCTCCAATTCATCAATGGAAAAGGTGTCATGAAACAGATGGCATCCATGATATATGCCGACATGTAGAAGGGGGAAAATTATCCTTTTGATTTCACTGTTTTATATTCGGAAATTTCCTTGGCCAGGTTATCTGACAACATTTTGGCCCAATTGAAGGTGAAACCTCTGGCTACCTCATTCATCATGGATACCCATTCCACCGAGAAATGCATAGGGATCTTCTTCCCGAATAATCGACAGCGCATCATGGATACATACACCATATGAGCATCCAAAGACATTGTGGTGTATATACCATGAGCATCAATTCTGAATTTCTCTGGGTGCCCCCACCAGGACTGGATTATATCGTGACAACTCCTGGCGTACTGGATGCATTCCTTTTTCTCTAACTCCAGAATGAATTCAGCATTGTATGTATATCTAGGATTAGGTGAGATTTTATACATTACTTGCAAATGTTCCGATCGGAAAGAGTCGATGCAACCTTCTGATGGTTGATGATGCTCCTACTCTGGACATCAACATGTTCCAAGGCCAAGCTTATCATGTCATTATAAGGCACGAGTCTCGACCGTGCAGCTATCTTCTGTAGCTCTCACTGTGCTATATGTATAATTTTAGTTGCATAAGTGTCATCATATTCTTTGATAGAGCCCTTTGGACAGTTCATGATTTCACGTTCCAGGAGCTCGAAAAACTTTCTCCAAGTTTTAACGGTGTTTGTGGCTCGCGACATGGTGTCTGATAGGATGTCTGCATTCAGATTTGAATCCTTTCCTGCCGCATCAGGATTTTTCATGATTTTATGTGGTGTCGTAACTCCAAGGGAAAAGAATGAGGTTACCTGTTGCAAAGAAAATCCATGAGTTTTTTCAAATAGAAAGAACTGTTAATTGCGAAAGGTGAAAATGAATTCGAAATTGAAGTGTTTTTAAATAGATTTATTGATCTTCATATAACCTCACTGATGAAGAATTTATTAACGTTAAAGGAGATGTCTACCTGGTGATCTGTAATCCTCGTTTGAATCATTATCCTTAATTAGTCATAAATGCCATCAATATTTCGATGCTTCACATTCGGGAGTTTTAGATATGGCAAAAAGGGAACCTCCTGAATCTTGAATCCGTGGAGAGATTAATCTTTGTATAATCGCTTTTAACACTTTAATTAATCATATTTAAAATGGTGCGTTAATCTTGAAGCGTTTCGGGAGTTCTAACTTCATGGACTTTTAATGGATCTCAAGAGGAACTCCCCGAAACCTAAAACTATGAAGCAATTAATTATCTAGTAATTGATTTTAAGTCTTAATTAACTGCATTTAATTTTAAGTATTTCGGAAGTTCAGACTTTGGGGATTTTAAAACATGATAGAGGGAAAACGTCTGAAATCTGAACTATGGAGTCATTAATTATCTCTTCATCATGGTTAACTTAGATTATTTAACGTTCAATACTTTGGCATTTTTATATTTCAGTGATTCGTGAATTTGGACTTTGTTAAATTCTCGAAGTGACATGTTATAGATGGCGTCACTCTAGATGATGTGTTGAGAAAGGGAGGTGCCACGTGTTACTAGGAATCATGTGAATCCTCGAATGAAAAAAGTAAAAAACGGGTGCCACGTGTCAACTCATGAAAGACACAGAAGGTACACGTGTTCTATGACTTGTTTCTTTAAAAGGTTTAGGAAAAGTCACAAGCGGACACCTTCGTGTTTCAAAGTTTCTGAGTTTTTATTGTTAAGACTTATTGAAACATATGAAGCGCGAAGCTCTGAAGCAACCATTAGAGACTTACCTCTTTAAAATTATGGCGGCTCCATAACTCCGAAGGTATTAGGTTCATTCGATCAAAAAGGGAAAACTCATCAACGACGGATATCGTGTGTGCCTTATTATTAATTAACCAGCAAATGAATTTGATTTAAAATTAAAACGTCATTCACCAAGTTTCTGCTTTCTTTGGGTAAAAATATATTTTCATGAGGTGAACAGTATAAATCTCAAAAGTTCGGAATTGTATATGTTCCAACAGGAGGTTCATGAAATTATTAGGTGCATGGATAAAGATGTTTATGTCTGACAAGTGCGTGATGATGATGCAATCTGACTGCTAAAGGGCCTCGTGCACATAGGGGAAATGGGGGATGACAAGAGGATAGTCTGAGAACGGAAAAAAATGAAGGAAGCGATGAAAAAGGAAGGGAGGGACCAAGGATACAAGAAGAGGGTATACCAGAGGAAGAATATGAGTTTGGAGAATTGCATGGAGGAAGGAGGTTGATCCGGTATCTTTTCATCGAAGTGACATATAAAGAATTGCATGAAATTAGCATAAATTAAAGTGCACCATTAAAGAAGGAAAAGCTCAATAATGAAGATACATAAGCATCAAATCTGAACACAAAAACTTGATAATGGAGTCTATCCCTGGTGGAATACGTCTCTAAGTCCTGCTCTCAAATGGGTAGGCCTTTTTATTAACTCAACAAAAGAATTTGGCAAAATACATAAGTATACCTCATTCTAAAATCAAGCTGCAAAAGTTTTTGCTCAGATCAGAAAACAGACAACACCACTAAATTTGTGGCGTTGAATTACCCAAAAATGATTGTCTCCACGCTTCAATCTAACTCTGGCACTCTGAGGCCCAAGAGAAACTATGTCTCAGTTTTCATGCCCTGCAACCTGCAATAAATGCTGAGAAAAATGTCTCAAAATTCGATTTGGTTCGTACCCTCACGCGCATCCCTTGCAACCTGGGTGAATTCACCTTTTAAAAAAAAAGGGAGGCCTTGTAATCAATGGAAATTCATCGGCCTTAAGTTTATCGGAGCATGTATTAAGGCGTTAATAGAGAGGGAGGTCCCGGGGTCGAACCCACGGGCCTCCCCTTTTGGGTATCCATTGTAACATATATATATATATATATACAGGGTCCCGCCGGATTTGGCGAACCCACCAACTCTTATATATATATATATATATATATATTTGGAATTTCGTTCTCAAGCTATCATTGGGCATTTTCCCACTGCCACATGGCAGCCAACCATTGGGCCACGCCACCAATTGTACCATCACCTTCCATGTCAGCGTATGACCTGCCACGTCGACCTGCCACATCACCATACAGACTGCCATGTGGTTGTACAGACTACCACATGTTGCATTTTTATTGGTCCATAGAATGACCCGAAAAGGAAAAATATGAGTGACATGTGACAGCCTTTGGTGTTGTCATGTCACCATGATGACATCATGTTGACATGAGCATGACATGTGTCGCCTTCCTATTTGTTCCACGTATGTTGTACGGATGTTGACTCATCCCCCTACTGACTAGGCTAGGTTGACCAAACTTTGACCGTGAATATCTTTTGACCCGTAACTCCATTTGATGAGCCTTTTGCATCGTTGGAAATCTTGCGATGTGTTCTTCGCGATGATGTCACTTTCACTGAGTTTTGAGAACTTTGATTTTTTGCCCTTTCTCTATCTGCTGAGGCCATTCTTTCTGCAAGTTCTGAGTTGTCCTTAGTCTTCTCTGGATCATTTTTGGATAACACATTCCCACTGAGAGATTTTTGGACCACCAAAAGCTTTCATCAATCAATAGATAAGTGAGGGAAGAGTTCCCTCACTCTTTCCTTCTCGATCTATCATGCCTTGCTAGATTGTGTACCCTTTAAGCATACTCGAAGATAAGTAATGTCATTTATGCGTGAATTCTTCAGTCTTTGATCTAGGATGACAACTTCCTTCATCTGATCTTTTGCTGCTTGGTTGACTTGTTGAATCGTCTGAATGAACTTGTGGGTTGCATTTCTCTCCTTGCCATTTCTCCCATACAACAAGTTTAAGAGGATCTTAGGTAGATACTCAAGACAAGTCTCAACTGGTGAATCCTAAGTGAAATAATACATGACTTGATTATACATAGGTTGTACATACAGTAACTGATCATCCCATGACTTAGGATGTTGGCTGCAATATCCTTGAAGCAACTGGACCACTATATTTCTTACCACCTTTGTCTGTTTGTTAGCATGTGGATGGAAAGCAATGCTCCTCCCTATCATGGTGTCCATGAGCTGTCACAAATTTGTCCAATATTCTCCTAACAATCGAGACTCTCGACCAGAGATAATGAGTGTGGAAAACCCAAAATGGACCCTTACATACTGGGATAACAAAAGAGAAACCTGCTTGACACATAACCTATCCACTGCTACACATAAGTAGACATGGGTAATTCCATTATAAAATCCACTAAAAAAAATTCCCAATGATAAGAGGAAATAGGAAGTGGTGTTTACATCCCTGGCCTTTCAATAGTGGGCTTACAAAAGTACAACACACATTCCTTTACAATAGTGGTTCCAAATATTTTCCTTCGAGGCAAATTCCATCCCTATAAATACATTGAAATTCCTAAATTCCCAAGTGCAAATGAAACAACAGCTTCTTCAGTTACATGCACTTCCCTGTAGGAAGGAAAGCGAGGTTTACTCAAATGGCAGAGTAAGTTGTCCTGCAAATAAAACTTCTTCACCTGCAAACCCTGGAAGATCCCACATACATATTTGAATATTTCATCAATAGCATACCATCCATCATTATTGATATGAGCTAATGAAACATTCTTCAAAATAATATATGTAACAGTAGGAGATCTAAAAAACATGTTTATCCTTATGACATTGGTACTGGCATTGGTCTCAAACTTGCATGGTTGTTGAAGGTCGGGTAAGGTGGGCATTGGCACAATGTCGGTCTTTAAAGTGTTGAAGGTCTTTTGTTGGATGCCTTCCCACTGAAAGACCTGTCTCATCTAAAGCAATTCATTCTTTTGTAAAGGATCAAGAGCATTAACAACATCAGACTTATCATGGCATTCCCCTTTTACAATCGTGAGTACAAGATTCTTGTTAGTGTTTATAACTCTTTTTACTTGGCCTGAACTAACAAGTGTTGATTTTTCCTTTATGATGTGACCTTTAATGATGTATTCCACTCCATCTTTTGTAAGATGGTATTTTTTTTCCTTTCTAAAGAAGATAGCCTTCCTATCATACAGATAGGTACTCCCTAATACAATACCACAAACATCCAAAGGAACCACATCTAAATCCACTTCATCTATCATCTTAGAAGCAATAGAAAACCTCAACCTACACTTCTTAGTGACATTTAACTTTGCTTTATCAAATACCCAACCGAGAGGGTAAGGTTTATGGTGAGATCTTGTGGTTAATTCCAATTTCTTAACAAGTGTCTCTCATATTAAATTGACTTGGGAACCCAAATCAAATAATGTGTCTATATTCGTATGTTTCAATACAACTCTTATGTGGAATAGTTCACTTCTCCTTTTATCATCATCATGTGATTCATTTAAAGAACTTGAACATGCATAAAAGGAATATTTACCTTGCATTCCAACTGTTGTGATCCTTTCTTTGTCACCTAAATTGGAACCAAGATCATATTGCATTGTAGCAATGGTATTTGGCTTTCCCTTGCCTCCAAACTACTTTGGCCTTAACGTTGGATGTAGTTTCCAACAATGTTTGTTATCATGACCAGTTTTCTCGGAATGGCTGCAAGAGGGTTTTCCTTCTTCTTTCATTTCTGCAGTTGTCTTCTTGTCCTTCCCATTTCCTTTTCCATTAAAATGGTTTTTTGTTAAGCCCTAATATTGGCTCATTACCACTTAATTGGGGCATATTAGATTAGTAATGTTATTTTATTTATGTCGGCTTTAGGCCATTAGTTGTAATTTAGATTAGTAATGTTATTTTATTTATGTCGGATTTAGGCCA
>ML789025.1:254296-268301 GCA_009831015.1 Picea engelmannii
CATTTAATATGATACAGTAATATGTTTCTTTCCCATAAAGTTAGATTTACTTTATTACATAACTCCTTGATCATATGTATAGATTAGCTATTGAATATATTATTTGCTTTCACTTTGGTTGGTTTGTGTTGTTTTGATCTTGATTGCACGAGAGCGTCGGAGCGAAGCAGGAGCAACAAAGATTAAGGAAGCGATTACAAGGTATGTCTCTTATTCTCACTTCCGATTTAATTCAATAGTTAGATCTAGGGAAAGCGATATATTCTGTCATGTTTTGTTCTAGATCCAGGTGGATCTAGGGAGATCGATTTGTGTCCGCACTTACGGATTTATCCAATAACAGTATGATGGATTAACTGATGTAAGCATGTTTGTAAATTCATTTGAGTTGCAAGTACCCAAACAACAAATGATGTTAGCATTAGATGTTGTATTAAAAGCGACTTCAGCTAGATAGTGGGCTACACATAGAGAGGGAAAAAAATATTGGTCACAGTGTAGTAGACTAATGCAAGTAAGGTTTGGCACTGAGGAAGAAGATATTACATGGAAGTATACAGGAGAGAGTGATCTAGTGGGTCATATTGAAAAGTGTAGGGCTCTATGGAGTTCAGTACTAGAAACAGATAGATTTATACACACACACTGGGCAGATAGATTTATACACACACTGGGCACAATTCCAAAGAACTTGTAATTGGAATTGGAAATGTCGAGGGAGACAACAAGATGGGAAGAGATGGTCCAGAGGTTCAAAATCACATTTACATTTGAACATGAATCTCCATCAATAGATGCAGTGATACAGGTTATTTAAAGGAATATATTATTAGACTACGGGACGATGGAGGTGCTACCAGTGTGCAGTGCGCACAGAGTGTTTATGACTGTCCATGAGCTATTGGAGTGCTACAAATTAGATAAGGAAAAGCATGATGAAGAGGATCCTATAAATGAATAAGTAATTAAGATATAAGGAGAACGAGTAGTAGAAGGGCTAGAGATTGAATTTGTTGCATACACACAGCCTATAAAGACACGGAAGGTAAACATTGGGACGACAGAGAATCCCAAGTTTGCGCAGATAGGAGATTATTGAAGTGATGAGATAGTTGAGAAGATTGCAGACTTACTACAAGAATAATAGGACCTATTCCCAATGACATTTCAGAGATGAATGGAATAGCATGGGACTTAGGTGAGATGAATATTCCACTGAAACTAGGTGCTAAGCCAGTGCAACAGTGGCCTTACGGGTTAATTTGAAGTACAAAGAAAAGGTGAAGGATGAAATAGACAAGATGGTAGAAGCAAGAATAATTGAACTAGTAGAAGAATCTAAGTGGATCATTCTCATGGTAGTGTAGGAAAACAAGACAGGAGGAATCGGGATATGTGTGGATCTGAGGAAGCTTAATGACCCATTCCCAACACCATTCATAGATGAGGTATTGGAGAATGTAGGAGGCCAAGAAACCTATTCTTTTACAGATGGATTCTCAGGGTACCATCAGATAAAAATTGCGTAGGAGGATCGACACAAGACTACTTTTGTGACAGAGTGGGGAAGTTATCAGTATACAATCATGCTCTTTGGACTGAAGAATGTCCCTACAGTGTTTTCTAGAGTAGTGGTTGCAATGCTCAAGGAGTTTATCCATAAGTTCCTTGAAGTGTAACTGGATGATTGGACTGTGTTAAATATACTAAAGTATCATATAGAAGTCCTCATGCTAATGCTAGATTGGTGTAGACAATGTCAAATTTCACTGAACTTGAAGTGTATTTTTTGCGCATCTTTTGGAATTGTGTTGGGACATGTAGTTTGCAAACAGGGGTTACTAGTAGATCCAGCCAAGATTGTAGTAATCCCGGATTTAGAACCACCTACATCAATCAGACAGTTGAGGGAAAATTTGGGTCATAGAGGATATTATAGAAAATTTATCAAAGGATATGTGCATATCACATCACCGATGGAAAAGTTACTGAAGAAGGAAGCAAAGTTTAAAGGGAATGAGAACTGTCAAAAGAGTTTGGAGACTTTAAAGCAGAAACTTGTGACCGCACCGATTTTGATTTTTCCAGACTGGAACAAAGGAGTTCCATGTGCATGTAGATGCATTGTCCATAGCTTTGGATGCAATATTATCTCAACCAGGGGAGGGAGACATAGATCACCCAATTGATTTTGCAAGCAGGAAGTTGTCCATAACAAAGAAGAATTATACAACCACAGAACAAGAGGGATTAGAAATGGTATATGCTTTACAGAAGTTCATGCATTCTATTGGGATCTCACTTTAAGATGTATACAAACCATTCTACATTAAAATACTTGGTTAACAAGCCAGTGTTGGGGTGGAGAATATGCAAATGGATACTATTATTTCAGGAATATGATTTTGATATTGTCGTGAAACCAGGGAAGGTGAATGCATGACCGGATTATCTATCGTGCATACTATCAGTAGAATATGCAGGAAACTTAGATGACAGCTTCCCAGATGCACATATATTTGCAGTAAAGATGGTGGATGATTACTTCTCAGACATCATGTAGTTTCTAAGTACAGGTATGGCTCCATCAGATATGACGATTGTGCAGAAGAAGCAATTGGCAGTAAAAGCAACGGATTATGAGTTGATTGCAGGGAATTTATACAATTTGGGTGCAGATGGAATATCGAGGCATTGTGTGTTGGAACACGAAAGACCGATGATACTGGAAAAAACACATGATGGGATTGCAGGAGGATATTATGAAGGGAGAGAAACTGCACAAAATATTTTGTGCATAGGGATTTGGTGGCCTACACTTCAAAAAGATGAGAAGGAATATTATCAGTCATGTGATGTATGTCAACGAGTGGGAAAGCCATCTAGGAGGGACGAAATTCCCTTGAATCCATAGGTTACACTACAAGCATTTGAGAAATGGGCCATAAAATTTGTGGGGGCAATCAAACCAAAAGCAAGAATATCAGGGGAAAAGTACATCATCACTGCGAAAAAGTATTTGACAAGATGGGCAGAAGCAACACCAGTTACGGATTGCATTACAGAGACTACTGCGAAGTTTTTGTTTGAGAATGTAGTCACAAGGTTTGGATGGTCGTGCACATTAATTAGTGATCAATGCACACACTTTCTAAACAAGACAATTGCAGCATTGATTGAGAAGTTCCAAATTCATCATCAAGAGAGTACCCTATATCATTCTTAGACCAACAGAACATTGAAATCTTTCAATAAAATCTTGGAGAATGCTTTGACAAAAAATTGCAACGTAGGGATATATGATTGGGACTTAAGAGTTCCTGCAATGTTATGGGCTTATAGGACTACAAGTAAGAAGTTGAGAGGGCAGACACCTTTCAGGTTGGTCTATGGGAAATAAGTAGTAATTCCTATGGATTTTATTCTACCTATCCTACGCATTGTAGCGATCAATGAGTTATCGGACTCTGGCGCAATAAAGGAGATATTGGCACAGTTGGTACAGCTTGAAGAATATTGATTTGTCGCAGGTTTCCATCAGCAAGTTCAGAATGCAAGAGAGAAGGCTTGGCATGATCAACACATTAAACAGAATAAGTTTCAAGTAGGATATTTGGTATTACTTTATGATGACAAGTCTATGTAGAATATAGGAAAGTTTAGAATGCATTGGTTAAGACCCTATGTAATTCAACATGTCATAGAGACAGGTGTTGTGTAGTTGGAAACCCTGAATGGATAAGTCCTCAGAGGAATGGTGAATGGAATTCGACTAAAAATCTAAAGAGACAGTCGACACTCTGTGTAGTAATCTAGGTTGCTCCATAGTACATGTATCATAGTAGTTGTACCATGGTAGGAAGGGAAAAGGAAAAAAAAATAAAAAAGTAGAAAAATGAAGAAAATCAAATAAAAGTAGATATAGAAAAAATAAAAAGAGTGTTAGAGTACCAACACATAGGAAAATTGCGTAGAAGGAATAGTTATCACACATCAAAATAGAATTGTTCCAATTTAGAAGACAATACACGGAAGAGAAATTACAAGAACCATTTTCTAGTTTGTAAATTACAAGAACCATTTTCTAGTTTGGAAATTACAAGACTGTTAAAATCATTAAAGCACAGAAACGACGGCTGCGAAGCCGGAGTGATAGGTCATAAAGGTGTCGTATAATCTTAAATGGTAAAAGCCACCAAAAATCACGACAGATTGGCAGTACGATGGAGAAATCACGCGACGAAATTGGTAATAAAGAAGCATTTATTTAACAACTCATCAACCCTGGTGGCGGATTGGATAAGGTAGTTAAGGTAGGATGAGGCATGTACAGTTGGCACGAAGGCACAAAAACAACAAGAATTTGTTAAGTGTAAGTCATTGTGGCATGCAAGCGAGAGAAAAACAGAGCGAACAAGAGCAAATTCGAGAGCACCAGAGCCTAGCTGCAATTACCAGAGAACATATGCAAAGCTAGGCTAGGAATCTATCATAGAAGACGAATTGCCTTGCCCAAAGTTGGAGCATTATCTCTAGCAACGCGAAAACAAGAAAAATGACCAATAGAGAAACTAGAGGTCAAGGAAGTAGTCAGATATTCGGCTTCGGCGTCACAGGAGAGTTTCCACATAGATTACCTACCAACAAGGATGGATAATGCACCATCGATACACATAACAACACTATTTCTGTCTGGGGTAAGCCTTGAAGCAGAGATGCTCGAAAAGATTGCAGGTCTTAAATTCATGGATCATGACATCACCGATGAACAAAAATTCTTGAAGTTGGCCAAGGAAAAATATTTTTGCACAAGGAGCGTACCAAGTACAGGATCAATCCTATTAAATACATGGGAGTGGGCAACAGGGTTAGAAAAGGCAAGTATATTGAACTTGTTGGAGATTCCACATTTCGGGCAAAGTTTGGAGATAAATGCATGTGTGAAGATGTTTCTTAGCTTTGTTCATCAGGGGACACTCTATATTGATCCACTAGTATCAATCGATACTACGATCATTTCACATATTACAAGACTTCCAAAATCTAGCGAGGATCTGACCCTATTGTTCAACAAGACAGGAGAGCGAGCCCTCTATAAGTTGATAAAATAAAAGTTACAAACATTCATAGGAAAGAGGGGGCTAGATGTGAAAAACATCAATGATGACAATGTTAGATTTGTGATGCAGGTACTAGCCTGCAATCTGTTGTGCAAATGTCGCAAAGATGAAGTACTAGATGCAGTCATTGCAGCTATAGAGAAATGTGTTGGAGGGGTTCAGATGAACTGGGCCACCTTCTGGGTGAACCAGTTTTTATAGGATTGCATTGACACCCAGGAAAAGGGAATGAAATTTCATTATGCATGGTTGTTGATCTTGATTGCGTTGATAGGGTGGTAGGAACCGGGTTACTATCAGCGCATGCATATATTTGGTAGAGGCAATTTATTCAAGAGGTATGCCAACTTATGGCATACAACGAACAAGAAAAAACAGCAGGACAACAACGTCGTATTCTTTGTATATTTTGATATTATCAGGTATATAGTCACAAGACCATCGCGCATATCAGTAAAGATGGTAGCAAGTGTGGTTTAAATCAGGCATGCACCACATGTATGTGTAGGCCAAGAAGGACCCAGCATGCTAATGGTTTCCAACTAGTTACAGGTTGATGACAAAGGACGTGTGTTTGATAGTGAATGACTGGGAAGAAGGTTGGAAGATCCCACCAGAGAAAATAGGACAACCAGAAGAGGAAGAAGAGCAAGATAAAAGTGATGAGGAACTATATGGAAACCATGGAAATGATCAGACTAATGGCACAGGTGATATTCTTGGCCCATCGACAGTCCCCGAGACATGAGTAAAAACGAAGGATAAGGGGAAGAACCAATAGGAGGGGTGCGCAAGAAAAATATGGAGCACAGAGAAACCCCAATTTATACATTAACTAATGAGGAGATGGAAAGAATAGGCTACCAGGTAAGGGATGCCACGGAAGAAATAATGGAGGAAGCAACAAGGAAGAAAGAAGAGCAATAGAAGAGAGTGCAGGATCAATTGAAAGCACTCCAGCAACTACTAGCCTAGCAAAAGAGAGAAAAACTGAGGGAAAACTATCCATAGGTCAGGGAAAGGAAATAGAGGTTGTGCAACTAGTCTTAACCCAATTAGCAGTCAAGCACATGATACTACGCTGGAGACGGACGCACTAGAATTTATGACGGTCGAATTGTAGCAATAGGTGAATGCATTAGGACATATTAACCTAGTTGTCTCGAGGTTTCCTATGTGAAGACTAAAAGACTTGCAGGTAGTCTTGGTGCAATAAATTCATAACAAAGGAGAGCAAGCACATCAGGAGCTTGGTAGAAAAATGGATGAAAGGGTTCAATTGCATAAGCAATATGACATTGCACTTCAATAAAAGAAGGAAGTTGAAGGCTGGTTGGAGCAGGTACTAAAGGATAAAACCGAGGCCAAGGAAAGTGTCAGGAAATCCCTTAAGAAGAAGGACGAAGTTGAAAAAAAAGCGTAGAAAACCTAAGCAGTTGTACAGAAACTATACAAAGCCAAAAGTCCCCATAGTAGTACAAGCTACTATGGAAGAACAAGTGTTAAAGATCAGTGAAATCATCAAGGGCTTCAGAGTGTATATTGAGGACTTACAATTGCGGAGCATGTCAAGAACGCCACTGGAAGTGTGATAAGGCATAGAAATAATGGCAACAACAACAGTTTTCAATATTAAAAATATAGAAGGAGATTGTACCAAACTCTGTGAAGAGAGCGCGTAGATTTGGATAGAATTAGTAGAGGATCCTGAGATGAAGGCCATAGAGGCCAAGTTAAGAGAAGCTCAGTAACAGGCACAAAAAGTGGCAGAAAGGGATGCTACACTCCCACCAACAGAACGTATCACAACCATTTTGGTTCAGAGGCAGTCATACTTGGAAGTGGAGAAGATGAGGGATCAACCAAATATCCTTCAACAATGATTGGGACCACTGCAGGAAGGAGTAGTGAAGATAATAGGAAAGTTGGCCACTCTGCAAGGAAAGGTCAAACAGGAATCATATGAAGCAAAGTAAAAACTCACATCCTTCACTGTGTAGGTGGTCGAGGCGATCGCAGAAATAGAGGCCAACATAATAAAAGAAGTGGAGGTAGCAAAGGAAGCCTCCCAAAATTTTGTTGCGGCATGGAAGAGCAGGAAATAGGCCTGAGTGGCTCCAGACGAGCCACAAGTGAGTGTTGGGGGCCTGTTGGACAGACAGTTTTGGAATAAAAATTTGGGGAAAATCCTAAGTACAAAAGAAGTGTGCAGCATAGGTGTTGTTAGCACTCTGGAATTTCCCAAGGCTGTGAAGGAAAACCAGAGGTAACCACAAAACCACTTTGGAAGCTAGGATCTAGCCCTGCTAGCTTCAGAGAGTGATCTCTCTATATGATTTATCTATGTTCTTCTGAATAATATTAGGCTAGCTATTATGGTTCAGGTTTGGGTTTTTTTTGTGTTGTTGGGTTGAAACTGTAAATATAGGCCATTGGGCAAATGGAGTCAGAATATCTTAAGATGATCAAATGTAGAAAAAATCAAGCTTATATGCAACAGGGCAAGGTAGGCATACTACTGGATCCTTGTAGTTTATGAGATGTAGAAAGAGGAACATATTAGGATTCACTTTAAAAGTAGAGCATTGTTACCTGAATTCTATATTTAAACTTCGGAAGAAAACATTGATATTTCTTTAAGCCAGAACGAGGTGTTTTAAAACAAATCCTGAACTTAATTTTATTTAAAACAATATAGGAAAGAAACACATGTGAAAACAGAGAAAACATATTATAGTAAGAATCACTTCACCACATAGATATGACACATGCATCGTGTCTTGTATTAATGCAAAAGGTCACTTGGACGCAGTGAACATATTTACAATGAATGGTAGTATCTCAATACAAGTTCTCCCCCTGGTTTATTATAAATGAAACAATATATAGAATAAAATATCTCCTAAACTGTTACAATAATTGTGTAATAAAATCCTAAATAATAACTAAAAATAAAATAATATCTCCAAATTATCTGCTGGAAATCTGCAAAATGATCCTCAATCTGTTCATCTTCTGCTGCTAGGTGTCTTAGACTGATCTTCATGCCCTTGAAATCTGGAAAAAAGTTGAAACTGTCTTCACAAAATCAGTTAACTTCCCTCTCAGATCTGATTTCTCTACCATATGTCCCTTTGAGCTCTATTTCTATTATTTTTTCCTTTGAATAATTCATTTTGTCACAAAATATTTGGAAAAATAATAATAAAATTTCCAAATATTTTGATTAAATCCTTAAATGAATTTCATGATTTATAATTTCAACATATTCATTTAAAGTATTTGATAAACCATCTTGTTTTCCAAATCCATGGCTTGTTTCTCCTTTCACTTTCCTCTGTAAATTATTTTTCTTTTACTCGTGTAAATCTTTGGATGGATTTCCAAAACCATGTGTTGTTTATTTCACCTGCAATTGTAAATTCAAATTCACATGTTCCTGTAAAATCTTTTTACACTTGTAACTCTTGTTTTACTTAACCTCCTATTCATAAAACTCATTTACATGAATTGCTCGGCCTCCCATCCACAAAAATATTTCATAAATGTATGAAATATTTCTTTATATATTTTTTGGCTCTCTAAAATTTTGTTTTCACTCATAACTTCATTTAGGGAACCTGTAAATTTATTTCATGAATTTATGACCTGTAAATTTCCTTTAACCTTAGTCATATTTGACTCGTCCTCTTTTTACTTTTACCTGTAGCTTCAAAAATATATTAACATGTAGCTTCATTTCAAAAATATATCCAATATTGAATCCAATTAATCAAATGGCCAATGAACTTTCCGCCATATATCATAAATGTCCTTCTGGCCAGATATAATGATATTTAAATCATTGTAAAAATGGTTTTCGGAGGGGGGTAGGAAGTGGGTTAGGAGGAGGGGGGTCCAATTTAATAGGAGACTAATAGCTGGTAAAACTTGGTAAGAGTGAAAACCAATTTTTGAACCCCCCCTTTTGGTTAAATGTCGAAGGGGATAGGGGGTTCGAAACATATTCATAACCATTGATTTAATTTGTTCACCGATCTCAAGGATTTTACATTTGGGAATTTTAATGCATTAAATGCGGGGTGGGGACATAAAGTAAATTTGACTTTTGGTTTTGATTGGCGACTTGATGTATACAATTATGAAATGGGAATTTAATGGATGAGGTAAGGTAAAGTTTTATTTTATAAAATATAATTTTGTTCAAAATATAAAACCAAAACAATATTTAAATATAATGATTTTATATCCCAAATAAAATTAATTTGAATTTGAATAAAACTTTGATGAGGGCTATTGAAAATTGCGTATAAAAGCCAATATTTTGTCGAACTCTCATAAATGATCTTGAAACTCTGCATACTGGACTAAACATGTCCAAGGCATAAATTTTGCCAAAATTTATCATGTGCTAACAGGTGCGTAGGAGAAGAAAAAAGAGTAGGGAGTGTGCAATTGAGGAGAATCTAGGAGGACAGTGAGAAGCAGAGGCGCATCTAGAAGTACATCACGCAGTGAGAGAAGAATAAAGCATAAAAAGAGAAGAAAGAAGGAGAATAAAGGGAGTGAAAAGAAAGGATGACAGCTTGACAGGATAAAGATGGAAGGACGTGCAAAAGCAGGAAGAACAAGCAGTCAAAGTGCAAAAGTAGCATGCAGACGGAAAATCAGAAGAAAGCAGTCGAACAGTCAGTTAATTGAATTATCCATGCAATGTAATGGGTTTTTGGGATGAACCAAGTAGGGTTTTAAGCCCTAGATTGTATGTATAAATATGTAACGAGTTGGGAGAATATGGGTTCCTTATTGTTGGTTCCTTGTTGTTGTGGGTTCCAGTCCCTTATTGTCTGTTTTTAGTCTGTAAAAGAGAGGAATCTGTGTCTAAATGTAAGGGATGATGCAGAGAGAGAGAGAGAGAGAGAGAGAGAGAGGCTTGCACTACAAAGCAACTAGGCTAGTGGAAAAGAAAGATGTATGGGATATATCTTTCTAAGCACAGTGTGAAAGCCTGATACACTTAACAAAAGCATGATAAAGAAGCCAGTCATTGTGGACGTAGCCCGGAATTGGGTGAACCACGTTAAATCTTGTGTGACATGTATTTTATGTGATTGCTGATGAATTTTGTCCAGATGCATAGTAGATTAGTTTTGTCTTATGTTTAATCTTTATTCAATAATCATGATTGTTACAGCAACGGGTTTATGCAGTAATATGGAATATATTGATAATATGAATTTGAATCGCTAAGTAAGTTAATACAGAACAAAGAGAGTATTACGCACACAGAACTAACAAGGAATAATGAATAGAATGATCCCCTCCCATTCCCTCACTACTGTAGAAACGTGGTTCTCACAGTCCCAATAGATACCTCGGGTGAGACTTCATCTGCACAAGCGGGTGATGCAAAAACGGACGATGTCTGGTTGGTTTTGTTGGTCATAGATAACTTGAACCTAGGGTCTCACGCACATCGGCAACAACCATACTGATCCTAACTAACTCCTGTGTCAAAATATCCTAACACATCCCCTAAGAACAACTTGGGATAGGATTGAAGGATTTACAAAGATGACACAATAGGAGAAGCAAGGATGAATTAGAGCCTATCCTCGCTTAATGACAACTTCATGAACTCCTAACATAGATCGAATTTTGGAAAAATTCGCTTCTGTAAGAGACTTTGTGAACATTTCTGCAACTTAACCTTATATAGGGAAAAATAATGCTTCAATTTGGAAGTACCTGGACAATGGGTACATTTCAGATCAGTATCCGGGCAAATCATTTTGAGGTTGTTGCTCTAGGTACATTATAAAGTGGTATTAGAGCATAGTTTTTTGTCTCTCTAGTTTGGGGTATGTCACAAAGTGGTATTCAGAGCGTTCTTGGAGTGGGCATTTTTTGGTATCGTGGCTTAGCCTAGTGGCTGGGTACATTACAGATTGGTATCATAGGTGTAGGTTACATAATTAGACCTTGAAGGGACTGCTACATGACAGAACAAAAGTTATTGAGTGAAATTATATTTTATACAAGACCACATTGGAGAATATTATGGTTCAACACTAGAATTTTGTCCCTAGAAACCATGTTTAAAAGATTCTCCATGGCCCTGGCTTCCATCGAGCCCTCATTTTCTCGATTTGGGCAGCAAAATCAGGAGTTATTCCTCCCGGAATTCTAGTGCACAACAGTCGTCGATCGAGCCTTGAGTGGATCTAGAGTCGTTGATTTGTGATCTGTGTCTTTTCTTTATACCATGTGTAGTGGGGAAAGTTTTCATAACCTATTTATTAGAAAAAGGGAACCCTTTATGACTTATGCGTGAAACATGTAGAGTCATGGAACCCCACGAAGTTTTGCATAAGTATAAATTTTGGCTGCCACAATAGTGCCCAGTCTATATGTCCAGTAAATGCCTCGTCATCCTTCGTGCGTACCAGTTGTGAACCTATGATTGATGCTAGAAAAAGAGGATCGTATAGAAATAATATAAAACGGATGCAAAAATAAAACACAGAAGATACATGATACAATAGAGACATAGATATATGTGGTTCTTACAATATGGACTACGTCCACTATAGAAATTGCCAGTCCTTCCTTTATTATTATCTAGAAAATACAACCTACAACAAACCCGATGTAACTCCCTCTTCTTTTCTCACAGTCTCCTCTCTCATAATACAATATTCACTCTCATACATAGCCAAAATACAATTCCATCATACATACAAGAGGGTTTCCTTCCAGGTAAAAAAACCCTAACATAACGTCTACCATTAGATCTGCAACCTAATGATGAACAGTTAAAATTGACTAGGAAATTACAATATTTTACAAGGAAATTTTCCCAAAAATTTATCTTCATGGGCGTTGACCCCCTGGCGACAAATGTGGGGGGGGAATCCCCCCCACACCCCTCGTCAAGAACTGGGATCCAAACACAACTGAAACAAGACCTCTGAATCAGGAAGATAATAAGGCTCCACAACTAACAATCTCCCACTTGGAGACTAATCAGAACAACTCCATTGTTGTTGGAATATGATCATCCTTCGACCTATAAAGTTTCTCATGTTCACCTTCATGCTTGAAGGCTAACTGAAACTGAGCAGGAACTCAGTGTCTCCCTAGTTACTACCTTTTTTAACATGTCCGTGGGATTTTGGCTAGTATGTATCTTTTCCAACTTTAATTGTCCATCTTCCAAAAGGGATCATATGAAATGGTACCTAATCTATATGTGTTTAGTCTTAAAATGGAAGGATGATTTATTTTCAATATGAATGGCACTTTGGTTGTCATAGTACAACCTATTATTCTCTTAATGCTTTCCCAATTCCTCCATAAACCTCTATAACCAAATTATCTATTTACTAGCCTCTGTAGCAGCAACATACTCTGCTTTCGTTGTTGAAAGTGTAACAACCTTTTCTAGTTTCAAAATCCAACTTATTGTTGTTCCACATAGAGTAAAAATATACCCTATGGTGCTCCTATTATTATCTTTATCAACTTCCATATCTTAATTGACATATCCATGTATAACAATGTTTGAACCTCCAAAACATAATGCATGAGTAGTTGTTATTGGATAAATCAGTAGGTGCGGACACTAACTAATCTCCCTATATCCACCTAGATATAGAACAAAACACACCAGAACATGACGCTTTCCTTAAGTTTTAGATATTGAATTTACTAACTAAAGAGGGATGGGTGGCATACCATTTAAATGTCGCTTCCTCTCACCATCGCCATCCTAGCTCCGTTCCAACACTCATACAATGATGATCCTACAAAAGAATGCAACCAACCAAAGTGATAGTAATAACATAAACTCAGTATAAACCTATGTATGTGATCAAGGAATCATACAATAAAACACAACAAGATTTATAGGAAAGAATCATATTACTATATAATATTAAATGTGAAAGAGAGATTACAACCATGGCCTTGATGTCGTAAGTGTTGGAAGATTGGTTGTTGTCATTGATGTCAACCCTAGTCATGGGTTTTGGACCGCAAGATTGATAAAGGTATTTGGACATGAAGGACAATGCACATGCATATACAACACCCATGAATGGATAGTATACATCATGTTTTTTTCGGTAGTATGTGGCATGTCACGTGGATCCTCATGGTTGAGGAGAAATGAATTTTTGAAGATGGCAAAGTGAATTGAAGAAGG
Organism: Picea engelmannii; assembly: GCA_009831015.1. Taxonomy (NCBI): domain Eukaryota; kingdom Viridiplantae; phylum Streptophyta; class Pinopsida; order Pinales; family Pinaceae; genus Picea; species Picea engelmannii. The sequence goes on from ML789025.1 coordinate 267,623, forward strand.
AAGTACATGTAGGCCCTGGAAATAATTACAAAATAAGAAAGTGTCAGGTCGGCCCTAATGTTAAAAGGAAGTGACATAAATGGTATAGATAAACATCATTATACATTCATTTGACACAAGTTGAATTTCAGAGGTAATAAGAAGAAAAGAAGGCCGGATTTCAAGGGAGGATGAAGTCTTTTGGTGATGTGTTCTAAGGTATGTTATTTTCAGGTCATCTTACCATTTTTGCTATAACTTTTTTTCTAGAACGATTCAGATGGTGAAATCGCTATGGTATTGAGAAGACATATCAAGATACTTCTGGTAAAAATTTCAGCTCTTGATTCGCTACAATTATGGAGATACACTCTATGGAAGATAGGGTTTGTGATCAGTCTTGAAGCTAGTCAATAAACAAGTGTTCCGGGTAAAATAGTCATAACTTTTTCATACAAAATCCAATTGCAGTGGGACCACTTCCATTGGAAAGATTACAAATTGTAGTTTCTTGTGTGCGAGTTTCAGAATTGGATGTTAAATATTGAGCGCGGGGAATGTTGTACAAGTTGGGTCTTCTGAACAGACCATAATTGAATAAAGTCTACCATTCTTTCTATAACCTCTTTTTGGGGAGGATTCAAGGAGTGAAAATTGGAGGAGTTTCAGAGAATACATTGAGTAATATTATCTACAGGAT
>ML789025.1:281087-298896 GCA_009831015.1 Picea engelmannii
ATATTAACAATCAAAGGCACAAATGCTCAATACCTTAGTTCAGGTCAATCATCATATTGGAAACTAGCACGAGGTTTGGAAAACGGTGCACACATAGCAAGGACAAGGAGATTAGACTTGCCCTCCATTGATGCATGCAACATTCATTTCCCAGTTTCAATATTGAATACCCTTTGCTAGTATGAGGCATTGTGGTGGGTTAATGGTTCGACCTACACATATTTTATCTCCCAGTTCATCTTGTGAATTCTGAAATGTGGAGTCATTATATTAAGGTATCTTGGCCATGGGCCCCCCTCACATTTAGCTCTAGGGAAGAGGTATGGATTTGCTTGTGAGTTTGAGGGCTTTTTCTCGCAAGTTCTACTTCCAATTATAGAAATTACAACTTGGGATCCCTTTGTCTATATTTTGTTGGGAAAATTCAATGGTTGGCGTGTGCTCGAGATTGGTTCGATGGAATTTTGGCTCTCATATTAGGTCACTGGTCGGTTTTATTTGTGTGTTTTGGAAGCAAGGTGACGATACTCTCCTACAACTTGGCTTCTAACCTTTCTCTTTTTCACCATCAGTCTCAGTCTATTGGAAGAGGTATGGGTTCAATTAGGTGTTAGTGGAAATTCTATTTTCGATCTGTCTTATTTGGGAGGGCATTATAGCATTGTACACAGTTGCTTGGCTCTAGGTCGGGGAAATTTTATGTTGGTACATGCTTGGAATCATTTCTCCAGTTTGGAATTCCTGAATTGAAGTGGCAGAGGATATGGCTCTCTCTGAGCTCTGTGAAATTTGTCTCTCCTTTCAGAGGCATGATCGTGCGTTCAATGACCTCTCCACCTCATTTCCTTCTCACTTAGAAGCGTCACAAGAATTGGAATGTAGTTTCAACCTCAAAAATGACATTATTATGGGAATGCTACGTTAGTAGAAGAAATAGATGGACAAGTTGGAGGTAGCAATCAAGGAATTGTGCAGGAAACAGGGGTCAACCTCAACAAGGCAACAAGCAGACTCTCCTTCAGGCTCTTCTTCCACAAGATTGCCTTAGACACAATTAAAATTAGCCCCAGCTAATCAAGTCAGCCCACAACAAAAGAATTTTCACCTACCCAATGGACTCAAAGAGAATCAAGACGAAGAAAATACGATTATGGAAGTTACCCTTCATCTTTAAAGTTCTAGCAAGTCTTATTATTTTCAGTTTATTTTCAATATCTCAGAAGTCTTTCTTTTTTGGACTCTGTTGTAAGTGTTTCTTGCCTTTGTACTTAGTTAAACTAGAGGTATATATAAGGCACCCCGAACAACAACACTATGGAAAGTAACATGTTTGTGTACATCTTGTTGTAAGCCTCAACTTCAAACTATTTTTACAATATAAAAATTTCTGAGTGAATGTTAAAAAAATAAAATAAAAAATTGATTAGTAAATTATGTTTTTGTGTTTATATACATATCTTAATTAAAATATTGTTAATGTATTGGTTATATATATATATATATATATATATATATATATATATATATATATATATATATATATATATATATATATATATATATATATATATATATATATATATAAATAAAAAAGAAGGAACTTATATTAAATCACATGTTTGCAACTTCGCAACACTTGGAGCCACTTGTTTCGCCACAGGAGGGAAACCAGAACAGGTGGCTCCAAACAACTTTGATGTTGTCCTGACTGAGAAATGTTATACAAAAATTGTGCAGAGAATTGCAAGTGTCTACAGGAACCTTGTTCCATCTACCTAATCTAAGGCTGGCCTTATTAAGAGCCGTCATTGCTGAGAGAATTGCACAAACAAAAAGAGTAAAAACTAGCTTAATACCACTGATGCTATGACTAAAATTGACAAAACACTATGACCTGGGGTGGTCCGCTTCATGACATGGGAGAACCTGGATTTCCATGAATGGTGTAAGCTGGTGTGAATCATTGCTTGCACGTTGGGCATCGGGCTTGCGCTAGAGCATATGTGAGTGCCTCAAGCAACATGTCCAGTCGCTGATTGATGACGCTTTGGCCATGCACCTAGTCATCCTGCCTTTGACGGATATCGAAGAGGAGCTCAAGATGCTCCTCTGCCAGATGATTGGCAAAGTGTAAGCCCGCTTCTCCCTTGCCCATTCCATCATCTCCCGTTGCGGTTGAGTCCTTGCCTGCCTCTGTCAATTGCCAACTTGAAGGGATTTCCTCCTCCACTATACAACTCCCGTCACCATAGTAAGGCTCACCCGGCCTGAGAACTGGGGTGGCTAGAAGGCTGGTGGCAGTGGCGAGGCACACCACTAAGGGTGGCTTTTTCGCTTTTGCTAAGCTTGGGCTGAGATGTGAAGCTAGAGGTGGCGCCTCCTCTTTCCCAGTGGTGAGGCTAGGGTGCAAAGGCAAAGATGGCGCCTCTTCTTTCACGATGTTATGGCTATAATGCATAGGCGGAGGTGGCAGTGGTGGAGATTGTGCCGAGGAGGACAGGGTCTCCATTTTCAGCTTGTGCGAGGTTGTCTAAGTGTTCAGGGTGGAGTGGTGGGGATGGTCGAAGTGAGTTATAAGAGATCGTTGAGAGGCAGTGAGTCTGGTGGCTCGAGAGAGGGTGTTTGTTTTCCTGGCGCCCCTCTTGGGGTTCCCACGCTCTTGAGGCATGATGGGAGGGACAAGGGGATGGAAGGAGTGAGAGGAGGCGATGGGGGGACGATGGTGGCGAATTGAGGCCAGGAGGACGCACAGGGTGAGAGCGGTGATGCCAGAGAATTTGTGAGGGCCGAAGAACTCTATGGGAGGAGCACACCAGGTGGAAAACAAAATGAACTCCATTCCAGGGTTGTCTTTAACACTGTGAGGATCCGAGGAGACCCCTCCCATCGCCATTAAAGGCCGACGAGACCTCTGCAGATGTTTGGTACCATAAGCCTGGCTGGATCGCTCATCCAAGAGCTAAGCCATACGCACTAACTTAAATATCTGCATGGTGTGAGCCAAGGGAAGTTAATGCAGAGGGGGTGACGACCTGGGATAATAACTCCCTTGACCGGGCTAGTCCAACTATCCCTCTCCTTGCACCAAGCGGCACCCCATCCGGGTGAATATATTGGTTATATTAATAGAAAGATGAAATCAAAATATATATTAATAATTTAAAAATATATATATATAAACACAAAAAAATCAAATCTTTGTTTAATCCATGAAAAAATAATACATATAAACATCAATAATCTTCCAAATTGATACAATGATAATTGAAATAGAGCCATACATTAGGTTTTACAGTTACTAAAATATTATTAATATAAATAAATAAATAAAGTTTTACTAGCTAAAGAGGTTTGATATTGGTTGATATCTAAACAATAAATAATGCCATATAAAAATTCATATAAATTCGAATTAACTATATTTAATATATTTAATATAGAAATCTTAAATATAATATTATCGTTTTTCTAATATTTTGATTTCATGTTCATATAATTATTATTAATATTTGATGTGTTTATTATTTTGTTTGATTAGTCTTCTAGATTCAATGTGTTCAGAAACAATTTGTTGAAGTTTCAGATCTGTGATACGCAGTTCATCATCGGGACTCGAAAATAGATCGTTAAAAACTATTAGAGAGAGATGTATCAATTTCTCGCTCTCTCTTTGTTGGTTCTTAACAATGTATTTTATGGTTTTGATGATGGACTACGTATTGCAGGTCTGAAATGTCGACAAATTGTTTCTAAACACAGTGAATATGGAAGACTATTCAAACTAACTAACACATTGTGAAAGCTTAAAAGAACATATGTTTATCAAATTATTATTTTTTAAACAAAACTAGTAAATTTATATTGCAAAGAGATGTAGTTAATAAACTAAACAACAAGGAAGTATAAAAATAAAATTGCCATGTGATAAGATCAACAATGCATGCAGACAAAATGCGTAAAAGAACAAAATTTCTAGATTATCCTTTGCTCTATCCTTCAAAAAAATTATCGCTAGTATATACTCTAAAAAAGAAACCTAATATAATTATTTATTTATAAAACATAAAAGCTAATGAAAGACATGTTTGTTGATGGCTTCATCTTGTCTAGTGTTGGTAGGGTGGGAATCCTGATTTCCCAAGTCCATCTCCTCCATCATTTGATGCACCATGTCTTCTTCCTTGAGCTCTTATTGAGATGAGTTGGTTGACATTCTATAATTAGAGGCAATTGAGTGTGAGCATTTACTAAGACTGCAGACCATGTTTCTCAACATGGAACATTCTACGTCCAACACTTAGATTTGTTGCTTCTATTGTACTATGGTATTCATGACCAAATCAATATGAGAGATACATTGATGTTCATTTTCATTAATTTTGGTGGTTACTGAGAAAATTGAGGTTCTATTGTTATTAATAGATTCCTCGTGTTTGCAGAGCACTCTATGAAATTCTTGAGCTTCCTTGTAGTCCATCTTTAGGAACTATTGCCCAATCACGAGGGAAAAACTATAAGTCTTAGAAAACAACCATTATCTTCCTTTTAGGCTATCATTGTAAAACAAGAATTGTGCCAGGGGGCAGAGCAAGGTGGGCGAGGGACAATCCACAGATTCCAACACCCAAGCATGAAACCCAAGGTCACAAGCACCTAGAACCCCAAACACCACAAAAACGATAGGCTTATAGAACATAGCATTGGAAGAACACCACAAAAACCCTCTCCACCATATAAAAATCCACCAAGGGAGGCACATAGCCTGATATTTGACCACCACCAAGCTATGACACCAAGACCATCCATAGGTTGGGCCATTATCACACTTGAGTCATGATATGTCACACTGAAGGATTCAAAATGCCAATCGAGAGTTAAGTCTAACATGTGTGAGACTGGTGAATGAGTCCCTTCGCATCTCATAGCCCCATTTGATATTGCATAACAATGGGAGTACCATGACATGTGTTGATTGTGAAATTGATTTCATGCCCTCGTGTTTGATAAAACACAAATGAACTTAGGGGATGACTTGATCATATAGATCCCCATTTTTCCTAAAGACCCCTTCATTTAACTTGGTTGCTTTGTTTGCAAGACCATCAACTTGTTGATTGAGGTCCCTTAAGACCTGGAAGAAGGAAACCTTCTGAAATATGAGAATCTATTTTTGAATCCTTTCTATGAGTGATGCTAGTTTGTCGTCAGAAGGAGTCTTCCTAGAATTCATTAGGGTAATGATCATATTTGAATCATTGATGACAATCAGAGTCCTTACTTTGTTTGCATTTACTGAAATTAGACATTGAAGGAGGGCATATGCCTCGGCCTGGTTATTTGTGGATGTCCCTAAACCCCTTGCATGAGCCAATTCTTGTTTTCCCTCGGGACCAAGGATGGAACTCATGGTCCTTTCTTCCCCTCGAGTTAATAGCTTCCACCATGGGGCCTCATGATTTTGCAACAATTGATCTTGGATTGGCTAGCTCCTAATGAAAAAACCTTATTAAGAGTCGACAAAGTTTTCCAACAAATGAATTTAGGTAAAGCATGCCATACTCTTTTCATAATAGATTTGTTTTGAACAACCCCTTGTAACTTTTGTTCCAGTGGGTGAACATATTGTTCCATGAGTCTAGGCTTTTCATTATGAGGAAAATCCTTGCAAAACCTGCTTGCTAGACATGTTTCAAGAAAAAACACTCAAAGAAGAGATGACAAGTTGTTACAACCTTAGCCAGGCACAATGTGCAATGAGAGGGTCCATGGATTCCCCTCTTCTACATATTCTCCACTGTCGAGAGCTTTCCATGCACCATTACCTAATAGAATATGCTTATTTTAGGTAAGTCGTCGTTATGCCAAACATGACTCCATAAATTGGAGCGTTGAGGAAGGAGCATAAATTGAATTTGAAATTGATATCCACCTTTAACCTTGTATTTTAAGTTGCCCCACCCTCCTCAATCAAGGACAGAGAGATCAAAGGGAGTGCAACCTTTAAGAGAGGCAATTAGAGAGGAGGTAAGAGGGAGTAAATGGGCAGGAGTTGTTCTCAGTGACAAACCCAACTGATGTCTAGCATCAATTGCCTGAGATGAGATATCGTACAAGGTGATTATGCCTTGATTGTCCATCTATTATTTTAAAGGGATTAACTCTCTTTTTTTCTCCAAGGGAGGATTCCCCATGACACCATCCTTCCACACATTGATCAACTTTTCATTGCCTATAATCCCTGTTAGCTTGGATTGAATAATTGGGACTACATCTTTGAGGAGCTCCCAAATGTGTGACCCTTTCTTATTTTCCAATGGGCTATCTATGCATCTCTTGCAATTTCCTTGGAAATACTTCTTGAGGATAACCTTCTTCCACCATTCCACCTTTCCACTTATCAACGTACATTATAATTTGTATCGGCCTTACATCCTTTTCGTCATAACACACATGAAGCAGTACAAACTCATGAACCGCGTGGTACTTCCTTCGCCACAATACTGCAAGCTCCTTTCATCGGGTAGTACTTGCCCTATCAAACCAGGTCAAGGAATTTATGGCATCTTACATCACTCCTCCGTTGACATGTGGAATTATATCCTTGGCCTTTTGAAAGGCGGTCTTTCCCATCTTCTTGGCCTTCTTTGTATCTTCCACACGAGAATGGGAGTCGTCCTCTCTGTTGTCAGTACGCTTTGTGATAATCATTTCTTTCAGGCTCTCAATGTGTGTGACATTTCAGGACATGGTTTTTATTCGGGGAAAGCACCATGCTTTCGTCGATGTTATTCTCTGCAATTGCCTTGTTCACAGGTATTGTAGAAACTTAGTGGTGCCTTGAACAATTGTCCCGTGTTTGAATTCAGTCATGTGGCGAAGTCGCTCTCCCCTTGTGATTATGTGGAATGCAGGGTAGCAAAATTGGAGATTCAAAATCATCAGTAATATGAAGAATTAGATATTTTAAGAACTTCCTATGCTCAATTGCAGCACCAATTTCAGGAGCGCGAGGAATGTAGGAATGGTGAATTGGAAATTATATTGCACACAGTTAATAGATAGGTCGACCAACTCCGCTCTCTTCGTCAGCGAGGTCAGAATATTTCTCTAGAAGTCCCAGCTTGCTTGAATTTGCCTCCCTCAGTCGATTTTGTGGCCTCTTACGAAGTTCTCCAACTCGCAAACCATTAGATGGCACCTGCACCACTGGAAGATCCTATGAATATGGTAGATACAAAGCTCAAACTTAATTAAGCACAATTTAGATGCAGTGCAAAATTTTCTATATTGTTTTTTCTATGTAAAAGTTTATACATGGCAAGTCAGTAGTAGTTTTGGTGTTCTATTTACACAATCAAGATGATCTTTGAAATTTTGGATGACAAAATCTATGCTGGAAGCAACTAAGCATCTTGTTCTTTGTAAGCTTTTGGTTGTTTTCTCCTTAGAACAACCGCTTTTATAATAAAATTTACAACCGTTCCTGTTAAAAAAAAAGGTGTGATCCATGGATTATTAATGCAAGTAGGAATCCATTAAATAAAGTTAGGACAAAAACCAATTTTAGATAGAACATCAAACAAGAAGGAATTCCTTTCTTGGTCAAAAGTGTTGGCCATGTTGATATTGATGATCATCCCTTTATCCTGGTTGGCTTGAGTGGATCACTTCCCAAACCATTGTTATATTGTCAACTATCTAATGTTTTTGCATGTTTTTGCATGAATCCGCCTTGGTTGTTGGATATTATTTTGGGAAGAATCCTCTTCAACTTGTTTGCCATGATTTTTGTTAAGGTTACACAATGATATCGGATGAAATATGGAGAAGGAGGATGGGTTTGCTTCTTTAGAAATTAGAGCAAGGAAGGATGAGTTGGTGCTGCCATCGATTTTGTGGGATTTCTAAACAAACTAGAGCATGTGCTTTAAATCAATTCTTATAATATCCCAATAAACCCGATAAAAGTGGATGGTGAAGTTGTCGGGCCCTAGAGCTTTGTCAGGGGCTAAGCCCCAAATGACATTGATAATTTCACACCCCTTGATTAGTTTATTGACCTCTACATTGTACTCATGAGAAATTAGAGGGTGGATATGTTCTGGCATTACATAAAGGAAGTTATAATTTCTCCCCTCTTGTTCATAATACAAAGACTCGAAGTGGCTTATGGTCTCCTCTTTGATTGCTAGAAAATCACTCAACTTTGAAACTTCTTCCAAAGAAATTTATTTAACATTATTTTTTTGCTCCTTGGCTTTAGCTTGCCTATGATAAAAGGAGGTATTCATGTCCCCAAATTCAGCCACAAGCTTTGAGATTTGAGACACCACATTTCTTCCTTGGATATGAAAGCTTTGTGTAGTTCATGGCATAATATTCTTTCGTCTTTATGATGTTGGCTAGTGATGTCCGCCTCAATTCTCTCCCGAAGAGCTTTCCATTGAGATTTTTCTTTATCATGGGAGATGTATGAGAGTTTCACCCACTCCTTGAGGGCTAGTTTCATAGATTTGAGTTTCTACTCCCAAATATAGATAGGAGACATGACTACCCATTTGCTCCATTATTCTAAGATTATTTCCATGGCCTTAGGATCCTAAAGCCATGGTAGATTGAATCTGAAGGAGAGTGGCCCAAAGTCTTAGGTCTCAAGGACTGACAAAGCAATTGGTTTGTGATTAGAGATAATCAATGGGATGATCTTGGAATATATAATATTGCCATTCAATAAAAGATTGCTCTGAATAATAAATTGATCCAACCTTGTTATGATATGGCCTAGCCCAAGTCTTCTACTAGTCCAAGAATATTTTCCTTTCACTAGTTTAACATCCACTGAATTCCAATCCATCACGAGGTTTTCCATTTTTTCTCTAAAAGGTTCTATAACTATGCTTCCACCTCTTTTTCTTTGTTGTTCAATATCACATTGAAATTCCCAGCTATGATGTTATTTTGAGAGAATTCATAATCTTTCAAAATCTAAAGAGAAAGCCAACAATCTTCATTCTCTTTGTAACTTGCAGGCATGTGGAGATTAAAATTATTGTAGCGCTTACTTGATTGTTGATGTGTGATACATATTAAGACTCAATGTTGAGTTTGGTGTGAAAATTCCAAGTGGATAGATCAATTGTCCCAAAGGGTGGAAATACCTCCCAAAGCTGCTCTTGAACTTACCATTGTTCCTTCACTTCTTTTCCAATGCATTTTACCTATTCTCAACATTTCCAATGCCTCTAACATAGTCTCTTGGAGGAGGAGGATAATTGTTTTTTCATATTTTATTAGATCTCTTGTGGCTTCTTCTTTTAACCGGCTACCCTGATCTCTACAATTCTAGGTGACTACATTCATTATTTAACAGAAGATGGTTTGTGACTTCCACCTTGCAATGGAACAATGGCTCTGAGATTCTTTGTGCTTTGAAATCCAACCCACAATGATTTTTCTATAGTTGTCTGGATACCCATGATTTTTTTCTTTTTTTTGTTGTTTCTTCTTCTTTTTCTTGTTGGATTACTGAGGGGGGGGCGGGGGGGTGTGAATCAGTAATAGATATTTTTAATCCTTTTTAACCAGAGTAAACAAGCGTTGTTTATCTTTATGATCAATTTACCATTATCATTCAACAAGTGTAGAATAAATGAACCGTGAACAATGAGCAATCATATACATACACAGTACACTGATATTTTACATTGAAACCCAATGCAGTAGAAAAACACGAAATGCTTTTTCTTATATGTCTTTAAGAATTACATTCATTGGAAGCATCAACTTCCTTTGTTCTCCAACTGCAATTGGAAGGAGGCTCCAACCCCCTATGTTTTCAGGCTACAACCCGAGGGAAGCTCCAACTCCCCAATTCTCTGACTTTTAGAAATTTTCATCGCGCGTGCTTTGACTGGCATTACTGGTGGGCACATCTGGATGAACGGTCGTTTGCTACCCTTACTTCCTCTACATATTTGTCTTTACGCCTGCCTCTTCCTTCACTTCTGGCTTTGAAACTGCTAGCTTTGAAGGATGATACAACCCCCTATGTTCTCCGACTACAACCGAAATTTGTCTACAACCACCTATCCTTTCCCCATCCAACCGCCCTGAAATATAAGTGTTAAATAAATGATGAAACCATTGCCACACTGTCACTGTGAGATATACCACTGTAAACCTGTACCTATTTGTGCCAACAACCTGTAACCAACCTATACCAATAGCCTGTAATCAACCTGTACCAACAAATACCAACAGGTACATGACTTGTATATGCTACAACTCGCGTGTACACGACATGTCTATACTACAGCATGCGTATGTAGGTGACCTGTCTATACTGCAGCTTGCGTATACCTTCAAAAATCTAGGGTTTTCACTTTTATGAAACTCAAACACTTTATTGCCTCTGTCACATCAACCTGTCACTGTGTCCAATCTGTAGTTGTGCCCTATGCACACATCATCATACATATCTCTTAACCAAGTGCATCTATTTCTCTCTAGTCATGTGCCATACATGTGTATACAATCATGATGAAGTGTAATAACGCTCACATGGACTAGAAATCAAAACCTCACTGATATGCAGCCTCAAACTACACCAACAACTTCACCAACGCATCACAACCAAAAGCCCTCAACCATGTACCAAGAAATACAAGATATGCCTCAACACTCAACCCAATAAGATGTAGCAATAATGAATACCAGATATACCATTGTTGTATTTCTGTAGATCTAGCTCATACAATAAGTGCCATACAACCAACAACCTCTCTAGGGAAAATCCTCAAACTCCCATAACCATATCTCATTTAGACAATAATATCCAACTACACATAAGAATATGACATACCTTTTGAACCTGTAGATAGATCTGTTGTACCTGATCACTATAGACCTTCTTGGGAACTTGCTTTCAGATACTGAGAACCTGACACCCTCTGCAACTCAATCTTTCATGGCTTTTCAAACTGTACGTGCCCTCCTTTACTTCCATCCCAGATATGTACACGACCTCTTCCATTGAAGCCTGTGTACATTTCAAAAACTGGGGTTTTTTTTTCCAGTATTTCAACAACTTCGAAACTTTCGCCATCAACCCTTCTTGCTACCTCAGACTTGCGTAACTTCAGATGTATCAATGAGCACCTGCAATAAACCTTACAAATTAATAGATATTCAATGTGCTCAATAGGTACTAATAGGAGACCCTTTCTCTCTTATTTATACTCTCAAAGTAGCTTCCTCAAGGGGTTACCTTCTAACTAACTTAACCCAACTTCCTTCTTTTAGGGATATTCCACTTCTAACCACTTGTCCACTTATAACCACTTTATCCACAAATAGTAAACTCACCATTTCTAGTTGCAACTAATTTATTCTTAATTATTTTCTTTTTGCAATGACTTAACTCATGATTAAATCCTAGTTACAACCACTTTGACTAGTAAACTTCTTCTAGGAGTTTCTAGAATAAATTGACTTCTTTGACCTTCTAGGGGCTTTTAGATAACTCATGAGGGTTCTCCAACTTCACAAGGCCATAACTCTCTAACCGTGAGGAGTTATGTGGTGTTCCACATATCATCGGAAATGGCATGACATGTATTATCCATCTAGAATAGTCTTACCTACAAATGCACTTATCTTCATACCTTTATACCTCAAACAATCTTGAGTCCCTTAACCATACTGTTGAGGCTACCAGAATTTGCTACTAGACTTGCTTCAAGGATTGACATCAATGACAACCAACCCAATTAATCAACATTTCTTCAACCAGTTTCCTACATGCCCTCTTTAGATGTCTCTCTTCTTCTTCATCCTCCTCTTTATCTTTTTCTTTTAATTGTTGATGCATTTTTTTTACAAGTTAAGACCCCTGATGGGAATTGCAGTTTGTCTGGGGTATGATCGATTTCTTCTTGTCTATTTGAAAGAATATGTTCATTGAAAAATAGGGGTGAAATCACCCGAGCTTCAAAATAAATGGGCAACCTAGGAAGGAATGTCAAGACAAGGGTTGTGACTGATGGTGCTATTACTTTAGTAAAAGAGATTGGATCTTCCTAGGAGATGGCTTCAAACTTGTTGGTTGGTGAACTTCTAATTCCATCCTTATGATGACCTAGAGATTATGAGTTGGGATTACTTATGAGCTAAACTTCCATGGTTATGAGCTAATATTACTTATTTGGATAACATCTCAATAGATTGAATCTAAAGAGGCACTTGATTTAAACCAGAAGGGGATGAAGAACCCAAAAACGATGGGGTTGATTTTAGCATTGTTGTAGCGATTGGTTGTTTGGAGCTCATATTTTTTTGACCACCTACCATTGGTCTTCCTCTTCTGGAGCAGGTTGGGAGGGAGGGAGATTTTTCTGTAGTCCTTTTTAAAGTGCTTGTATTCATGACAAGTTTTGCATTTGAAGAGAAACTGCACAAAATCCAAAGGCTGAATACGTTTTCAATTATCGAGTTAAAATGATTGCTTCTTAAAGTCCTTTCTCTATATCTACCTCCACACAAATCCTAACGCAAACAAACATTCCATCCTTGGGCTCGGATTTGTCAATGCAGTGCCCCAAAGAATTTCCAATGCTTTGCAATAGTCTTCATTCCAACAATGAAGAGGCAGATGTGGAAGGTAAACCCAGATTGGGACCGCAGAAGGAACATCAAGTTCAAGATCGAAATCAGGGGTCCATATATTTAGATACATTTCTTTGATGCCAAAGAAGTACGATTCCTTCTTGAATACAAGATCCCTATCTTCTTTGGCTTTAAACAACAAGGCACAGAAACCCTTTCCACAAAAGTAGTGAGTTACTTTACCCTTAATTAAAGCTTGCCAATTCCTTTGGACTCAGATAGCCATTGATACGAGAGAGGGCCAAATTCCTGTAAACTGGTCGATCATACCTTGTTGAGACAAAACGAGAGCCATATGCTTGGAAGCATACGCCGAAAGAGGAACCTTTGGAATATTGTTGAGCTTCTTAACAAACCAATAATGTTGCGATTTGGAGACTTTGCCCAGAGTAGAAATCAATGTGCAGAAGACAAGAGCTTCAATGTTTAGAGGGGGAGGGTGACCCCAAATCCAAGTTGCAACAACATAAACCGTGTGGCAATCCAAGCAATAGCAATATTTTTTTTCCCTTGATTCTAAGGACGAATATGCTTATTATTTTTAATAACATCTATGTTTTGGAATATTCTAAATTAATAATAAATTTTATAAATATTATTGTTTTTTAATATGACAATAACACTAATATGTCAATTGGGTTTAGCTGGGGTGGTTGGGAGGAATGATTGTTATCCTCCCCACCCAAGTTCAATTTTCAACAAGTAACATGTTGAGCTCTTAACAAGTATATTGTTGTAATGAATTCAAGCCTTGTTGTTGACTTGCCTTGTGCTTCTAGGGTTTACCTTAGGTACCATCCATGCTTCTAGGATTTACCTTAGGTACCATCCTCGACTAGGCAATGTAACTTGAAAAAGAACATTAACTCAATATATATTTTAGGATATAAATTTATTTTCTTTCTCAAAACTATAATAAATTAAATATAATAATTTAAAATAAATATCTTAAATTGAAATTTTACAAACATACAATAACATTTTCATGTAGAAAAATAAATTAAATATAGTAATTTAAAATAAATATCTTAAGTTGAAATTTTCTAAACATACAATAACATTTCCATGTAGAAAAAAAAGATATAATATTTTTCTTCTTTTAATGTAAAAGAATAGGATAATAACTCCATTTTGTTTAATATGATATAATATAATATATTAGTATAAATTGTTTTTAAATAATAATATTATATTCTTTATTTTATTTTATTTATGAAGTGATACTTGAAATAAATTGATACTAATGAAACCCGTTGCTTTCAGGCGAGGCAACACCTAGAGACATCCAAAACAATGATGATCTATTCGATGATCAAACAATCAAATGATACAACAATTTATAGGAATACATACAGTTCAGGGAGATAGAACTAATGCCAAGAAAATATGATCTAGCTCCTAAATACAAACGTAATCATAACCATCTAACTAATCCGTTCTCCATTATTTCCAAGTATCCCCTTTAATGGAGAATGGATTGACATTCACACCTAACATCTCCCTAAACAACTCAAATTTTATCTTCCCAAGAGGCTTTGTAAAGATATCAGCAGCATTGTCACTAGTATTACAATAAATTAAAGCAACATCATTAGACTACATCTTTTCTTGAACAAAGTGAAACAGAGTATCAACATGCTTTGTCCTTGAATGATAAACTGGATTATTCGCAAACTTGATTGAGCTCTGGTTATGACATTTGATTATCGTAGTTTTTCTTTGTTCTTCTCCAACATCTTGAAGAAGTCTTCTCAACCAAACAACTTCACAAGTTGTTGAACACAAAGCTTTATATTTTTCCTCAGTAGATGACAAAGATACAATAGGCGGCTTCTTACTGCTCCATGATACAATCCCGGATCCAATGCTAAAGGCATAACCTGTAGTAGATCTGCGATCATCCAGATTGCCAGCCCAATCTGAAACTGAGTAACTTGTCAACTCAACAACAAATGAATCAGTATATTTAATACCATAATCAATTGTGCCTTTTAGATACTTGAGTACCCCTTTTGCTGCATTCCAATGGCTTTCTAGAGGTTTTACCATAAACTAACTTAGCACACTAACATAGTATGCTATGTTAGGTCTTGTTGTAGTGAGATAATTCAAGCTTCCCACCATCTATCTATATATCGTACCATTTAGCTCCTTTGAACCATCATCACAATAAAGTTTCATGTTCTGTTGCATTGGAACAAAAGAAACTTTACACTGATCCATATTAAACTTCTTAAGTACCTCTCTGACATATTTACCTTGAGACACAAATGTTTGACCAACATTTCTCCAAACTTCAAGACCTAGGCAGTAATGTAACTCACCAAGATCTTCATTTCAAATACCTGCGACATCTGCTTCGTAATTCCATTAATCAATTTTTCTGAATTTCCTATAATAATTAAATCATCAACATATAAGGAGATCAATATAACATGCCCCTTTTCATCAAACTTGGTATACAAATTTGGATCGCTTTTGCTCCTTATAAAACCCTATTGAAGAAAGAATGAATCTATCTTCTCATACCATGACCCAGGTGCCTGTTTCAGCCCATACAATGCTTTCTTTAATTTACACACTAAATGTTCCTGGCCACTTTTCACAAACCCCTCTGGTTGAGTAAGGTAAACCTTCTCCTTTAACTCCCCATTCAGAAAAGCAGATTTTACATCTAATTGGTGAAGCTTCCAATGGTACTTTGTAGCTAATTCAATTAACAATCTTATGGTGTTTAGTTTAGCTACCGGTGAAAATGTTTCTACATAGTCAATACCCTTTCTGTGAGTACCAATCTAGATTTGTATTTGTCTAAACTACCATATGCTTTAAATTTAGGTTTGTATGTCCATTACATCCAATAGGATTTTTATGTTTAGGCAATTCAGTCAATTCCCAAGTTTTGATTTTCATTATAGAGTCATATTCTTCCTCCATTGCTTTTCTCCACTCTTCATGTTCATTAGCTTCATTAAAACTCATGGGTTCTATGACATTTTAAATACTACTCATCATGGCATAATCTATATACCTTTCAGGTAGACGAACCTGTCGTGAAGATCTTCTCAATTGATTATCTTCTTCCCCACTTTGTGAAGATCCTTCTTCACCTCTTGGTGAGCTCTGAGTGTTGGATGTGTTGGATGTATCCATGTCACTGGATGTCTCTGAGTCCTGTTGCTGTTGGTGGTGGTGCTGCTGCTCTTCTTTGACCTCTTCATCTTCAAGAAATACATGCCATCCTTCATCACTATTGTATTCATTATTTCCTGCTGTCTGCTCATGGAAAATTACATCTCTACTTGCAAACACTTTGTGAGTAGATGGATCAAACAGTTTATATGCTTTAAATTCTGAACAGTACCATATGAAAATACATTTAATAGATTTAGCATCAAGCTTCTTCCTATTCTCCTTTGGAATGTGTACAAAAGCCTTACACCCAAATATCCTCAAATTATTAACTGTTGGTTTAGAATTATACAAGGCTTCAAAAGGAGTTTTATGATCAAGACACCTTGTAGGACTTCTATTCTTTAAATAAACAACAGTGCTAATGGCCTCGGGCTAGAAATCATTTGAGAGATTCTTACCTTTCATCATTCTTCATGCACACTCCACCAGAGTTTTGTTTTTCCTTTCTGCAACTCCGTTCTGTTGTGAAGTGTGGGGTACTGTAAATTGTTGTATTATTCCATGATCTTTGCAATACTTGATGAAGTTCCCTAATCTGTACTCTCCCCCTTGATTTGAACGGAGGATTTTTATGGTTTTTCCTGTTTGCTTCTCCACCATGTTTCTGAATTCCTTAAAGTATTCAAAAACATCACTCTTTCTCCTAAGGAAATAAACCCATGTGTATCTTGTGCAATCATCAATAAATAGCAAAAAATAATAAGCACCACCTAAGGACCTTGTTTGCATTGGTCCAAAAACATCAGTATGCACAAGTTCTAATACATCTTTCTTTCTCTTATCAGAATTAGAGGGGAATTCATCTCTGTTCATCTTTCCTAATGCACAACCTTCACAAACAACATGCTCATTTTTTAACATAGGGAGTCCTTCAACCATACTTTGTTTTTGTAATAACAACAGATCATGATAATTAATATGACCATACCTCTAGTGCCAAAGAGTTTATATAGGCATAGTTGCAGAAGTCAATGCTTGATGATTGTTGCTGGTAACGTCAAGTTTGTACAAGCCTCCAGCTCTGACCCTTGTAGCAACGGTTTTGTAATGATCCAGCAAGTCCTTCACAATGCAATAAGTTTTGAAGAATTCAACCTTCAGATTCTGATCTGTAATTGTGGACACAGAGATCAAATTTTTCTTTATCCTTGGTACATGCACAACATTGCAAATGTGTTTGACAGTACCATTCGACAATGTTACTGGAATATCTCCATATCCCTTGATTTGATAAGAACGATCATCTCCAAGATAGATGTGTGCACCATTATGTGTTTCTTTGAAATTTACATACCACTTCTTATTCCATGTCATGTGAATTGAAGCTCCAGAGTCCACAAACCATGCATCGACATCATCAGTTTCAGCAAACAACGCAACATTAGACACAAACAATTTAAGATCCTTTGAATCAAAATTTGGGGTTTCGTCAATATCATCAGTAGCAATAAACAATCTGAGATCAAGATTGGAGGATTCTCTTGCAAAGTGACCTGAATGTTTTCTAGGTTTGTTCTTAGCCTCATCATTTTCTTCTTATAGCATTCTCTCGCAAGATGCCCAGTCGTACCACAATATAAACACTTAGGTTCATTTCTATTAGATGGCATACCATGATTTGGCTTTGAAAATGGCATACCATGATTTGGCTTTGAAAATGGCATACCTTGATTTGGCTTTGAGAATGACTTCCTATAAAATGAACTTCCTCCTCTGCCTCCTTCTCCCGGTTTCCCTTTAGGGAATCTTTTCTTTGTCCATAGTGCTAAATCTCAATTCTGAGGCTTCAAATTCATGCGCCTCTCTTCTTCTTGGAGCAATATACTTGTCAGTTCCTCGAAGGTAGGAGCTTTCTCTCTCGCTGCAAGCCCTGTTATGAACATTTGATAGTCTTCTAGCATTCCATTTAAAGTTATTGTTACAAGATCAATGCTTTGTTGAAATAATGTAA
>ML789025.1:311874-338733 GCA_009831015.1 Picea engelmannii
TTGTTGAGCTATGCAGGGCTCGGTTGTAGCTATGTTGGACATAGGGAAGGATCTCATCCCATGGGCGAGGGTGCTTTGCATTATACATGCGAAGGATATGCACAATCATTCGATTGACGACCTCGGTTTGGCCATCTGTCTGGGGGTGGAAGGTCGTGGATTTGGTGAGCTTGGTGTCCAGCAGTGACCAGAGGCTTGACCAGAATGTGCTGATAAATCGATTATCCCGATTTGAGACAATGGTTTGTGGGATTCCAAAATGTACCCAGACTCGTTCAAAGAAGAGCTTGATAGTGGCCTCTGCTGTGATGTTCTTCTTGCAGGCAACCAAAATCGCCATCTTAGAAAAACGATTAACAACCACAAAAACACAGTCATTTCCCCGCTTGGTGGACGGGAGACCCGACATGTAGTCCATTGAGATGGATTCCCATGGCATGTCGGGAGTAGGAAGAGGGGTGTACAAGCCCTGTTTCTTAGTGGTCGGTTTGGCAATAGCGCAGGCAGTGCAGGACCTAATATAATTGCTGACCTCCTGTCGAAGTTTCGACCAGTAGAAATGTTTCAGTATCATCGCCATTGTCTTTTCGACACCAAAGGGTCCTGCCACCCAACTGTAGTGGGCTTCCTAGATCAGCTTCGCTCGCTCGCTTGATGGGACACAGATATGGCCTAGACGACACAACAACCCATCTTGAAGATGGAAATTATCGACAACTATGTTTGCACCCAACATTTGGTAGGTAGTGGGGAAGTCTGGGTCTATCTCATAGAGTTGGGGCCATCCAGAGGTCTCATGGCCGTAGGAGTCTAGCACCGTGGTGAGTGCCGCGACTGGCGGTCTACTGAGGCAATCAACAACGTGATTGGTGCTTCTTGTTTTATACTTGATGTTGAGGTGGAATTGTTGCAAGTATGTGGACCACTTTTGATGGTGATCATTCTGCAATTTTTCTTGTGTCTGCATGAACTGCAGTGGCTTATGATCAGTGTGGATGACTGTCTCCTTCCCAAGAATGTAATGTCTCCACTAGCGGCAAGCTTGCACAATGGAGTAAATTTCTTTGTCATAAGTAGGGTACTTACAGATAACATCTGATAGTGTCTCACTATGATAGGCCACGGGGTGGCCGTGCTGAGTGAGAACGATGCCCACCGCATAGTCTGAAGCATATGTCTCGATCTCGAAGGGCTGTTGCAAGTTTGGTAGTGAAAGTACCGGGGCTGAGCATAAGCGTTGCTTCAAATCATCGAACGCTTGTTGTTGGGACCAACCCCACGCAAATTTCGCCTTACCACCACCTCTGGTTTTCTGGCTAACGACCCATGCAATATGGGAGAATCCCAACACGAACCTGCGGTAGAAATTGGCAAGGCCTAAGAAACTTCGAAGTTCAGTGAGTGTGGTTGGGGCTGGCCAGTCACGAATGACTTGGATCTTGGCTGGATCCACATGTACGCCATGATAATAAATTATGTAGCCCAGGTAATGGACCCTGTCCATGCCAAAAGAACATTTTTCCAAGTTGTCATATAGCTTGTGTTGCTGCAGGGTGTGCAAAACCTGTTGAATATGCTACATGTGTTCGGCCCAAGTCTTGTTGTAAATGAGAATGTCATCCAGATACACCACTACAAAATTATTGGTGAATGGTTGCAGGATATCGTCCATCATCCTCATGAAAGTGGCTGGAGCATTTTTTAAACCAAAGGGCATGACCAACCATTCAAAAGGCCTTCCTTTGACTTGAAGGCGGTTTTCCATACATCTGTCTGTTATATCGGGACCTAGTGGTAGTCAGACTTCAGACCAATCTTACTGAAGCATTTGGCCCATGTGAGTTGATTAAGAAGGTTGCCAATTCAGGGAATCGGGTACCGGTTTCTGACTGTGATTTTATTCAGAGCCCGATAATCAATGCAGAGTCGCCAGGTTCCATCTTTCTTTGGTATCAACACGATTGGGCTCCTGCAAGGTGATGAGCTGGGACGAATGTGCCCCTTGTGGAGCAGTTCTTGGATCTGTCGCTTGATTTCCTCATTCTCTAATAGAGAGCGACGATAGACTGGCCCATTGGGCAGCGATGCACCGGGGGTCAGATCGATGGGGTGCTTGACCTAGCAGTGTAGAGGTACCCCGGTAGGTGAGGAGAAGATATCTGAGTATTCTTTCATGACCTTATCTACTTGCTTCTGCTGTGTGGAGAGGTCGGTCGTAGAGACCCTGGATGTGGCTGTGATCTTTCGCTTATTTTGAGAGCGAATCACGAAGAAGACAAACTTCCCCGTCTAAGAGATGACCTTCTTGCATTGCTTAGCAGAGATCAAGGAAATAACATTAGGTGGAGTTGCCTCGGGTACCCTGTACAATTTCCTATTCAAAGTAATAATAACACTACGAGGCCTAGACTCATATACAACATGACGTTTCCATAAATAAGGTTGGCCCAAAAGAACATCACAAACTTTGAGAGGAGAAACATCACACAATATCTCATCTTTGAAGGGCTTGATGCCGTACGACAGTCGACACTGTTGGCTGACTCGGAGATCGCTTCCTTGGCGGAGCCATCCAATGGTGTAGGGTTGTGGGTGCGGTGTTGTCGGCAGGGCCAACTGCTTGATGACCTCTGCTGAGATGAGGTTCTTCTGGCTATTGCTATCCATGATGAAGTGCAGCGGGGTGCCTTTTACCCACATCTGTGAATGGAAGAGGCATTCTCCTTCTTCTGGCTCGTCTGGTTCACCAGGCTGGAGCTTGGTGGTAGTAATGGTGGCACTGGGTTCTGCGCCAATGATTCATCTTCTCCTTTCTGGTTATGGCTCAGAGTCTGAATCCACATCTGATTCAGAGGATTTCACCTTGGCCCCCATCGACTTCTTTGAGCGGAAGTCAGTACTGTTATGCCAAGGGCTCTTATGGAAGTCGCACCACTTCTTGGTATCTTTCTTTGTCTTTCCGGTGTCCTTCTTTGCTTGCGGCTTGGACTGGTTGTCCTGATGTTGTCCATCTTTGCTCTGTCCTTTGTTCTGTGGGTTGGGTCTGCCCTTTCCTGGCTTTTGTTGTGAGGGGTTCCCAGGCCCAAATTGTCGTGTCTTTTGTTTGAGCTTCTGCTCAATTTTGACGACATATCAGTAGGTCGCGCCCAAGGATGAGATGTCCAAAAATTCCATTTCGATCTGGATGTATCTATGTAGAGCACTGCAATACTTGAGCACCAGATGTTGCTCCTTGATACCCAACTTGGTGCGTAAGGTATGAAATATATTCGTGAAATCTGACACTGCTTGGTCTCTTTCTTTCCACAGTGTGGTCCATTTGGTATACAAGTCGTCATAACTTCCGACTGGGTAGTATTGTTCCTTAATAACATCCCTAAAGGAATCTCAAGTGGCCGTGACTGTAAATAATGAGGGTTCCTCTATTTCCTTTTGCTCACAGAAAGTTTCCCACCAATCTTTGACACGGGGAACAACTTCGAGGAGCGCAAAAGTAATATTTTCTCTATTCGAAAAGTTATGGACAAAAAAATACCCTTCTAGTAGATTCAACCACTTGTTTACAACATCTGCGTTTATCTGACCTTCAAATATAGGAATATTGAAGTTTATTTGTACCTTGAAGGGGGTGGTGCCTCCACTCGAAGAAGTTGCGTCCCATGTTGGTAGTCATCGAAGGATTTGCGCGAAACTATCCATCATCTCATTTCTTTGTTGCGCGCGGGATTCCTCAGTCAACAGTTTGAAATGATCCCCTATCCCATCATATTTCTTTTCTCCTTCCATGAGAGGTCGCTTGGGTGTGCGAGAGCTTTTGTCCTCAAGAAAAACAAGCTCAAGACCCAACTCTTTGTACTCCGACCTCGTTGGGGACATTCATTAAGACGACAAGGAGCAGACCGCTCTGATACCACTGATCCAGATTTTATGAGCATAACGAAATGACTACAGATTATTAGCAGGTGTTTAACAAAAAATAATAGAGATACAGTAAAATTGGTTTTCTATTCAGTAAGGAAATAAGTTGAAAGTGTAAAATGCAGCGAAAACAAGCTTGTTGGAATGGTGACGACTTATCTCTGAGAAGAGATGTGACAACTGCGCTCATTCGCAAGAAGATGATTACAATGAGGATCTTAAGGCATTTTTACAATAAACAGGAATGCCAAAACCCTAGACATCCAAAAACCTAACCCTAGGAGATGAAGCACCAAAAGTCATGTGGGTCCTGTTTGGGTAAGTTAGTACATCAACTTCCCAGGGTCGTAACTTTTGCATACGATCTCCGTTGGAAAGGTATCATCGAGGAAATTCATTTTGGGGGCTCAATCTGTATTTGGCTACCATTGAGAAGCTCGATCCCAAAAAACCTTCATTTAGACCCTCAAAATGGCCCCAGAAATTAAAACTGCTAAAAATAGTAAATTGACAAAATTGTCAGAAAACTGTTTTGAGCCAGTTGGAAGAGGTGGGTGGCCACCGATATCCACCTGAATCAAATCCTTACTGTGTATACGCTCGAAAACGTCCTGGCAATGTTCTCTTTTTACTATGTATATGCTCGACAACGTCCTGACAACATTCTCCTTCAGATTGACAACGCCCATGCTTAGCAGCGTCCTCCTGGTAGTGATCTCAACCAGGTGTCAACAACTCAGGGGCCCATTGATCAATGTGTATACCTCCTTCTGATCGCAGAGATGGATGGTAATGTCCTTCTTCTCCACGGTTCCTCCAGCATTCACAACGTCCTCTTTCACAAAATAACAGACGACGACTCCAACAACGACAAACTACAGCTCCATGGTTCCTCCAGCATTCACAACGTCCTCCTTCACAAAACTACAAATGACGACTCCAACAATGACATACGACAACTCCATGATTCCTCGAGCATCCACACAACACATAGCGCAAAATCCACACAGTAGCACAGTCGCCCCCTTCACACCAGGAGATGCGCAACTCCATCGAATTGTTTGGTAGCGACGACTTCTTCTTCTACATGCCTCTGATACCAACTTGAAATAAACTGATACAAATGAAACCGACTGCTCTCAGGTGAGGCAACCCCTGGAGACAACCAAAACAATGATGATCTATTCGATGATCAAACAATCAAAGGATACAACAATTTATAGGAATACATACAGTTCAGGGAGATAGAACCGATGGCAAGAAAATAGGATCTAGCTCCTAAATACAAACGTAATCATAACCATCTAACTGATCCGTTCTCCATTATTTCCAAGTGTGATAAAATTGATTATAATTTAGTTTTGTTGCTTGAGTTTTTTTGGAGAGATCAACTATGTATAATTTAGTTGTTAATTAATAATGTTTTAGGAACACCGAGGGTTGGTCATAAGAAATTAATTGTAATATAAGACTCAAGCAAGGTTGTCCCCTATCCCCTACTCTTTTTGGTATCTATATTGATAAGTTAGAAGATTGTTTAGAGATGCAGGCTGTGTTGCCCCGACTCTTGCTAGTATAATCCTCCTCCTCCTTTATGTTGATGATATTGTTCTTATGGCGAATAATCCCTATGACCTTGGTAAACAACTAATAACCCCCAAGGAATTATGCTCTAGCATGGGCATGACTGTGAACACTAACAAAACAAAGGTTGTGATAATTAGATCTAAAAGATCACCTACGATACTTTTGTTTATGACAACAATAACTTGGAGGAAGTGTCTTCATACAGGTACCTTGGAATCGATATCCACCACAAGCTCAATTAGAACTATAGTGTTGAAAAAAAGATAAATGGAGAGTGGAAAGCTTATTATGGGCTCAAAAACAATTGTAAATTACCAGACCTTTCGCTTTGAGATAAAAAGAAACACCTCTTTCACACTCTCATCAATCCAATTATCTTATATGGATGTGAAGTTTGGGTTTGCAATATATCTAGAGAATCTTTGAGAAAGATAGAACATATCCAAAATGAATTTATAACTTATAATATAAAAATTAAGGGCAATACACCCTATCCTATCCTCCTCATAGAAGCAAACCTTTCCCCTACTGAGAGCATTGCTATGATTATATACCCAACGTACAAGAACAAGATAAACAACATGGATGACAAGAGGCTCCCAAAAATTGCTTCAAACTCTAGCCAAAACCACCAACGACTCAAGCGGGGATGGCATAAATATGCTAAATCTCGGCTAAATCATTGGGGAATACAAGAAGAAGCCATCATGCAGAATATCGATAATATTACAAATATTGTCACTTCTAAATTTAAGGAGAATATGTGGTGTGATAAAGAATTAGTGGATAAAATGAAATTAAGATACTAAAGGAGGTGATCAACCCTAATTTAAAAGATCAAAATTACCTCTTAGTTTTGAAAAGTGCAAATAAAAAAATCAACATTGCTAAAATAAGAATAAACTCTCACGAGCTACATAGTGGACGTTGGACATCTCCCAAAACACCATGGGATGAATCGGTCACCTTTGTGACACTAGGCGGGTATAAGATGAAAAACACTTACTCTTGGATTGCCTTACCTATATCCATATTAGATTTCAATTTAAAAAAATTTGCCACATTCCGGACCTTCCTAACTCCCCAAGTCATCAAAACTATGGTGATCTTGGAACGTTTCTCTCAATGCTTTTTGAACATAGAAATGCAATTTTAAAGAAATTGCTTTTTAAACCATAAAATACAATTTTAAAGAAATCGAATTAATCCCTTACTTCTTAAGATTGGATAAACCAATAATTCTCACTAAAAATTAATCATCATCATCAATATCTCCATTAAATTAAATATTTCAAAATTCATTTATTGCTATATTTTTTTTTCCACACAGTTTTCATTTTTTTTCATGCTCCACGTCATTTAACTTGTAATTAGTATCGATAGCATAT
This sequence comes from Picea engelmannii, assembly GCA_009831015.1. Classification (NCBI taxonomy): domain Eukaryota; kingdom Viridiplantae; phylum Streptophyta; class Pinopsida; order Pinales; family Pinaceae; genus Picea; species Picea engelmannii. The sequence goes on from ML789025.1 coordinate 318,768, forward strand.
TCCCATATTGATTTCTGTTATATATTAATATTCCTTCTCCGTTTTGGCAATAATAGTTTTAAGACCAATCTCACCAGTAGAGTGGACTACCTACCTCTACATCTTCTCTTTTACACTCATGATCTACTCCAACCTAAAAAGAAATGATAAGTGGGCTCCATGGAACGAATGCCTCACCGACAGTTTATCTGTCCTTGAAAAAGACGAATTTTTTAAAACCCAGCTGCAGAAGCAAATCGGTATATAGGTTTCTGTTTGGATCTATGTTGCCAGCATTGCATTTTAACAGCAAATGGGCGAGAAATTGGCGTTGTGGGAGCTCGATCCCTTGTTCTCAGCTGCCGAAGATGTTCAGCACTCTGCAGACAAGTAGGCCTCTTCACATTTTCATTCTCTCGGTCCACCAAAATGTCAAAGAAATTGGTTTATTCTGTAAAAAATGAATTCAAATTAGATAAATGGTATTGAAGGACTTTTGAGGCTAGATAATATCAAGGTATCTGTTTTCTAGGCAGCTGAATGATATAAATTATTGCAATTCTAATGCAGAATGGACTCAGCTTATAGAGCGTGGATCCATGGCCATGGTAACCAGATTGGGGAACTTATTACAGCCTTTGAAACTACAAAATGGCAGGTTGGTTCAATTTTTTTTTCCAATGAAATTGGGGACAATTATATTAATCTTCTCAGGGTGCTTTCGTATTGCTTCTACATTTAGGCCAATTTGTACAGGTTAAAGTACAATAATTGTAGCACCATATTATTATTATTCTACCATTATTATTATTTAGAAGTATTTAAAAAAAATATTCTCCAGAGTTTGAGGGCTGCATCAGACTTTATTTGGGTTCGGTGCTAAAAGTAACTATTTCGCCAAAATCGCCTGGCTGCTCTCGGTCTCATCCATTTTTTCAAACATGCCATTCAGGTAGGGCAGACCTCAGCGGGAATGCAACCCTGGTGGATTCGTTAATACTCCGTCCAACACAATAAATTGAAGTAGGATCAGTTTCCGAAAGAACTTTGGAAGCTACTGGAAGAGATTTCTGGAGTCTGTATAATTTAGTCAATCTTAGGGCCTATTTGGACGGATGGGTTGCCTGCATTTTAATAACAGTAAGTTAGCAAGCAGATTAAATTAAAGCAACAAAAGCAACTTTAAGAAACAACTGAAATCTGAAGGATGCAGACAAACTTACTTGACTTTAACCTAAACAGAATTTATAATGGAATGCTGCACAAAATTGACCATTTCTGAAGCATGCTATCCCGGGTCTTTGTACTTGTAAATATGATTCCACACCAAAAGATCAAATGGAGGTCTTCGGTGAAATTTTCACCTTCCATAGATTTTGGCATGTGCTCCGATAGGGTAACGAGCATTTTGGGCGCAGGCGCACGTTTCTACAATAATTGAAGGTGGATCTTTGTACTTGTGAATATGGGTCGTATGAAGCTTATTTTAATTTAGTTGCCTGTGCAAAATGACCCTTTGTTGACCGGACCTGAGTAGAAGATACCAACAAAATGCTGTGCAAAATCATTAAAATATTAAGAGGATCTTATCTTAACTTTTGTACCTGCTTGAAGTGATCCTCAGTGGCTGCTTTGGACTGGTTTCAGCCAAGAATTATGTTCTAAGACTAAAGTCACATATTGATATTTAACTGAGACCTGTGCATTTTCCTCTTAAATAGTTTGATAGCCTACTTAGAGGATGTTGAAGCTGTTACTGATTTAATCTATAAAAAATATTTATCGCGACTCACCTGGAGCCTGGAGATATAAGTACAGGCAAAGTTGATTACCATATTAACAATAGTTCTAAGTTTATATTGTTTAGGGCCACTCTGCATTAGTACTTTACTTAGAGTTCAATTAACGTTTTGTCGATTTCTCTGCATCCCTGCACAGTAACGCGTCAAGGAATTCTGCAAAGATAAGTTAAAGTGAAATTGAATATACCGGGTTTAATGCAGCTCAGTCCTAAAAATAGCTCTAGATGCATTAATAAAATTGCAGGTAGTGAAGTTATTTTATTTTCGTAGAGGGCGCTTATTGGATTTTGCTGAAATAAACCAGCCTGTGCAACAACGCTTTTAATAAAAAGCTAATTAATAAATGAATTAATTACCTTAATCATAAGATTGACAGCATTGTTTACTTATTTTGGACTAGTATGGGCCGATGTCAAATAATTCACACGATACAATAGTTAATGTATGCAAGTCATCATATATTTAGGGTTGTTTGTTTATCCTTATTCTGACCATTGTGTCCTCTAGGCCAGTAAGGATCATGCCATGCAAGTCCGTACGGTTTATACCTTGAAATTCGTGTGTTTATTGCGGGCTTGCATACCAAGAGCCCTACAGGCCCACGGGGCTCATGCCTTGTGGGGCTGGAATAGATTATTCTTTTGGGCCCGTTGGGTGAACTCAAGAGAAGCAAAGGTTGGGGTCTTACGTAGAGACAGGCAAAAAGTACAGATTGATCATGATTCTTATATATAGATATGTATTATAGATTTTCGGTTATAGATAACCATTAAATTCAAAATTTATTAAAAAATGCATGTTATTGATTTACAATACACCATTTTATTTTATGTGACCACCAACAAATATCTCATTCATCACAGAATAGAGAACAGTGGTTACAATTTCCTTTGTTTTTAGCTTTTTTTGGCCAGCAGATTGCAGGATCCTGAACTGTTCATGTGGGTGATGCAGTTGGAGGAGTTTGAGAGGGCATTTACGAAGGAATGTCGTAAAGATTATAGATCAGGAGGAGCTCTTGCGAGATACCGCCCCTTTATTGAGGCTATTCGTCATCATATATCTTTAGTAGAGAGTAATTTAAGAATTTCAGGAATTGAACAAGATTCCCGTGGTCTCCATGTTATTAGCATGGGTGATGGGGATAGGGACGAGTTTGCTAATTTTTTGCTTGGAAATAAAGTTATGGGTAGCAATGATAAGAGTGGGTACATTTACCCAAGTGAGGAATGCCAAACTGAAGGAGGAAATGTTCATTCTTATTATGAGAACCACCAGGGGCCTTTGACTTGTGAACACAGGGTGTCACTAAACAGGGACGTTCAAGAAGGTGCACAAACATCAACGGCAGATGAACTTCATCAGAGTCCAGTTTTTGGGTCACAACTGTATGATTTCGAGGGAAAAACAAGTATCTCTGTTTCTAGTCCAGAATTGAAAGGTCCTGTAATCAATGATAGACTGCTTTTATCTGCAAATCGCTCCTTTTCATCAAAAAATTCCAAGAGAACTGATTTTGATTGCAGGAATGAAAGTATTGGAAATGGTTTACTTGATTGGGAGGATGGAGTCGCTAGTAATGCTGATAAAGTGAAAGAGCCTGGAAGATATACCAACAAGTATCAAAGTTGGAATTCCTGGTTTCTTTCCATTGGCCAGCACCTTGGAGGCAAGCTGCTACATTCAAAAAGTGGAGTGAAGAGATACAAAGATGGAGAGTCAGATTTGATTGCAAATTCTCAAAAAGAAACATTTATTGGCTCTCTCCGAAATGGATCTGCTTTCGACTTCGAAAAGGTTAGGCTTTGCTTTGAATACATCTGTTCCTCACACCCTAATGTTCTCAATGTCGAGAGTGAAATCATATCAAAAAATTAAATTCTTTTTGTTGGAAACTATAGATTCAGGAGCATTTTACCTACCCTTATATTTATATTCAGCAGTTGCAAATTTATGTGGGTTTTGACTTTAAAGTTTAAACTATATCTTCTCCTTATTACATCTGTAGCCATTGTCAATCTCTGAATCTACATATTGAGTGCTCTATACAAACATTAAAATTTCAATGTTACATGAAAATAACTGTGGTTATTTGAGATGAAGAAAGAACATGCAAAGTCTTCAGTAGTCTAAGGAATTGGCATCCTGAAAAGGAAAACTGAATACATATAAAAGGTGAAAATACAGGATTGTCTTCCATATTCTATTGTAATGCATCCAGTTGCATTAAATTTTACTTTTACCGAATGATTGATGTAGTACATCCATCGCATGAATGTCATTTGCAAGAAGGGATTGACGTGGATATAACAAGGCATTGATTTTGCTAATGTTCAATGTGCATTCTTAGAACCATTTCAACATTTATTATTTGCACAATGCTTAAAATTACAGTAGATATGCCTATATAGGAATGTCGGGTTATTACAATTTTGTCTTTTTCTATTCTTTAGAGTTTGAGAAATGAGATTTATTATATCAGTGCATGTTATCCTCCCTTACCACCAAACAAACAGCATGATTAGCAAAAGTAGAAAATACTCTTTTCTGTGTTTCTGGTTCTTTTGCTTAACCATTCCACTATCTGTTAGGTGGCTGAAAGGAGAAATTGTTATCCTCCCCGCCTGGGTTCAAATCCTCTCGTGACATGTTTGCTATTTGTGAGCCAATTGATGGTTGGGGCTGGCAAGAAACCAGCAATCTCATTCCTGCTTAAGTGCTTGAGGGGGTGGGACGAGGTGTTGCTTGTAAATAAAAAAAGAGCAGGAAGATAAGCCTAACCAGGTTGTCCTGGGCAGCAAAGAACTTGAATTGGTTGGCTGAGCAGTGAGAACATATGCCAACGTTACAGTTTTTGTATGTAGAACGCAATATATATTTCGTATTTATTGCTAGTATTGACTAACATCTAATGTTGAAGTTTCTAACTCTTAACTTTAGCATTTAAAGCACAATTACAAAATAAATAATATATAATCCTTACACCCCACTGAATGTTTATTTTGTCGACAATTACACTAAAAATACCCAAGTTTTTGAACTTTTGCCTACTCAGGGGCTTTGTGAAGATGTATGTTGCTTTGTCTTTGGTCTCTTTATTCTGCACTTGGTCCCTAATGCAATGATGGTGCACTTCTATGTGGTTTGTTTGTGCATGAAAAACTGAGTTCCTTGTCTTCTTAATTGTCCTTTTAATATCAGACCACAATGAGGTTGGTTGATCTGCTCTATCTTACGAAGTCTAACTAATTCAAATGTTGTATCTTCTAGTTAATTATATGCATCCTTTATTGATGAAGGTGCCATTCAAGAAACCACTTTGGACCCAAGGTTGAATGCATGCCCGAAAGTTGATTTGCCGTGGTCAATTGAGTTAACCCACTCCTATTGATGTTTGTAGCATCGGAGAGATACTTCCGCACATGTCTAAGTGTCTAGATGCGTGGAAGTTGTCCAAAGCCTTCAACCTTAGTAATTTACTTTAATTAAAGGAATTATTAAAGTAAAGTGTTTTTTATAATTAAAGTGAATTTAATTTAATGAAATGCCAAGGTTATTAGCATTAGTGAATTAAATGAATCTTAGCCATTGATCTCAAGTGAGGTGAGATTTAATCTCAACCATCAATCACTTTGGAGATTAGGGTTATGTTTGATTCGGTCAAACTCAAGATTATAAAAGCAAGGTTAGGTGAAGGGGAATGACACACAAGAGAGAGCAAAGGACTTTTGCTCACACAAGGAGAATTCTATCAGTGAGAGTGTTGAGTCACGAAGGACTGTGATTCAAGGAGATCTCAACAAAGGTGAAGAAGGACGTTCATCTAGAGATCAAGTCCTAAGGAGGAAAGTGCAGGTAGTGCAACAAGGAGAAGGAAACCAAGAGCCATAAATCGAAGGATAGATTTATGGGCAGCAGCCGTATAGCGACAAAGTCTGTTTTGCAGGTGGGCCGAGCTGTACGCGCTGTATAGACTAGTTGGGTGCGAGTGTACGTGTTGGACAGATGGCACAGGCGTGTGTACGCATCTAACAGAAGGCACAGACACATATGTACGCGACGAACAGAAGGCACAGATGCGTGTGTACGCAGAAGACAAACTTCACAGGTGTGGGTGTACACATCGCACAGACCGTACAAGGTGCGTATAGGGCTGTACAGAGGCAACTTCAGCAGAAGGGTTTCTTTAGGCAAAATTTGCTAGGTTTGCTGTAATTTGTATTTTTCCTCAGTGGACCATTTTCCTAGTAAGGGATCCCTTATAAGCTTGGATATTATTACAATGAGATGCTGATTTGAAGGGTAGAATTTATGTGTGCATGTGTGAAGTTTGGTTTCCAGTTGCTTCCGTTATTTTATTTATTTCCAGCTAGTATATTTTATTGTGTGTTGTAATTTAATTATCAACAAGGAAAAACACAAGGTAATAATTTATCTAGGTGTTGGGGATTGAGATTTTTCAACATGTTATTAGAGCTTTCACTCTGAGAGGGAGGCCAATTTCATATACACAACAGTTTGTGCAACAGATTTGTTAGATCTGCAAGGAGATCTCTGCAGATCTACAAACTAGCAATGAAATTCTTGTGGGTGCTTGAAGGAATAAGCACATGATAATTGATGTTGTTCAGATCTAGAAATGGCAGCAACCGGTCTCAGGTTTGAAGATTGGTTGGATCGAGCATCTAATTTCCTGTCTTGGAAGGCGAAGGTAACCTTGCTTTTGAAGGAACATGACTTTTAAGAGATTGTAGAAAAGGTTGTTCCTGTATCGACAGATGCAACTCAAAAAGGAGGCTCATGATAAAAAGGACATCAAATCCCAGAGAGTGATCATGGACGTCATGAAGGATCATTTGATCTCTCACTTGGCAGAGAAGTAGTTGGCCAGAGATATGTTCAAGGCTCTAGTGGATTTGTTCCATAGTGACAACATGAACATGAAGATGATCTTGAGAAACAAGCTCAAATCCATCCAAATGTCAAGATATGACAATGTTACCAGCTACCTCATGAGGATCACCTAGACATGTGATCAACTTGCAACTATTGGGGAGAAAGTGGATGATGTAGAACTTGTAAATGTGGCATTCAATGGTTTAACCAAGCCATGGGAACCATTTGTCAAGGGAGTTTGCGCTCGAGAGAAACTTCTTAATTGGGAGAGACTTTGGGATGATTGCATCCGGGAAGAGACTCTGGAGGAGTCTAAAGCCAGCAGACAAGCAGATGGAGAGGAGAACCCGACCCTAGTTAGTCGGGCCGAGAAGGGCAAAGGAAAGGGTTCCAAGTGTAACAGTGAGGGGGGCAACCTCACAGCCGGGGAGGAAGAAGGACTTGAGTAAGATCAAGTGCTTCATGTGCCACAAGAATGGGCACTATGCATCACAGTGTCCGGAGAAGAAGAATGGGCAAGGGAAATCGCAACAGATAACAACATTAGCGGAAACTCAGTTGGATGAGTTTGCTGCGAAGTTTGAGAAAGACTTCTCACTAGTTTTCTGCCTTTCTACCAACACAGTCATCGAGAGTGCTTGGTACTTGGACAGTGGCGCATCACATCACATGACAGAAGCATGGGAGCTATTCAACAGTTTGACAGAGAAGGATTCAAGGATCCATGTGGAGCTTGGTGACGATGCTAAGTATGCAGTGAAGGGGGAGGGAACAATCTTGTTCTAGCTTGAGTCGGGTGGTTCATTAGAGGTCCAGGGTGTGCTATATGTACTAGGACTGAAAAAGAATTTGCTCTCAGTCTCAGTTATGGAGGACAATGGTTTTGTCGTCATGTTCAAGAAAGGGCAAGTACTCATACATACAGAGAGAGCTAGCCCTGACATAGCAATGAGCATTGGGCTTAGAGAGGGCAATTTATACAGGTTGCAGGGCTAGCCTATTCAGGGCTTGGTACATGACAATGACAACCTGTGGGAGCTATGGCATAGGAGGATGGGACACTTGTACTACAGGGCGTTGCCAATCCCGAGGGAGATTGTCACTAGTCTTCCAAATTTTAGTGTTGAGCAGCAGGACGTGTGCAGAGGGTGTACACTTGGAAAGAATGCCAAGGCTGCTTTTCTAAGCAGTGAAAGTAGGTCCTAGGGGATCATGGATCTTATACATTCAGATGTGAGTGGATCAATGTCAGTGGCATCAGTGTAGGGAGCACTATATTATGTGACGTTCATTGATGACTTTCCCAGGAAAACCTGGATCTTCTTTATGAAGACCAAGGATGAGGTCTTTAGTTGGTTTCAAAAGTTCAAGGCCTAGTGGAAAACTAGATAGGGAAGAACATCAAGGTCTCGAGGTCGGATAATGGGGGAGATTACACCTCCAATGGCTTCAATGATTTCTGCAAGGAGGCAGGGATCAAGAGGGACTTGACAATCTCGTACAATCATCAACATAATGTGGTTGTGGAGAGAAAGAACCGGTCCATCATCGGTTCTGCTAGGGCTATGATACATGACTAGGATCTGCCTATGTTTCTTTGGGCAAAGGCAAGTAACATGACAATATATGTACAAAACAAGAGTCCTCATAGATATTGGGGAACAAGACTCCCGAGGAAGCATTCACATGAGTGAAGCTAGAGATAGGACATTTGAGGATCTTTGATTGTCCAGTATACATCCATGTGCCGTGGAGAAGAGGACAAAGTTGGAGCCTTCAGGTGAGAAGGGCATATTTGTGGGATATAGCGAGACCTCAAAAGCTTATAGAATCTTCATACTAGCGTAGAGGAAGACAATTGTGAGCAAAGATGTTAAGTTTGAGGAGAACTAGGCATCTAGGAAGTCTCATGATTTACCACTAGTGGCAGAGGATGAGGAGCAAGAGGCTCCAAAGGGAGAACAACGTTAAGAGGCTTCCAGTTCAGGGAGTCAACCTTTAGGTGGGGAGGAGTCAGCTCCTTCTAGCTCTGTCAGGAGACCCAAGTGGTTTAGGTAGACATTGAAGGATGCTCAAGAGCACGTTGAGGCTCCTAGGAGCATAGTCAAGGACAACATGCCTCCTAAGAAGTTTCCAAACTTCATGGCACTAACGAGTAACGTCATTGAAGAAACAACAAATCATCAGGTTTATTAGGATGCTATGGTGTAGGATGATGTGTGGGATATTGTGTTAGGACCAAAGGGAAAACCAGCTCCAGGTGGCTCTTCAAGAAGTATCTTCTTCGTTAAGAGGGAGTGTTGATGTTTGTAGCATCAGACATGTACTTCTTCACAGGTCTAAGTGTCTATATGTGTGGAAGTCGTCCAAAGCCTTCAACCTTAGTAATTTACTTTAATTAAAGGAATTATTAAGGTAAAGTGTTTTTTATAATTTATTGAAATGCTAAGGTTATTAACATTAGTGAATTAAATGAATCCTAGCCATTGATCTCAAGTGAGGTGAGATTTAATCTCAACCGTCAATCACTTTGAAGATTAGGGTTATGTTTGATTTGGTCAAAACTCAAGATTATAAAAGCAAGAGTAGCTGAAGGGGAAAGATACACAAGAGAGAGCAAAGGACTTTTCCTTACACAAGGAGAACTCAGTGAGAGTGTTAAGTCACAAAGGACTGTGATTCAAGGAGATCTCAGCAAAGGTGAAGAACAACTTTCATCTAGAGATCAAGTCCTAAGGAGGAAAGTGTAGTAAGGAGAAGAAAACCAACAACCAAAAATCAAAGGACAATTTTTTGGGTAGCATCTATACAACGACAGAGTTTGTTTTGTAGGTGGGCCGAGTCGTACGCACCGTACAGATCAGCTTGGCGCGAGTGTATGTGTCGGACAAACGATAGAGGTGCATGTGTATGCATTGGACAAAAGGCATAGATGCGTATGTATGCGGCGGACAAAAGGCATAGGCACGTATGTATGCAGTGGACAAAAGGTAGAGATGTGTGTGTATGCGACAGACATAATGCACATGCGCGAGTGCACGCGCCGCACATGCCATATAGGGCGTGTATAGATCGTACAGGGTTGTACAGGGGCAACTTCAACAGAAGGGTTTCTTCAGGGAAGATTTGCCAGGTTTGTTGTAATTTGTATTTTTCCCCAGTGGGCCATTTTCTTAGCAAGGGAGCCCTTGTAAGCTTGGATATTATTTTTAATGAGAAGTTGATTTGAATAGTAGAATTTCTGTGTGCATGTGTGAAGTTTGGTTTCCAATTGCTTCCGCTATTTTATTTATCTCCAGCCATTATATTTTATTTTGTGTACTGTAATTTAATTATCAGCAAGGAAAAACACAAGGTAATAATTTATCTAGGTGCTGGGGATTGAGATTTTTCAACAGTCCACATCTGTGTAACAAGCCAATCTAAAATCAAACCTGATATTAGTTGTCTATACAATGTCTCATATATAACTTTTGGCTGTTCTCCATTTTAAAGTTTTAATCCTACCTCCACAAGAGTTGAACAATAACCTCCATCTTGATTCTTTTTTAACAGCTCACAAGCATACTTATTCTGAGAGATAAATAATTGTTCTTCTCTTGCCAAACTTGTAGTCCAGACTCCAAGATAATATGATGCAGACCGAAAATCTACGGGTCTGAGCTGGAACTTACATGCAGTTCCATATATGAGTCTCTTTTCCCAAAAGCAACTAAGAATAAAGAAAGTAATTTAAAAACATTTATAGAGAATTGCAAAATCTATAGAATTTCAAAGAATTGGTCTACTCATTTTTAATTTGCTTGTAGGTACACATGTCTATCTTGGCACCTAAATGCTGATCAATCACATCACAATTTTTCTACATTCTCTCAGCCCTCTACTTCAATTTGCTAGCCTGTTGAACTCTCTCTTCTCCTTTATTTATGCTTCCACACCTATCTAGTCTAAATTTCATCTCTTCATCTTCAACAATCATGCACCACCATGTCAACTCTAGCCATACATATTCTGCCCTTTAACCTTCTGTTTCTCATCAATATTGCCTATTTTGTCTTCTTAGTCAACCACTTAACCTCTTCCTTGTTGATCATAGTCTGGTTGACATAGCGTCATCGACTAATCTTATGCCTGCACCACCCTTGCCAATAACTATCCCATTGATAAACACCTTGTCGATGAACACATCTTTATCGATACATCACTTGTCGATGGACATTCTACTGACATCTCCTTTGTCGATATGCCCCTAGTCAATGATTGTTCTATCGACAACTCCTCTATAAATAATCCTCTTGTCAATGAATAGCTTGGCAACCACTCCTGTACTATCCCTAACAGAGTTAGACAGGGATATCATGAACTTTTATGCCATTACGTTATTTTTCCCCAAACATTTAACATTCATTCCACTAGAGACATTTCGTCAAACATATTACTGGCAAAACTAGATACACATGGAATAGAAGAGAATCATGGATTATTTTATTATGAATAAAAATTTGAATACAATAATCCAGTGGTTGCTATGGCAGCTGCACTACATCAATGAAAAACACACAATGACAAGCCAAAATCTGGTGATGTCACCGTCGCCACTAGAAAACCCTACGAATTTGCCCCTCCAAATTGATATCAAACCACCGACGAAGCTCAGTTGAAGATCCTGGATGGATCCTCCTTCCTGTCTAGCTAGGGTGGATATTGCACCATCGAAACTAAACTGCAATGGTGGAAGGGTTTTGCTAAACCCCAACGAAACAATGGCTCCAAGAGCACTCCACAATGAGAGATCAAATCATAATGATGAAAGGTGAAGTGTTACCCTTCCTTTATACTTGTCCGAGCCCCTTCTAGTTCTTTCCTCTCTTTGACCAAATCCACATGAAGATTAAATTCACTTTATAACCCTTTTTAAACCCGCTTTTAATACCATCAAGTGATTAATTGTCTTCTAAGACATTCCCGGATGTTGGAAATCCGTTTCTCATCATTCCAACCTTTGGATATTTCCGTCCCAGTTCCAACGAGCTATTGCACTCATGTATCCCTTCAGATAATATGGTCCCAATAACACATTAAGTGCATTTAATTAAATTATGCCCAATAATAACCAATATTACGAAAATCGTCGGAACGCCACAGAACCAAGAGCGGACTGTGCGGAAATTATCCTGATGATAAAAGATGGTGAATGGACTAGCCTGGGCTCCATATAACTCCTCCAAATTGCCCGAGCTCACTGTTAACCTCACTTTACTCCTCTGGCCAGGCTGACATAAACTCACAAGGTAGCCTCTGATTGCGGAGCAAATGGATCCTAGATTGGGGACATTACAGTCCTCCCTTCGCAAAGATTGCTTGTCTTCAAGCAATGCCATCCCATCTTGTCGCTCCATCGACTGGGCCAGACTCAAATTGAAAATGATAGCAGGGTTCCAAACCACCGTGGAAGATGTGAAGTATCCTCCACTCAATGCGTGATCCGACAATGTATGGATATAAAAGTCCTCTTGAAAACAACCGCTAAGTAGAGCAACTCGGTCCTACAACAACTTGATCAACCCCTCAAAGAACTGCTCTACTAGGTAACCAATCTCATGGAAGCAAAAACTGGTTGTCACCTCGGTGTCAGCTGCTTAGCTATCTAGTATTGAAATCCCGGGGTCCTAAGCTAATCTCAGAAAGGAACCACTATGTTGTCGCTGCGCCACCCTGATCATAACCCTTCGACTGTCGTGCCCAACCGACTTTCTCCTCTCTTAGAACTCCATGCTAAAATACATGTAAGGTTTGAACCTACTACCATGAATAATAGCCCACATAGACATCCATGTGAAGTCACAGCCTGCAGATCCACTGCCATGATCGATCTCAAATACTAGAAAAGGAAGTCTGTCCCGATCACTGGCAATGACTCCGAGCTGCTCGTGGACTCTAAACATCTCCCCACTAGATAGCTCTGTCACATGTGCTGCCCCACACTCCAAAGACATCACCAGAAAGTGCGTGAACTTTGATGACATACTATCTGCTCCCTGCATCCTCGATAAACCCGTGATGCGATCGATCAACATACTCTCCCATTCGCTTAGAAATGGGCAAGGACTGCATCAACCTTGCTAGGCAAGGAACCACTATGTTGTCGTTGCGCCACCTTGATCATGATCCTTCGACCGTCGTGCCCAACCGACTTTCTCCTCTCCTGGAACTCCATGCTGAAATACATGTAAGGTTTGAACCTACTACCATGAATAATAGCCCGCATAGACATCCATGTGAAGTCACAGCCTGCAGATCCACTGCCATGATCGGTCTCAAATACTAGAAAAGGAAGTCTGTCGCGATCACTGGCAATGACTCCGAGCTGCTCGTGGACTCTAAAAATCTCCTCACTAGATAGCTCTGTCACATGTGCTGCCCCACACTCCAAAGACATCACCGGAAAGTGCGTGAACTTTGATGACATACTATCTTCTCCTTGCATCCTCGGTAAACCTGTGATGCGATCGATCAACATACTCTCCCACTCGCTCAGAAATGGGCAAGGACTGTATCAACCTTGCTAGAGGAGTGTGCCTTGACCTGTACTGTTGACGAGTCTTACACTCCTTTGTAATGTCCCTCCAGGTGAACCTCTCTCAGACCTGCCTGCAAGTAATAAAGTCACTAAGGTCCCAAACTGGCCTGTATGGCGTGAAACACCCTCTACTCATAGCATCGATCTGCAAGGTGCTAACACAAGAATCTATCTGACTGCCCCTGATAAGCCAGGCAATCTGAAGCCGCATAAACTCAGTCAACTCCCTAGAAGACCACTCCTCCAAGCAACCAATCCTATGCGTTCCAAGAGAAAACTATGGAAGACGAACACTGGCTATCTCATCTGTATCGACCGTCGAGTTGTCAAACACTACAGTCCCAGGGTTCCAAGCTAATCCCCGAGAGGAACCATCATGCGGGCACTGCAACGACCTGATCATAATCGTCTGACTGCCATACTCAGGCTATGCTCTCCTCTCATGGATTCCCAAGCTAAAATCCCTGAAAGGACTGAACTCACTATCCTGGATCATGTCTCGCCAAAGCATCTCAGTGAAGTCAAGGTTTGTCAACCCACAGATCGACTCGATCCTAGGTATCATGAGGGAAAGTCCATCTCGCTAAAGCTCTGCAACTCTTCTCACAACATCCCTATAATGATGCAGACCAATCACTGATACGACCCCATCGATCATCATCTGAAGCAATCCATCACTCCAATGAATGCCAAGATCCCATCGCCAAATTGGAAGTCCATCACTCCCAATGCCCATTGAAATCTTCTTGAACCAAACCAACAAAGTCTGGATCTCCTCCTGTGCATTTTGTGCACTGATCATATGGCCCAAGTGAAAGATTATGGCCACAATGCCACCTGTGTCATCCAACTGATTCAGGTGAAACTCCCATGTCCTGCTATGCGTAATGAGGGCATCAAATAACAACAATAGATGCCTCTACCACTGCTTGCAAGACTGGACAGTGATTAGTGTGTTGGTCAACCCCAAGGGTATGACCTAGAAATCATAATGAAGTCAGGAAGCAGACCTATGACTATCCTACTCCCTGGCCCTCATCTGCTGACATCCCAGATGAAGATCGATCATCGAGGGATGTGCTGCTCCCTGAGTTTCACCTATCTACTCACCGATCCTGGGAAGCAACAACAACTCAATGGTATGCCCGAGGACTCTATTGGGAGGTCTCCTTGGCGGAAACACCCCACAACTCCACTGTACACTATCGCGTACCAATGAATATCCCTGCATACTGTTGCCTATTACTAAGTTGTCTTGTACCATCCTGTATCCTATAGGCGCTACTGTATCCATCATTCTACTGATGTCGCCTGAACCTTTATCCCAGAGCATGTCCACGTCTGTCATATATCTGTCCACCCAATCCATGGATGCATATACTTCCTTGCAGCCTGGTCCGCAAGAAATGCGCTCAACTATCTTCTCCATAGCTAAGCCTTGAGCCTTTAGTGGGTTCTCCAACAGAAGCGACTCATGATCCCCACAATGCAAACTAGGTGCATTGTCAAAACCCTCTACATCAAACGTCTCCTTCAGCACCTGCAACTCTGAATGCTCCTTGTGCGAGATCATCACAAGAGGCTCCTCCCTCGAATCATGAGTGCCACTCACGCCCTCATGTGTCACGGTTGTTAAGGATGATAGAGTCTTTGCTGCTGTCAATGATGAAGAGTGTGCCAAACTCAGTTGGTAATAAAGCTCCTCAACTTCCCTTTCCTTGTCTTCAACGAACTTAAGAGCAAGGTCCCTATCCATGAACAACTGCAAATAATCAGATTTCATCTGCTCTAGTGCCTCTTTGATGATGCGCAATTGGGTACTAGTGACTCCTTTTGCAACTCTCCTTTGCCTCTCCTCCAACTTAGTTTCCACATAAGGTCTTCAATAAACTTATGATCACCAACTGCCCTCGTCAATACTTGTACAATCCGCTCCTCCTTGACCAATAATTGGTCCTCCAAATCTTACAATGCTAAGGGTCTTTGTTCAATTTCACTATCATGTTCAGGTACAGTTACGTCCTCATCATCATCGACATCATAAAGGAGATATGGTGATGAATCCTCATCATGCGTAGGTGCTATCATGCTTGAACTACCCTCATCATAAGCAGCATACACAATGAAAGATGTTGGATTCTCAACATTGGCTGATTGGAACATTTCCCCATAGTCATCATAAGACGTTGTATCCACATCTTTTGCTGATTCATCAGAGGTATACCCATCCACACATTAGTGTCATCGACCTCATCGGTTAACTCTGATGATGTCTCACAGGCTGCTGTTTGGTCATCCTTGCACACCTCTTCCACATAGTTGGATGCATGCTCCTCCACCTGTCCTTCACGCTCATCTCTCTTCCATTTCTTCCATGTGATTTTGAAGGAATCCTCGTCCAAGTCCTCGGGCCAACTTTCGTACCAGAGGGTATAAAAGTTTTTAAAGGGCAAAGTTGTATGGATCTCTTCACTCAATGTTAGATACTTCTGATAGTAAGGCATGCATTTATTTGCTGTTAGCTCCCTCAAAAGTTCATTCACACGTTCTAGATTTACCTTCTTAAGCAACTGCAACATGGTTGTTATAAAGTTGTAGTGATTTGGTAGTTTCTGGCTTGGGTTTTGTCAAACACTTAATAAACCCTCATCCATGGAATGCATTGCTGCTTTCTCACCTCTACTCTTCTTTAAACCATCCATGTCTTATGCATACACAGATTGGCACCATTGTGATATCCCAGACACAAATATGCTATGATATTGAGGGTTTGTTGTTCAATTTAGGTTCCACTGGTTATGTGTTTTTGTCAAACACTTGCATGACATATTTCTTTATACTACAAATTGATTGACAATTCTTCTACAAATAATTTGTATGCATTCTTTTCATACGTCCAAGTACTCATGAGAATGGAAAAGACATCATGGCATTTTAAAGTAACCAAGGGCGGCTACAACAATTGCATAATAACAGTAATACACTAAAAATTCAAGCAAGAACTTGTGACAATGCCATAATCTCCGTCATAGATAGTGTTGGCTATTCCAAGGGATCTCCCAGTCTCAAAACTTCTCCAAAAGATGCCACCTAGCTCCAAATCCAGCCTCACAAGTGCTAAGAGACAAGCCCATGACCGTCTCTCTGCCACATGTCTTGCAAATGCAACACGGTCCTTCCAATAAACCCTCACGACTGTCACAAGGGGGTATCGACAGCTGCATAAACCTTCACAGGACCAACTAGTGAAAGAGGGTCGAACCCTCTAGGAAACCTCCCGAATCCTCAAGAGAACTGTCGCTCAACTCTACCAGACGTCAAGATATGGCCTCTCGGTCCCCTTCAACCACTTGTAAAAATCCCACGATCCTCCAAACCTTCACGACTGAGACAAAAGGAAGGTTCGTCCCTCCAAATATCACCAAAATTCCTTCTTGTAGCTCGATCCTGCAAAAGGAATGGAATCGATCCTCTTAGAAACCCTCAACGAGCTTCCTTAAGTGCCACGAGTCTCCCACAATACCTCTCGGCCTTCTCACGGCCTCACGACCTGCCCAAACAGTCTCGGCCTCCTCAACCCTCTTGGTTTGCAAGGTAGATGAATCGACTCCTTAATGTAGACCTAAGAATTTTTCCAGCAATAAAATATGGTCTCCCTATTCAACACACTCGAACCCGACATAAAATACGGCCTCCCTATGTAAATTCAACCTCTACTCAGTAGAAAACTTCCTCAACAATGGAAGTTCGGCCTTCTAGGTGATTTTGGTCTCCGTCCAATATAAAATTGGCTCCCTCAGAATGAAGTTCAACCAACTATTATAGATATCAAGCCCAACAAAGGAACTCAACTGGCAGCAACCAAAATTGGTCTCTCTAAAATTTGGAGCTGCAAAAAAATGGAAATTCGGCCCCTCTAAACTTGGATCTGCTCCAAAATGGAAGATATGACTTTTCTACAGCAAAACTTTGGCCCAGCTATGATCATACGGTCTCCAACTTGGCCTTGGTATGACTGTTTCCCCTCAGGTTGACAAGATCTCTAACTCTTATACCATTTTACTATTCCTAATAGAGCTAGATAGGGATATCATGAACTTCTATGCCATTACGCTATTTTCCCCCAAACACTTGGCATTCATTCCACTAGAGACATTTTGTCAAACATATTACTGGTAAAACTAGATACACATGGAATAGAAGAGAATCATGGATTATTTTATTATGAATAAAAATCTGAATACAATAATCCAGTGGCTGCTATGGCAACTGCACTACATCGATGAAAAACACACAATGACAAGCCAAAACCTGGATGATGTCACGGTCACCACCAGAAAACCCTACGAATCTGCCCCTCCAAACTGATATCAATCCACAGATGAAGCTCAGTTGAAGATCCTGGATGGATCCTCCTTCTTGTTTAGCTAGGGTGGATATTGCACCACCGAAACTAAACTGCAATGGTAGAAGTGTTTTGCTAAACCCTAACGAAACAATGGCTCTAAGAGCACTCCACAGTGAGAGATCAAATCATAACGAGGAAAGGTGAATTGCTACCCTTCCTTTATACTTCTCCGAGCCCCTTCTAGATCTTCCCTCTCTTTGACCAAATCCACATGAAGATTAAATTCCCTTTATAACCCTTTTTAAACCCCCTTTTAATACCGTAAAGTGATTAATTGGCTCCTAAGACATTCATGGATGTCAGAAATCCCTTTCTCATCATTCCAACCTTTAGATCTTTTCGTCTCGGTTCCAACGAGTTATTACACTCATGTATCCCTTCAGATAATATGGTCCCAATAACACATAAGTGTATTTAATTAAATTATGCCCAATAATAACCAAAATTATGGAAATCGTCGGAATGCCACAGAACCAAGAGCGGATTGTGCGGAAATGATTTTGATGATAAAAGATGGCGAATGGACTAGCTTGAGCTCCAAATAACTGCTCCAAATTGCCCGAGCTCATTGTTAACCTCACTTTACTCCTCTGGCTAGGTTGACATAAACTCACAAGGTCGCCTCTGACTGCGAAGCAAAGGGATCTGAGAATGGGGACATTACAACTCCCTTGTTGACGACCTCTTTGTTGATCACACTACTTACCACTGCTTTGTTAGTGACACCTCCATTGACAAACACTCTAGCAACCTTCCCTCTGTCATTATATCTTCTGTCGACAATCATCTTGTTGATGACTTCTCCATCGACGAACCACTTGGTGAACTTTCCCTCGTTGATGATGCCTTCATTGAGAAACCTCCTATTGATAAACTCCTTGTTGATCCTGCTTGTTGATGTTTTCTTTGTCAATCAATCATCTGTTGGTTACTTTGTCGTCGAACCTTGTTTATTGATGGCTTGTATTAGATGCTCTCACATCTATGTCTCCTTGCTAGGTAAACAAAGCATGCCTTTGTGTGACTTTTGCATCTTTGTCACACCTCTCTATATTTTTCCCTCTACTAAGTTTTTGAAATGGAACTTCAAAAATTAAGTATATCTTCATCCACTCTATCCTTCGAACAAACTAAGTATTGCTTGTACTCGCCTCTTCTCATCTTCATCACTTTCTTGTCCAACACTTGAGCAATTTCTTTAGGTTCTTCCTTGGCATACGTTCCCACAAATCAATACCAACTTGTTCATTTGCTTCATTGCCTTATGCATCTTCAACATTACTACCCTTATTATGCTTGTACAAGTTTGCTACATAAAAATCAGTGAGATGTCAAAATCTTCTGGCAATTGAACCTCATAGGTATTGTCTCTAAACTTCTGTTTGATCATGCAAGGACCTATCGTCTTCACTCTTAGCTTGTTGTAAGTGCCTTTGTAATGAACTTGATTTAGAAAATTGCTATTAGCAATTATGATTAGTTAGTTACCCTAAAGGTCATGTTCATTTACTATGGCCCACCTCTTTAGGGCTATATAAGCTCAAGCCATTTGTTCATTGCAATCATGAATATATATTTCTATATATATCATTGTGTATGTTTATTTTTCTAAACCTAGCACATGACAATTAATTTTGAGCAAAATAAATTTACTGAATTAAAGCATAGCTAGGTTACTCAACGAAAATACAAGCAGAAGCATAAAACATAGAAACCATAAAACATTTGCACATGAGATTTCAGGTAAACAACCCCTTGAAAAACCCTCCGGGAAAACCAATTCTGTGAGATTTTATTATTAATTGGGGCTCCCTTCCTGGGAAAATGACCCCTCTGAGGAAATTACAATTACAACAATCAACCTAGCCTCACAAAATTCAAGACTGTTGAAACCCTTGCTGTGACTTTGTCTCTTTCCCTCAAATCCCTGCACCTGCACACCTGAAAGCTCACTGTGTGTGTGTAGTCTCTAACGCACTTGTGACACAAGTACATGAACAAAGAATTCCTCTTTGTTCCATTGTACTCTCTGTGTATCTCATCCTCTCACCTAGGTTGCCTTTTATTAATTTGAGATTTGACCAAATCAATCAAACTGTAGATCTCTAAAGTGATCAAAGGCTGAGATCTAATCTCACCTTCACTTTAGATCTAACAATCATGACTTAATCAAACACTCACTTAAGTTACTAATGCCATTAACTTAGGCATTTAACTTAATTAACAAAAGAACATTCACTTTAATTATTTAGCTCATAAAGTGAACTCCCTAAGGTCTACTGAGAGGTTACAAGGACGACT
>ML789026.1:0-21212 GCA_009831015.1 Picea engelmannii
CTTCAACAATGATGCATCAATGAAGTTGTGGGAAGCTCCTCCATCAATCAAGACCGAGACTCTCTGACCCTGCAAGACCCCCCTCATTCGGACGGTGTTATACTTGGGCACTCCACTGATAGATGCCAAGGTGGCCATACTATCATGTCCTGTAATTTGTTCTTCTTCTGCTGCCTCAATGGTTTCTGCCTCCATGTTCTGTATCTGTCCAATCTCATCTTCTTCTTCGTTATCTGAAGTGACCTCAATGTAATGTACCTGTCCACGTCCCATGCACTTGTGTGAGGGATTCCATGGTTCCTTGCATGTGAAGCAAAGTTGTTTCCTTCTCAGTTCTCTCCTGGTGTTATCATCTATTCTGCCACGACCCCTGTCATAACCCTTAGGGTCACGTCCTCCCTGGTTTATTGGAGGCCTTTGATCTTTTCCACCATTGGTAAGAGGAGGTCTGGGTATGAATTTTAGTTTAGTAGCTGGTGTTATTGGCCTAATCGATAGGTGCGGACACTAACTGATCTCCCTAGATCCGCCTGGATCTAGAACAAAACAGGACAGGACATGACTCTTTCCCTAAGTTTTAACCATTGAATCAACTAGTAGGAAGGAACAAGTAACATACCTTTATATCGCTTTCTAGGGTCTTTGTTGCTCCTGCTTCGCTCCAGTGCTCTCGTGAGGTCAAGACCAAGAAAACACAAACCAACCAAACTGAAGATACCACAATATATTCAATAGTTAACCTATGTGTATGATCAAGGAATTACACAATAAAGTGGAAATAGCTTTATGGGAAAGAGACATGCCACTGTATCATATTAATGGAAAGTAAAGCTTACAACCTGAGCCTTGATGTCGCAAACTTCCTTTCGATGGCTCTTGGCTCCGACACACACAATTGTTCAATCCTTGCATGAAGAAGATCAAATCCTCTTGATAGACTTGCTAGAATCTCTAAGCTGTTGTTCAATGTTGAGTCCTTCACACAATTCTTTCACCAATTCTCCAATGAATCTTGCTTAACCTTTTCCATGAGAATTCCCTCAATATATAGGAGAGAATGAATTAGTTACTTGGATAAGAATGATCCCAAAATATCAGGGAAACCAGTACTAGGATAATCATTCGAATGCCAACCCATCCTTCTAGAAGATTCCCTTCTAGAAACATCGAGAATTCATCTTTTTCCATGCTTTAGGAAGAGTTCGCACCCTAGCAGTTCAACACAGTGCGAACTTCTCACACCCTGGCTTAAGGCAGCCTGCGAGAATCAGGCATTCTCGCAGGCAAATATACTAGCAGCCTGCGAACCTTCTTCAAAAATGAGATTTCTAGAAAGAGAAGAAAGTAACTTTTCTCAGGAGAAAGTTTTTATGAAGAGCCCGAGTACACCATCATCAATACATCCTCATGACGACCAAAATCATGGGTAACAAAATGCCCCCAAAGTATGAGGTTGGAATCAGTGACAACCGAAAGACTTTGTAAGTTGCATGTGTGTGTCAGAAACCAGGGGCACACCTAATCGGAAACCTGCAAACAACCAAGCATCTGCAGAATATTATATATACCAATTCTGAGGTAGGCATTCCCATACTCGGATCACAGACTGATGACATTGTAAACGTGGGTCATGTCCACCAATCATACACTATGGATCCATGCCGTCAAAATATAGCATAGCCACCAGGAATACACTGTGGATCTATGCGAGAAATTGCAAATTGAGACGACATAGCCACGAGACATACACAGTGGATCTATGTGTCGCAGATAATACATACTCCATCGCAACTTGGACAAAAGAGATTATGTCCAAGGTCTTCAATCTCGTCGCCCAAAGTACGAATCTAACCATGTGATTACATGTGTTGAAGTCGAACATGGCAGAACCACTTGATTACCGGTCATTGATGAAACCGTTAACAAGTGCGAGGGAAATCACCATTGATGTCAATGACTCCCAAGGTACCCTAGTACAATCCATCGAGTGTAAATGAATGAGTTGAAGTCGAACATCCGATGGAATTTTTCGATCAGGGGTCAATGATGTAAACCTACTGTTGAAAGCGAGGCAACCTGCCATTGAGATATGCAAGTTCCAAGATACTAATTAATTTCTAAGTCTTGATTCCGGATAATGAGTTGAAGTCGACGGAACAAAACTCGTCACAGGAGGGCCTTGATGTATCCCCCATCAATGACACGAAATGAGTAACAGATTTTGAAGGTGAAACAGAGTATGATGTGAATTGGACTGGATACAGGAAAGGCCGACACAGAGAGAATGGATAACTGCAGATGGCCGACTCAATATAGGTTTCAGATGGACTTCTCTTGAACATATGAACGACACGACCAATGATTTGGCAGCATTAACTCAAAGACGATACAGGGAATGACCTTGTAGCAAATCGAATGAGAGACAAATGGATTTCCCAAACCGGCTTCAAATGTGATGAATAGGGGGTGTCATGTTCAAGAGCGACACTTACTGTCAATCAATACAAAGATGAAAACATATCCCTTTCCCAAATTTTCTCCCACCATTTCTGGCGAGTACCTTATATTTTTACGCAAGCTTGAGGAGGATAACATATGTTTGTTGATGTAAGCTCATCCTTCGAACGAGTACCTCGGAGTATGTTTAACGAACCCTAAGAAGGAGTGGTTCGATCCCATCATGGGTCTGTCAATGTTTGTTTAACGAGTCCAAAGATAGAAAACTCGAAGGTTTTTTATGATTATAGAGTCTGGAAAAACACTTAAAAAAGAACTCTCTCAGTTCATTTTTCGTAAAATAGTCTGGATGAGACCGAAAAAGAGATAAATTATCGCTCACCAGACACGTACTTCAAATACTTTATCGAGCGTGAAAATAGCAAGGTCGCTCGGCGATCTTTTCATGTTTAGAGAGTCTGAAAAGAGCTTAAAGAGGACTCCAGAGGGGGTTCCTTTTTTGTATAACCTTGTTGAGTCCGAAAAAGTGATAAAAGTATGCTCGATCGCTTTCTCATGTATTTACGAGCGTAAGAACGGATAAAGACCACGCTCGAGGTTTTTATATAAAAACCATAAAAAACAATCAAAAATATGCGATAACAAAGAAAAACATGTTTGTATCCCTATATTTGATCATCAAAGTCATCACGCCTGTAAGAGTTACACTCAACATGACATTAGGGATTAGGGTTTAATAGATAAATAATCATAAAAAACCAAAATGACATAGTAAAAGTAAATAAAATGAGTAAATACTCTTTTTACCACATCATTTTTACGTTTCCACTATTGAGCTCAAAAAACCCCTCTTTTACCCTCCAAGTTCAGCGTCAGATTGCGGGAGCTACGATCATCCATTCAACGAGCCATCAGTGATAGTAAGGTAGGCTCTTAGTCCTTAACACTTTCATGGTTTAATCTTGCAATTTCATTGGTTAAATCTTCATTTTCAAGTTGATTTATGGAGCCATACTTGTGCGTTGTCATTCTCGCAGGCAGACCATACGGGGCCTGTGAGAATGAGGCATTCTCGCAGGTGAGCCTAAGGCCACCTGCGAGGTTCTCGCACTATGCACACAGGGCACCTGCGAGAACCGCAAAGCTCAAAATGTTTTTTAAGAAATTTACCCAATGAACAAGAACTAAATCATGAAAAAGTTTGTTAAACTTCTTTTTGTGTTCCTAATGCAGATAATTGGCCAACAAAATGGTGCTTGAATGGCGCGAAAGGGAACATGAAGAAGACAATGCAATGGCCGAAAATCATCCACCTACTATTGCTGCTTTGAGAGACTGTGGACTCCTGAAGTACTTTCGCATCCCGGGCATGAGGGCCCAAGTCAGAGTATTAGAGTACCTGGTTCATATGTGGGACCCTGATCAACAGGTATTTCAGGTGGGGGTCCACACACTGTCCTTAGACATTGAGGACATTTACTTTTTGACCGGATTGTCCCAGCGAGGGTACTATGTGAGCCTGACCGGTAGCAGAGGTGGTGGGCTACAGATGAGTGAGTATTGTCGTTTACACTGCGTTCCCGAGGCTGAGAGAAAGAAAAGAAAAGTAGCGATTTGAAAGGTACGAGATTTGACCCTCCGTACTATCCTATTCACCATAGCTCGGATGGCTAGGAGTTTTGCTCCTCATATGGCATTACAGAGTTACTTCCAATATGCTATTGAGTGTACTGAGCCGCGGGTGTTCAACTGGGTAGATGCTGTGCTTCGCAGTATAAAAAGACAACTGACCAAATGCAGACGAGGCAACTTTAAGCAATTCGGGTACGGATCTTTGTTGGTGTCCTCCTTCCTGGAGAGAGTCCTATTACTGAAGCTGCAAGTCGAGTGGAATATATCGGCTCCTAGGGACCCTAGGATGCTGAGATGGTGTCAGCTTATGGCCCGACACGTGGCTGGACCGATCATCAAGTATGATGATACTTTCTTTGACTGGCTTCAACCACAGCTGTTGATGGTTGACGACTACGCTTATGTCGGGTTGGATTTCCGAGGAGATCCAGATTTGGTATTGCCAGAGGATGCTCAGTGGGGGGACCTTGGTAAGAAGTACACACATTTTTCTTTTTAAATGTTTTGTGAATTTTTATCATATTCAAATGTTTTTGTTTTATATGCTCGTCCAAAGACTAATACAAAATCGTTTGTTGATAACACAGATGTTGGACCTTACAGACCTCCCGACACTTCTCCCATCCAGCGGCGAGGAGAGGTAGCGACAGCACCACAGTATGCTGAGGATTATCAAGTGGTGGAACAGAATCTAGAGGGCCTGACTGCAGACATTCCAGACATGACTCTGGAAGAGGTTCCACGACGCGATCAACGTCATACTGTAGGAGTATCAGCATCCATGAGTCAACTGCTCCATAGAGTTGCTCGAGCAGTCGTGTGTTACCGTGAACGTCATCCATGACGTCACTTTGTAGAAGCTATGAGCTTCAGATTTTGACATTTTGGTCTTCAGACTAACTTTTTGTAAAAAACTCTTTTGATCGTTATATATACAGACGGCTTCTACCGGTTTACTTTATATTGTGTGAATTTTGATGTGTTTGATTTATAAATGATTCAAATGTTTGTCCAATACATAATTAGCCAATGGATTTGTTAATGTATTTAGACATCTAGGAATATGTTGATATTCAATGTGATCAAAATAAAGAGGCGAATTCGCAAATACACCTGTAACAAAGTAGGACTACGAATAGAGTAGACATTACTTAACTGTAGTACTACAAGCTGCGAATCAAATCACACAACCAAATGACGAATTCTGAGCGAGATAGCATCAACCAATAATTCAATAACGGCGCTATACTCTCCAATGTTGTTGGTCGCACGGCCAAGCCACACACCTCGTAAAGAGACAACTTCGTTTGTAGGGGCGTAAATTGCCCACGCAGCGGAAGCAAGGTTCTGAGTACTACAGCTAGCGCCATCAGCGAAACCGATATAGGGTAGCGAAGACTCCGATATCTGGAAATCAAACACAATGTCACATAAGGGTAGAGACCAGATAACGACAAAAACAAACTATAGTAACACACAAGAAGTATGATACAATACAAATACAAGTACTTGTGCACAGATGATTTTATGCATGGTACTTCTTCAAGTACAACCCATTCTTGGGTTCACTCAAAGGGATATCATCGTAATCTACCAACTCATAAGCTCCTTTCTCCAAAACTCGTCGAACGATATAAGGACCTCGCCACATGGGTTAAAATTTCTCAGCTCCTAACATATCTCGATCTTGTTCATACAGAAGAACCAGATCACCTTCGGAAAAAACGCGAGGCTTGACATGCTTATCGTATTGGGCTTTGACACACTTTTTCTGAGCTTCTATGACTAGGGTGGCATCACGTCGAGTTTCGTCTAATCGCATAAGATACAATAGACGTTCTTCTTCAACAGAAGTGTTGGGTAGGAGTTCAACAGCTAGTTTTAAAGAGGATATCTCGCATTCGATAGGAAGAATGGCTTCCACACCATAGACTAACCGAAAAGGTGTAAACCCAGTAGCAGACTTGACAGATGTCCAGTACGCCCACAATGTTGAAAACAACATTGTGTGCCAACTTGTTTTATGAATCCCTATCATTCGTCGAAGCATAGTTATGAGAACTTTGTTAATCACTTCGACTTGGCCGTTGGCTTGTGGATAATAGGATGTTGAGTTATCATGGCGAAGACCCAACTTTTCAGTAAGTTCAGCCATCATAAAATTCCTAAAGTGGCTACCGTGATTGGTGACGATAGCTTGGGGAACACCAAAACGAGCTATGACGTGATTAAAAAGAAACAATGTTGCGGTCTTTCCAGTGTTGTCAAATGTCGGCATCGCCTCGACCCATTTCGTAAAGTAATCAACGGCTACAATGATGTAACCATGCCCCCCGCCCGAGTGAGGGTGACATGTCATGAAATCGATGCCCCATTTCGCAAAGGGACCAACTGAAACCACAGGGTGTAGTGGAGCAGGATGTGACCGAATTTTCTGATTATAGGTCTGGCAGGCATGGCATTTCTGAACAGCAATAATGCAGTCGTGAAACAAAGAAGGCCAAAAATACCCTGCGTGTAAGATCTTCTGGGCAGTAGCATACCCAGACATATGACCACCACATGCTCCAGAATGGCAGTCATTCAGAGCTTTCTCGGCTTCGTCAAACGTTAGACATCGTCGAAAAACAGAGTCAATCCCCCGACGATAAAGAGTATCCCTGAGGATAATGTATTGCCGAGCTTGATAACGTATTCGACGTCATTCAGTACTGGACAAAGTGGACCGGAAAGTCTGGGTTTGGAGAAATATAATGATATCCCCATACCAAAGATCATTAGTGCTAATAAGGAAAAGAGATTCATCAGGTAATGAATCAACCGCTACATTTTCCGTTGCAGAATGAGGAAAATCACATATCAACTCAGCGAAAACTAAAGACTTCTTAGACTTGGCGCGATCGAATTCCAAGTCAAACTCCTGGAGTATCACAATCCATTTGAAGTATTTGCCCCCAAGCAATTGACGTGTCAAAATGTGGTGCATAGGGTTGCAATGAGAAATCACCGTAGTCTTCCGTGAGAGGATATAGTGCCGGAAGCGTTGGACGGCTACGGCAGCCAAGGCCAGTTTCTCGACATGTTGATATTTGATTTCAGTCGGCGTGAGACTGTGACTCAAGTAATAAATAACATGTTCGTCGTGTGCATCATCCTCTTGGACGAGAACCATGCCAATGGTGTAATCTGAGGCGGTAAGGTAAAGGAAATAATCGCGACTGTAATCGGTGGGGAAGAGAAGCGGAGCTCGCGTTAGTGACAACTTCAAAGCTTCAAAAGCATTGTTGGCAATGGTGTCCCAGACGAACTCGGAATACTTCTTTAAAAGCCACGTAAATCCACGAGTGATCTCGGCGTAATTGGGGATAAAACGACGAAGAAAGTTTGCTTTCCCCTGCAAACTTTGCAACTGGCTAAGTGTAGAAGGAGGAGGGAGATTAAGGATTACCTCAACCTTCAAAGGATCCCCCTGGATCCCGTGACGCGAAACGATAAAACCTAGAAGATGGCCGGATTCCACACAGAAAACGCATTTATGAGGATTTAAACGAATCCGGTAGAACCGACAGCGAACACAAATGGCCCGGAGGTGGTTTGGGTGATCGACTCTACGCATAGAATGAGTGGGTAAATCGTCCAAATAAGGTTGAACGATATGTTTGATATCATGAAAAGCATAAAACATTGCGCGTTGAAAAGTGGTGCCAGTGTTGTTAAGACCAAAAGGAAGTTTCCGATAGGCAAAAGTACCCCAAGGACAAATAAAGGCAGTCTTATGTTGATCCTCAGGACCAATGTTAATTTGATTATAGCCAGAGAAACCATCCATGAAAGAGAATATTTCACTTCCAGCGCAGTCATCGACAATCTAATCAACGAAAAGGGTAGGAAAGTTGTCTTTTGGACAAGCTTTATTAATATCCCTATAATCAACACACACACAAATCGTACCTTGTTTCTTGTCAATCGGGACAAGATTGGAAACCCAGTCTGTGAGAGCCACCGGATAAATAAAGCCGGCTTTCAGAAGTTTCTCGACTTCGAGCTTTATAGCAGCCGCTTTACGAGGGTGAATCAGACAAAGGCGTTGTCGGACAGGTTTAGCGTCAGAATATGTCTTGATTTCATGAATCACAATTTCAGGGTCAATACCTGGCATTTCTTCGTAGCTCCAGGCGAATATGTCACGAAATTCTTTGAACAGGGACGTATAGGTGACTATTTCGTCAGGGGAACACGAAGCTCCAATATGGACATTTTCGACGATTCCAGGTTTGATAGATATGTCAATGGGAATCGTGGGAGAGATATTACTTAGGTTCCCTTCGGCAAACACATCATGTGCAGATTCGGGAACGATAGATATGACGACAACGGTCGATGGGGTCGAAATCCGTTGATAGTTCTCAAGAGTGTGTTGCTCATGAAAGAGGATGGAACGATGATGCCCATCGTCCCAAGGGGTGTCCTCCATGACGGACATGATCATCTCGTCAGTGGGAAAAATAACACAAAAAGGATCGGAAGACAACTCATCAAGAGAAGGGGTAGAAGGTGTTGCCGATTGAATGGCTTGATAGGCGGATTCAACGGGACTTAACGGCATTTCGTCGTCGTAACGAAGATGATCTCCAGAGTCAGGGACTATCCAAGGGTCGTGAAACGCAGGAAGTTCGTGAAGCGAAGTGGAGATCATGTTGATAGAAGCAACAAACGGGCGCGGAACATCGGGGGTGGAATGGGAAAAGTACACATTAGCGATGAGTCCTTTAAAAGGCCTACACCGACATTCTCATAACCCGACGTGGTTTTAGCAATAAACGGTACGTTGCCAATACGAGTATCGGAATTAAAGAAGGCGAGTTGGTCGACAGTAACAACCTTTCCTTGATGAGGAAAACATACTACACGGAAAAGTGTCGACACGACTGCACGCATGGAATCAATCCAGCTGCGGCCAAGAAGAAGATTATAATCTAGGGGAGCATCAAAGACTTCCACTTCAACTTGGACCGTCTTCCCTTCTAATGTGATGGGCAACGAAGGAAGAACACCGTAGGGCTTAAAACCAGAGCCATTGAAGGCTTTAAGAGTGTTTTGTGATTCATTCAAAGAAGAAGAACCAATGGCTTTCCAGCAAACAAAAGACATGACACACGTCGAGGCACCCTCGTCTATAACAGTGCAGCAAATGTTCTTGTCAGAGACAACAACTTGTATCTGGAACGCGAGTTGAGGGGGTAACCTTGGAATGTGATCGTCCAAGTCAAAGATTATTAAATTCGTGTCTGTCGGGTCAATTCCACCGATAGCTTTCAACAGTGCCTTCCGTTGTGCGGGACAAGTTTGAAGGACTTCAAGGGCTAACATCGCAGAAAGTGCTTGGACCAGATCTTCAACAATGTTGTAGTTCTGGACCGCACGAGCATGAGGATTGAAAGTCGATTTCCGAACGACACCCTTTAGGGGGAGTCGCAGAACTGTGTCGAGGCTCGGTCGTTCGAGATGAAGAGGACCGTTGATAGGTGGAGACGTCAGAGAGGGTTGTACCAAGGAAGGGGGTAGATCGTCAACCTTCTCCTTAGATGGAGAATAATCTTTGGCTCGAGTAGTGAGTGCAACGTTGTTCTGCTTAGAATCACCAGTACACATCAAAACATATGATGTAGTAGAAGAGGATGGTTGGTCGTGAATGACCAACTGAGCCTATTGTTGAGACGGAAAGGGTTGGGACAAGACAGCCGGTGCAGGGGGTTTCGGGGTTCCTTGAAGGAACTTAGTGACCTCTGCACGTCGTGGACAATCCTTCGTGTAGTGATCATCACCACAGATAAGGCAAGGGTATCGTGGTTTGTGCTTATCCCGATCGTCGACGGGGATAGTTTTAGGTTGTGTTGACCGCCTATTCAGCTAGGGGTCAACTCATGTGCCGTGAAGTATACATCACCTGATGCAGATATCTTGAAGACAGTATTGGTTCTACTTGGGCATTTGATGCTCCAGCACAAAATTTTGTAAACGAAATTCCCGCACCCCTGCGTGGGTTGATACTGTAATAAGTCTGCATGGATCATAGTTAGGTCAGGTACCTTGGGATGTTTTCATTAGGAGAGTTCCTTTCACCGAGGGTTTTTTATCCTCAGGTTGTCAACTGGGCCTTTCAGCCCGGCTGACTTCCCATGAGTTTTTCCCTCCACACATGCAATAATTCCTCCAAAGTGGTGAACGGCGTTCTAATGGTCTCATCCTTTGGTAGTTATTGTTTAGGAATGATGTAAATGACCATGCCAGACAGTGTAGAAAATTTCGCGGAATTTCGTCGAGTTTAGATAGGATTTTTTTAATTAATTAAATTTTAATAATTTAATTAATTAAATGTTTTTTTGAGCAAATATTGTAAAAACTGGATCTTTGGGTTTTTGATAGGGGTATTTGTGCTCAAAAGAAATGGAATAGCAACTCCCTACACCCATAGACCAAGTTTCAGCTCAGTCGGACGAAGTTTGCTATGCCTTTGTCCACTCAAAGTCAGAGTCGGTCAAAACAGCAATTTTAATTGCTAAGGTGACATTACCAAAATGTCAAACTATTGTAATTTTTGAGTTATTGAGTAAGTGTTAAGGTGGTAAAGAGCAAGTTAGACCCTCCTAACCTACCCAAACCCAACCTAACAACTTCACAACTTAAAACACCCCCTAACCCTTACCCCCTCACTCTCTAGCTCACGCCCTGAGGGAAAAAACGTCCCCCCTCATCCCAAACCTTAGTCTTGAGCCTTGATATTTGGTATGGGCCCCTCTTAAGTGAGGTGCGCCCCTCCTAGACCTTCACCAAACCTAAACCTAACCTCCCCACACTCTAACCTAACTCCTAACCTCACGCCCCTCTCTATAGCTTGCGCCCCCATGGGGGAAACACACTCCCCCCTTCACCCATACCTTGACAACTCACCCAAACTTGGACGTGGGCCCCTCTCTCTTACCTAGTGTGCCCTCCCTAACCTAAGAACTAATCCCTAGGTGGCCCACAACCTTACAACTCATTAATCATTGACTAAAACCCTAGCTTGGGTGCCCCTCTCCTAGAGATTTGCTCATTTGCTCATGATTTGACACTTGGACTTCATCCAAGTGCCTTCACTTTGCCTTTTGAGATATAAATACAACCCTTCCTCACTTTTTTTCCTCACCAATCTTTGAGCTACTATTATTAAGCTGAAATTTCTCCTCACTTCCACTATCTTGCTCTTGCCATCTTGTCATTTCACTCATTGCTCTTGAGAGTTTGGAGCAAGTATTTCTCCAACACTCTCACATTTTGGATCAATAAAGTTTTGGAGAATTTTGAAGACATCCAAGAATATTCTGGTTTTCTTCTTGCACATGAGGTGATTTTGTATTGTTCATGTTTTATGTGTGGTTGTGAGTAGATCTATGGTAAAGTATTTTACTAGAGTAGATTAGCAAAGAGTATTCTTGTTAGTTTATGCTTGTTGGATAGCTAAGGGTTTGAAGTATTTCATATTGTTAGTCTATTCAATATTGCTATCTATTTTCATGCTTCACATATTGTTTTGAGTCTTGCAGGTTGCTTCAAAGGAATTATTGGGATAGCATCAAGAACGAGCCTACCCTTAAAACCTTCTCACACTTCTTACTTTCTTGTTCCATTTATTTTCTGCATACATTCCATTTGTATTTCAGCTTTATAACACTCTTAGATAGGTCAAAAATATCTACTTTAAATTGGAGATTTTATGTAAAAAAAAATTGTGTAAAAACAGAAAAAACTTTGACATTTTGTGTGTGTTTTGCAGCATTTCCAGCAAGCTTTTGCTTGCTGGTTTTTGCAGGTTCTTACCAGCAAGAGGGGGAAACGCTGCCCAAATCCATCTACAAGACTTCCCCAAGAACCCTTCTTGGTTGGGTAACTATTTCCTAACCTTTCCTATTGTAAATCTAAGTTTTCTACACTATTTCATTGATTCTTTTTTGTATAAATCACGAACTAACATAATAAGTGCCTACACCTTGGGAGAGAAATCCCCAATATCATTGGGCTAAATTAGTTTAATCTTTGCAAGACCATTCTTTATTTTTTTATTTTTTGGCCCCTCTTGTCCATAAGGCAAGATAGTGTGGCCTTTTCCATTTAATAATTTGTTTGTCAATTTAACAACCCTCTTTGGCCAACAATGGTAGGCTTGCCTCCACCTTGGCCATTGTAAGTGGTTTCCTTTTTAGGTTTTTTTTTTTTTTGATAAGTTAATATGTCTGCACCTTGGGAGAGTAATCCCCAAAATCGCTAGACTTAAGGGAAACTTAGTTTTGATGATTACATGCTTAATAGTTTAAAATATAATCTAGAGTAGTCATCACAATAATCTTGCTTCTATCTCTTAAGTCATTTCCCTTTACATGTTTCTAATGTCTCATGGATGAATGATTTAAGTCATGCTTAAGTGGTAAAACTAATCTCTTGTTTAAGTTATTCATCTCATCTATTATCTAAGTTTTGCTCTATATAGCACATGTGATCTTTCATGGTTTAGGATAATAGATCTCTCACATTTGCTAAATTTCCATTTTAAGCACATTAATTTTTACATGAATTTAACATATAATATGTGTTGATGAATGGTTAATCTTGAAGTCTCTTTCTCATTTAATAAGGCAAGTTGTTCTTGCCCCTTTATTCTTGCAAGTTGAATGTCTAAATGGTGATGTGATGCTATGGTGATTATCTTTGCTTAATGTTCTTTTCATTCATGTTACATTTTATGGGCTAAGCATTTACATTCATAGCTTTACATCTTTCAAGCACATTTTCTTTCACCTTTAACTTTCAAGTCTACATGTGGAATGGTTAATGAATGAATGGTACAATATCTTGCAACTTTCCATTTATGTTTGGATGTGTTAATGGTCATTTGGTTTACATCTTGCAAACACACTTTCTCCATTATTTTCAGTTCGGCTATGCGCTAAAAAGTAAAATTTTAGGTACCTAAAACACTCTTAAAAGCAACCCAACACACCTTAAGACCCACCCGAGGGTCATAATAACACTTAGACAACTTAGGACGCTTTATTCAGCCATCTCCACCATCTAAAACGGGTTTGAGGAAAACAACGGAGGGAAGTGGCGGGAGACCATCCCGTGATCCTTAAGGAGATCCTCTCCGGGAAGTACTCTTACTGTTAGGGCTGACCGTGGAAGCTAGGGTGGGCCTCATTGCCTTACTATCTTGAGCACCCGGCAGTCATTTGGCTAAGGGAGGAGGAAGCTTAAAGCACAAACATAGTTTAGGGGGAGGGAATAAAATTTATCTAACTTTTAACAACTCCTTAAACATCTAGTTGCATAGATCATCCATGTGTGTTTGGGGGACTTAGATGTATGCTTAGGAACACACATTGAATATAATTACATGCTTATAATCATTGTTGCAACTTCATGGTTTATGTCTTTAATATTTCAAGTTGTTATGAGCATATGAGTTAAACATTGTATATCTTACTTCAATTGTTTTTTGTGGTGTGATTCAAGAAGGGGTTGAGTATCCCACTTGGGGAGGCATCACCTTCTTGAATCTTGAGTGCTTTTATGGTTGCCAGTGAAAGCAGTCCAATGGAGTAAGTGCTATTGGGGCATGCTTGGCTCATGTGTAAATCTCACTTACATTTCCTTGTATCTTTGTATTTATTTGCATCTTGTGTAATCATTGTATTATCTTGATTCTTTTGCAAATAATTGTAATCTTTAAATTGTGGGGTAGTTTAACATATTTCATTTGTAAACACTTTGCAATGAACCACCCTCAAACTTAGTTGACCCCATTGCCCAACCTTAGGCACTAGTCTTAGTTGACTTAGGGAAAGAGATGATTGACATATAGATAGATTTGCACTTTGCATTTGTTGCCTTAACATCTTAGGCTAGTTTTCCCCCTTAGCCTTTAACAAATTAAAATTAACTCCTAAAACCTTAAACAATAAAAGCAATCTAGTAACTAGGGACTACCCCCCTTGGCTTCCCTAGGAGTAAGCCTAGAAGGAAGAGGTTCCAGTCAAGGTGACAGTGTGGACTGAGAACCTAGGCATTGTGCCTCCAAGGCCACACTAAGTGAGCCGGACTTAGCTCACGTTAGCAAGTGTGTATTAGGACGGCAACAAGTTGCTCTGCTTGAGGATTATTTTTTCCCTCCTTATTCTTGCCTCTCCCCTTCTTAGATTTGTTTTTACCGGCTGGGGTAGATTGGACGACATTTACCTCAGAAGTTTTGTCGGTGGTAGTGGCAGGAGACGGAGCATTTTGAACATTAGAAGAAGCAGATTTAGGGTTTGTGCTTGAAGCGGCATGTGATTGAGCTAGGGCAGTACCAATCACACCGTCAGCTGCATGCGAAGCAATTGGAGTAGTTGAAGTGCTGGAAGAATTAAGACGAGGTAATTCAGGCAATAAATCGTTAAGGGTTCCCGTTTGTGAATAAACGAGGTCAAGATACTGAGCACGACTTATAGCCTGCTCTTCCGTGACAACGCCACCCATGGCAATGTCCTTACTGATTTCATTCACAAATGATTTTGTAAACCATTCTGCCAATAACTAATCGAGGAGCTCAAGTTTAATGAGACATCGTCTCCTTCGCCACTCATGGATGTGATCAGATATATGAGTGTCTTTAGTCTGTTTAAAGGAAGTCAAAATCTCGGTCCCCGTGTCATAACGGATCGGTAATTGGTAATGTGTAAGAAAAGCCATAGCTAGGGTATTGAAATCAGAGAAGAAACCTCGTGGCAATTCAATATACCAATTAGCAGCAGAACCGGTAAGGGTTCTTTGAAAAAGACGTAAACGAATAGAGTCATCCATCAATGAGTTGGATGAACACCATAGGTGAAAAGTCATAACGTGATTGTTTGGGTCCTCTCCCACTTTGTCGTCGAATTTAGGAATGTCCGATGGAAGCTTGGCTGGTATAACAGGCCATTGGGGAGAGTGACGAATAAGATCATTTAAAATCCTTGACAAATCCGGAAGATCCAAAGTGGCGAGAAAGGGTAACTGTCGATTCACCTGCGGGTACTGGTGACTTTGGGGCGGAAGCCCTGTCGGCAAACCAGTAGGACCATAAGCAGTCTGCATATAATGTGAAGATCCAGGCATATTCGGTGGTCGTTGAACAGGATAGTAGCTCATCGGATTATACCCTGGAACAGGGGCTTGAGTTTGAGCATTCGACCCCCAAATGGGATTAAACGAACATGGATATGGTTGGCCCATGCTAGGGGGTGTTACAGACGCAGCTGGAAACTGCTGCCCCCCAGTCGATTAAGGAGGATTTTGTATC
Source organism: Picea engelmannii (assembly GCA_009831015.1). Taxonomy (NCBI): domain Eukaryota; kingdom Viridiplantae; phylum Streptophyta; class Pinopsida; order Pinales; family Pinaceae; genus Picea; species Picea engelmannii. The sequence goes on from ML789026.1 coordinate 15,443, forward strand.
AATTGATTCCAATACTGGGCCAAGGATGGAGGTATGTTCTGTCCATAAAGTGGAGTCAGTCCTCCCATCGAAGGTGGTGTTCCAATTGGGTTTTGCCAACTGAGAGGGGGTTGAGTTATACTACCTTGATGAGATTGTCCACTAACCGGAAACTGATAAGCTGGAGTGAATGACGGAATAACGCCACTAGGATTAGGATTGTCAGTAGAGAACGATGAGGGTCCTCCAAAAGGAAATTGAGGGAGTGTTGGAACAAAACCGGGAAGAATGTGCCCAGAAGAGGAAGGACCACTAGGAGAGCCGGATGGAGTTTGCGTCGGAGTAGGAATGGAAGTATTCAACGCACGGTATCCAGGTGGTAGTGTCGGATTGACGTTGGGCGTTCGCGGTGTGTTGATGGGAGCAAAACTAACCGCAGTAAAACCGGTTGAAACCCTGCATTCTACGTGAACGACGTGGAGGAGCTATTGTAGACGAGTGACAAACTTCGCGAAGAAAATCCTATGATCAACTTCGAGAAACAAACAACACGCGCTAGTAAACAAAATCTAGGAAGCAACATCAAGCAAACAAGACCTTCTAATTTCGAAGCCACTAGTTGGTGATGAAATCCAACGTCGCAACAACGAGACGAGAAGGGGTGGGGCTAGGGTGGAAAAGTTACGCTGACGACCTGCTTAACAGACTTACACCCTGGTGCAAGCTCCCACACATAATCATGGGTATACCCTCCAAGGAGCCCGAGTGAGTTTGGTCAACGTCAATTTCAAGTACCGTGAAGACTTTCCCCTCCACAGTCACCTCTGGTAAGAACCTAGAAAAATAGGCCACTAAAGTCACCACCAACAACAATAAAGCCTGGGGGAAAAGTCGACAATCCGATCCACATGCAAGGGAAAAGGGTATCTAGCCCGCAATCAACTCAAAAGGCTTCCACTCAACATTGTGGGTATACCTCCGAGTGATCCCCGTAATACGTGCAATCTCTACACTGATATCAATAAAGCAGGGTGAGTAACTCTGCCAATATCAATGCGACCTCGTGCTTGACCCTTGTGTGAGATGGGCTTCCCAGGACAAGATGTTGCAAATGGAATTTAACACTCCCTAACACAAGATGCTATTGTGTGTTTTGTGCTTTTGGAGAGTGTATCTCTCTTCCTACTCCAAAGTGCTAGCCTATCTAAATGTTGGTGTAATAGAGCCCTAGAAAAGAGTTACTAGATAAATTTTATAATTACGCAATGTTATTAAGAGTTGTTGTTTACTCAAAGGAAACGGAAGTGAAACTGATGTTGTATGACTCTGACCCAATAATGCATGGATGAGAATGAAATGTATCACTTTTCGTTAAATAAATCCTATGTATGGGAGAGAGAAAAAGTTTTCCAGATCAACCTTGAACTACAATGCAAAATTTCCTTTAAAATGCAAATGCAACAAATCACAAAACAATAACAATTCTCTACTGTGTCTTTTTCAATAACTTCAATAATCGCAATTATTTGATTTTCAATGTTTCCGAAAACGAAAAGAATTTTTTGAAAGAAAAACTTTTTATTCACTTTTCAAAAAGGACCCACACTATGACAGCGAGAGTACAGAAAATCAAAAGCCAAATGAACAAACAATGACAAAAAACCCAATCCACTCTTTCAATGAAAACAAAAATAAAGAGCAAACCAATATAGTCTTTTCAATCACACAAGAAAAATTATTTTTCAAACAAGGCAAACGATAAAGACCAAGAAAACTCAACTTTCAACCGATCACCGGTCCTTAACTAATCAAACACACTCAGATTCTAAGATCAAAGAGTATGGTGTTGCCAAGAAAAGTCAAGAAATGAAAGTCAAGACAAAAGTGACAAGAAATACATGCAATGCAAACGAAAACAAGAAATACATCAATCAATGGTCCAAGAAACTCATAAGAGGCAACTAAATTGATCTGGGCAGTTGAAGATGCCAAAACTCAACTCCAAATTTTTGACAAATTGAGTTTGCAGGCTAGCAATACAACACAGTGCGAGAATCATTGATTCTCGCAGGCGACCCTTGAGCAAGGTGCGAGAACCTCGCACTGAAAGCTAAAGGCAGAGTGCGAACCCTACCAATTCTCGCAGGCTGCAATGAAGTACAGTGCGAGAATGCCTGAACATAATCAAAATTTTGGAAAATGAAGCAAAATTTAAAAAGGCCTCTGGATCCAGAGGATCTATCAGGATATCCTGAAGACTCAGAGATTGATAAGACAGGAGAAAAGTAAAACCAGAGCAAATGGCCACAGAAAAACACCAAAAGCTACAAAGAAAATGGGATTGATCCCCAGTGGAGTCGCCAATTTTGTTATTGGACTAATCGGTAGGTGCGGACACTAATTGATCTCCCTAGATCCACCTGGATCTAGAACAAGACCGGACAGGACATGACTCTTTCCCTAAGTTTTGACCATTGAATCAACTAGTAGGAAGGAACAAGTAACATACCTTTATATCGCTTCCTAGGGTCTTTGTTGCTCCTGCTTCGCTCCAGTGCTCTCGTGAGGTCAAGACCAAGACAACACAAACCAACCAAACTGAAGATACCACAATATATTCAATAGTTAACATATGTGTATGATCAAGGAATTACACAATAAAGTGGAAATAGCTTTATGGGAAGGAAGCATGCCACTGTATCATATTAATGGAAAGTAAAGCTTACAACCTGAGCCTTGATGTCGCAAACTTCCTTTCAATGGCTCTTGGCTCGGACACACACACTTGCTCAATCCTTGCATGAAGAAGATCAAATCCTCTTGATAGACTTGCTAGAGTCTCCAAGTTGTTGTTCAATACTGAGTCCTTCACACAATACTTTCACCAATTCTCCAATGAATCTTGCTTAACCTTTTCCATGAGAATTCCCTCAATATATAGGAGAGAATGAATTAGTTACTTGGATAAGAATGATCCCAAAATATCAGGGAATCCAGTACTAGGATAACCATTTGAATGCCAACCCATCCTTCTAGAAGAATCCCTTCTAGAAACATCGAGAATTCATCTTTTTCCATGCTTTAGGAAGAGTTCGCACCCTAGCAGTTCAACACAGTGCGAACTTCTCGCACCCTGGCTTAAGGCAGCCTGCGAGAATCAGGCATTCTCGCAGGCAAATATACTAGCAGCCTGCAAACCTTCTTCAAAAATGAGATTTCTAGAAAGAGAAGAAAGTACCTTTTCTCAGGAGAAAGTTCTTATGAAGAGCCTGAGTACACCATCATCAATACATCATCATGACGACCAAAATCATGGGTAACAACTGGACCCAAATCCCTCGTCTTCCAAATGGCCTCCTGTAGGTTAGTAGGCTTGAAGGCCTTTACCCAACCCTTCAAGGGTTCCATCAACCCTTTTGTGAAAAGCATCATGAGCCTGGTCAGGAACATATCTTGCACCATTGCCGCCAACCTCTGGAATTCATCAATGTATGCCTTAGTCGTACCTGTTTGCTTGAGTTGGGTGAGCTCCCGGAAGTGTAGCTCAGGATCTTCTTGATCAAATCTATCAATGAGCCTCTAAGTGAATTCTGTATAGGATACAATCTGGTTGTGGCCGAGTGTGGTGAGGCCATGATACCACCAGTCGTGGGCCTTGCCATCCAAGTACATAATGGCAAACTTGATGACCTCCATCTCTCTCATGGGGTTAAGCTGCAGGTAAGTATCCAGCTTGTGTTGTCATCTTGGCCGTACCATCAAAGTATGGAATCTCTATCTTCCCTGCCCTTCGCTCAAACTCAAAGTTGCCCCTATAATTCGTCCTAGGCTAGTTTCTGAACCTGAGTTGACAATACTGGTCTAGGGACATCTGTCTTTGAACTCTCATATCCAAGCTATAGTATTCCTTGGTAATCCTGGCCAATTGTTCCACAAAGTCTTCAACCTGTTCATATTGCCCTTGCTCATCTGTGAATGTGGGCATGTATGGTCTGGGGTTAGCTCTGCTACCTGAGTGTTGGCCTAGCTGTTCATCTGTGAACACTGGCATGTATGGCCTATGATTGGCCCTGCTACCCATCTGCCCATGGGACGTGCCACCTCCCAGACTTCCTTCGGATCCCGGTGCTTTCTCCGGGTTATATCTGACTTCCTCATGGGTTCCACCGGAACCCCCAGCCTCCTTATTCCCATACGTATCAGGATCCTTTCCTCGATGGGTTACTTGCATCAGAAGGTCAGTTGTCCTAGTTTGGTTCTCATTCATCTTCTGTAGATTCTCATCAACTTTCTTCAAGGTTTCAGAGATTTCGGCCTGTCCCCTTCTGTTGGTTTCCTGATAGTCATCCAACTGTTGGACCAAGGTGCTTTCTGTGTGGTTCATGTTTTGCTGGAACTTACCAAATCCGGCCACTAAGAAAGCCAAGCCCTGAGGCTCATGGTCATCCCTTGACCCTTCCATTTCTGCCTCTGTTTCACTGTTGTTTTTCTTCCTCCGACCCATAACAATTCCACTATACCTCTGCATGTGTCGATCTCTCCACAGGTTTGGAGGATCGAAGCTCTGATACCACTGTAATGATCCCAAGCCAAATTTTTCGCTTGGTATCACTAACTACTACTAATTTATTGTTGTGCAGGAGTTTATTGAGTTATTAAGTGCATACAAGATTCATCCAACACATGAAGATCATAACATAATCAAGATATAGAAGCACAAGCAAGATCTGACATTTTTATTATGCAGAATCAATACAATAGATGGCCGATCTGGCATAAACCTCAAATGGTCGTACAATCAATAGATATGAGCTGCTACAAAATGCTCTGTCGATACAAAAGAAGCCTCCAAAGGCTGAATAAGTAATGAAGACCAATACCCAGCAGATCTAGATGTCAAACCCTCTAGATGAAGAGTGCCATGCTCCAAGTCAAGACTGAAACCCTCAAGAATTCGACCCTGATGGCAAGATGCTCCAAATGAGCTTGTTATCCCCGATATCTAGGGATAACTAGGAGATCATGTCTCGAGGCCCACATGGTCCTAGACATGGAGTACCGAGAGCGAGATTGACTTGAGCATGGCCCTGGAGGGCCCATCTTTCTTCTTCTCAGCCAGACTTGTCCTCTCAGCAGTAGCAGCTTCCATCACTACCGGCCTGGGCTTGCATCAGAGAGGACTCTTGCTCCATGAGGTAATTGGTCCGAGGTATCATGGTATGTGTCATATTTGATCATTATAACTTTCTTATATATGCATTAGGTTCCTTTCATTTCAGATGACTGCTTGGATCTTACACTAATCCACTTGACCACTGTTGGGGTAATTGATGGGGTAACTTAGCAAGCTGGTATTCATGGGTTTTGGTCAGCCACCAAGGGGGGTTTGCAGAGCCATCGTCCGCTCCCACCATCTTATCACTTTTACATCTTATACTCCGCTCATCCATCCCATTCCCCTAGTCTGGCCATTAGGATGACCTCTCAGGGTACACTTTGTTTGTGGGAAGAAGGGGCTAAAGGCCCAGGGGGTAAAAGCAGCTGGTAAAAGATAAAAGCCATAGAAAATAAAACCTAGAGATGCTTCGCCCAGGGGATCCCCGAGAAGGCAATAAAAAGCCTCTCGATAAAAAACTGAGGGACATGTCGCCGTCCTAATGCACACTTGCTAACGTGAGCTAAGTCCTGCTCACTTAGTGTGCCCTCGGAGACACAATGTCTAGGTTCCAAGCCCACACTGTCACCTTGACTGGAACCTCTTCCTTCTAGGCTTACTCCTAGGGAAGCCAAG
>ML789026.1:42903-55573 GCA_009831015.1 Picea engelmannii
GCTTAGATCCAAGAGGGGTAGGTTTGCCTCTCCAAGTATAAATAGATCCCTTTTCTATCTCCCAACTCACCATATCTTGAGCTATTGTTATGCTACTTGATTTCCAACTCTCTCTCTCTCTCTCATTTTCCATTTCATTGTCACTCTAGTTCTAGGGTTTTGGAGTATTCCTCTCCAAGATCCATTTCTTTTGGTAATAAAGTTCAAGAAGCCCTTTTATCATATGAATCTTATTGCATAGCCTAAATTGAAGTGTCGTTTACGTTATTTGCTCTAACATTCTATCTAGTATATGCTTGATCTATAAGGAAGATTGCAGGTTAGCTTCCAAGGTTTCATTGGGAAGACCTTCTAGAAGGGAAGGGTCTCTTGAATCCATACATACTTCAGCCATCTTGAGTCATTACCTTGCTGTTTTTATTGCTGTACATCCATCTCATTTTCAGCTAGCATATCTTGGTTTAGATAGGTCAATAATAATCTGGAATATATATTTTGTCTTGTAGAAGGTTCTTGCTCCAAAAGGGCAAGGGTTCTCTTAATGTCTGCTTGTTGTATGTAGCCATCCTAGCAAGAATATCTTGCTGTTATAACAGGTACATCAGATCTGGAAGGAGGCTCTTGGCTGCCCCAAAAAGACACATACAACACTTGATAACCCCTTGGGGGACTTGGTAGCTATCTCTCACCTTTCCTTTCCTTTTTCTAGTTTAGAAAGTGCACTTTCCTTCTTTTCTTGCTTGTTTGTTAGAGCTTGGGGTGTAAGAGGGGAAGTGGTACGGCCTCCCCTCTTCTTCAAGCTTGTGGGTAGGCTAAGACGTGGGTAGATTTGGCTCTTTCCTAAATTTTTTCCTTTAATTTTCTGTTTTGCTTAGCTTGGTCGTACGGTTTAGAAGGTGAGGGCACCTTCTCAACCTTACGTGGGTATATGCTTGATTGGCTGGTAGATTAGTTTGCTATTTGGTTTATCTCCTTTCTTGCTCATATCTTGCTAAGTTTGCCTTAATAACAAAGATCTAAGAACACTTAATCTAACTAAGTCAAGATAACTTAATAACTTACCTAGTTGGGAGAGGAACAACCCAAAGAGGTAAGGACAAGTGTTAATGCTTAATTCTTCATTGTGATGTGATGGATCTAATGGTTTAATGTTCCTACTGCTTATGTTTTGGATCTAATCTCTCATCTTAAGCCCATTGGGCAACACACTTAAGTTCATTACTTGGATCTTGCTTAGTTTTTCTTTCAAGTTCGTAATCTCTCTCTTAAGCACATATTTTAATCTTAATGTTTCATATATCTTAAGGTGCTTAACACATAAACGGTTATCTACTTCATTGCTTAAATATCTATTGGTAGCCACATCTTGGGCTTGGAATGTGTTGAATAGTTAACTTGGCAAACATTAAATTTTCTTTCTTCTCATCTCATAAAGGCAAGTTGTTCTTGCCATTGTTTCATGGTATCTAATCAAGTAATGTGACATGTATGTGATCTGAATGTATCTATCTCTTTAAGCATTGTATCTCATCTCCTTTTTATGTGTTGATGTGTTTAATGGTTTAAGATTTAACAACACTTTTGAGCACTTTAAGTCTCGGCCATCTCATTATTTTGCATTTTTTAAGTGACTTAAAACTCTTGAAACACTCTTATAATCACCTAAAAGTCTACCTAATTAATATATATACTTAATAGACTATTTTAGGGTACCTTAGACCACCATCTCCACCATCTAAAATGGGTTTGAGGAAAACAACGGAAGGAAGTGGCGGGGGACCGTCCYGTGATTCTGTAAGGGGGATCCTTTCCGGGAAGTACTCTTACTGTCAAGGCTGACCGTGGAAGCTAGGGTGGGCCTCGTTGCCTTACTATCTTGAGCACCCGGCAGTTATTTGGCAACAGGAGGAGGAGGCTTTGGTGAAAGCCAAATAAACTTAAAATCCTTGAGAAAAGCCTAACTATTAAACCCTTGGCCACATCTAATAATACTTTGGGGGTTTGATAGTGAAGAGTGTAGGTTGTCTTCTTTCCTTCATAATATTGTGCTTAATCTTCATAATCTTATTGATGAAGTAATATGTTGATGATCTAATGCGATTGGTGATGTGGTGAATGCTCAAGTCTTCTTTTTCCTATACACATTAAACATACTTGGTTAGATTGTAATATCTCATTCTTTTGTAAAGCTTGTAAATGAATGTACATGTTATTTTTTGAGTAAGTAATTCTTTCATGTAAGTAATTGTATTTTGGATTAATTTATTCTTTTGTAAATTTGTAGACACTTTGTAATCTGTTGTAACGAACCACCCCTTAACCTAGTTGACCCCTTTGCCCAATTTCTAGGCACTAGTCTTAGTTGACCTAGGGAAAGGACTTGACTCTCATGCTAACCCTTGCATATTGCATGGTTGCCTTAGCATCTTAGGATTAGAATCCCCTCTAACCTTAACAAATTAAAATTAACTCCTAGAATCTAACTTAATTCATCTAGTAACTAAGGACTACCCCCTTTGGCTTCCCTAGGAGTAAGCCTAGACGGAAGAGGTTCCAGTCAAAGTGACAGCGTGGGCTGTGAACCTAGGCATTGTGCCTCCAAGGACACACTAAGTGAGCCGAAATCAAGCTCACGTTTGCAAGTGTGTATAAGGACGGCAACAGGGGTCTAGGAAAAATAGCACCTAAATAGTTGGTAACTCAAGAGCAAGCGCACCCTCTACAGAGGCACCCATAAATGAGACAATATGAGACCTTGTATGTCAAGAAACCCAATGCCCAGAAGTCACACCCCCATCCACCTCATACTCTTTACATGACTTCGAGAGGGTCCTCTTAGGAAACACTCCTTGACTTGGGGAATGATCTACCCAATAGGTCACCATGAAAACTCTCCCATGCTTGAATTTGGCAAGTTGTATAAGGTCTTTGAGCATTTGTTTATTTAGAAAAGGGGGGATTCGATGCACATGTTTGGGTGGTTCTTTGATTAGATATATAACAAAGAAACCAGGAGCTACAAAATCGAAATAATATATGTATTGAATAATAAATAAAAATATGATGATTACAATTGAGATGTGAGGGCTCGCTTATATACCCACGCAGGGGTGCCCATAACTAATAGCCATGTCTTTTCATTATTAATAATTATTTATTAATTATCATTTAATTGTTATATTTATTAATATCTTATTTATGTGTATTTTTATGTACATAACATTGTCTTCCCCTTAAAAATGCTTTGTCCTCAAAGCACTGGTAACAACGGGTGTAACTAGCAAAAATGTTTTGATTCCCATGTATCTTTTTCTGGAAGGTTTTTCCATTTAATAAGATATTCCTCGATTACGCGAGATCGCAAATTTTTTTCTCTAGTGGCAATAATGGCTTCTGGTTCTAAAATGATTCTTCCTTCTCCATCCAACATAGGGAGGAGGGTTTGCACCTTTTGGTGTTGCCCTACAACCTTTTTTAGACATGATACGTGAAAAACGTTGTGGATACGGCCTTTATCTGGTAATTCCAACCCATAAGTTACATGACTGATTTTTTTGTTAATTTGATATGGTCCATAAAACTTCGGAGCCAATTTATTCTTTCCTTGGTGTTTAAGAGATAATTGTTTGTAGGGTTGAAGTCTTACAAATACCCATTCTCCAACTTTGAATTCTCTTTCTGTTCGGTGTTGATCAGCTTGTTGCTTCATTCTGTTTCTTGTTGTTGCTAAGTTTTCCTTGAGTATTTGAACAACTTTTTGACTTTCGTCTAAATGATCTTTTACTGATGCAACTTTTGTTTGATTTGTGGCTAACTCTTTCCAAGATGGTGGTTGATATCCATAAAGAGCTTGAAATGGTGTCATTTTAGCCGATGTATGATATGTGGAGTTATACCACCATTCAGCGAGGTGCAACCATTGAAGCCATTTATTTTGCTTATCAGTGACGAAGCAACGAAGGTAGGTTTCTAAGCATTTGTTTCCAATTTCTATTTGGCCATCTGTTTGAGGATGGTAAGCTAAACTCATGTTAAGAGATGTCCTGATTTGTTTGCAAAACTCCCTCCAAAAGTCCCTTTTAAACTTTACATCTCTATCACTGACGATGACCTTGGAGAAACCATGTAATTTATAAATGTTTTTACAGAAGACTTCAGCTATTTGTTTTGCGGAGACTATTTTTCTTACTCCCATAAAATGTGCATACTTGGTTAGTCTGTCTACTATCACTAAGATTTTATCTTTTCCTTCTGATATGGGTAATCCTTCAATGAAATCCATTGAAATTTCTTCCCATTTTTTGTTAGGAATATGTAACGGATGGATTACCCCGGGTGTTAATATATTTTCACTCTTGTTTCTTTGGCAAAGGTCACATTCTGCTACATATTTTTGAATATCTGCAGTCATCCCTTTCCAAAAGAATGATTGACGAGCATTATAATATGTTTTGAAAAATCCGACGTGACTCGCAGTCGAGCAGTCGAACAATCATGGACTTCTTGAAGTACCTTGGTTTTAAATTTTGAATTGGTATTCAAATAAATTCTTCCCTTATACCATAAGATGCCATTCTTCCATTCAAACTTGGGGTATTGGGTTAAATCATTAATTATGGAACATGTCGCTGTGTTTTTGGCATATTCAATTCGGATTTTGTTCAACCATTCCGGAATTGCTATTGATGCTGCAAAAACTTGTGCTTCTTCGTCTTTCCGTGAGCAGGCATCAGCGACTATGTTATCTTTCACTTTCTTATGTAATATCTCCATATCAAATGTGGCAATTTTCTCTATCCATTTATGTTGTTCAGTAGTCAATGTTTTTTGTTGTAACAAATATTGTAGGCTATTATGATCTGTACATATCAAGAACTTGCTTCCCAAGAGATATTGTCGCCATTTTGTTAATGCATGCATGATTGCAAGCATTTCTTTATTGTATGTGGACTGTAAGTAGTCTTTTTTGTTTAGTTTCCTGCTTTCAAATGCTATTGGGTGTCCATCTTGCATCAAGACTGCTCCGATCCCAAAACCTGAGGCATCACATTCAATTATGAAAGGTTTTGGAAAGTCAGGTGTAGCTAACACGAGGGTTGTGGACATAATTTTCTTTAAATTTTCAAAACATTTTTCAGATTCTTCATTCCATTGAAAGGAGTTTTTCTTTAGGAGATTTGTTAGGGGGGCAATTAGATGAGCATAGTTTTTCACGAATCTTCGATAGTATCCCTAAAAATCCTCTTAACTTAGATATACTCTTTGGCCTGGGCCATTCTGTAATTGCTTTGATTTTATTTGGATCTACCTTGACTCCCTTTTTGGATATAATGTGACCGAGATACTCTACTTCCTCCTTGCCAAATGTACATTTTGACATTTTTGCATAGAATTGATTTTTTTCCTAGAATAGATAATACTTGTCCCAAATGATTGATGTGTTCCCTCCATGTTTTGTTATACACGAGAATGTCGTCAAAGAAGACTAAGACATATTTTCTTAGGTGTGGATGAAATAGTTCATTCATAGTTGCTTGTAAGGTAGCATGGGCATTAGTTAGCCCAAAGGGCATCAGCTTGAATTTGTAGTGTCCTTTGTGAGTCTGGAAAGAAGTCTTGGGTACATCTTCTAATCTTACCCTAATCTGGTAATATCCCAATCTCAAATCAAGTTTTGAAAAAAATCTGGCTCCATGAAGTTCATCTAACATTTCGTCGATGAAAGGAATGGGGAATGTATTCTTGATTGTTATCTTGTTAAGCCCACGATAATCTATGCATAATCTGAAGGAACTAATCTTTCTTTCGTACTAATACAACTAAGGCAGCATATGAGCTTCTACTTTTTGTGATAACACCACATTTTAACAAGTCTTGGACTAATCTTTCTATTTTTGTTTTATGACGATGGGGGTATCTGTATGGTCTAACCTTGACTGGACTTGATCCTAGTTTAACTTCAATTATATGTTCAATTCTTCTTTGTGGTGGTAATTCCATGGGGAGGTCTTGAAATACCTTCTTGTGTTTTCGAATTAAATCTTGGATTTCTAAGTTTTTAGAGTCTTGTTCTGGTTCTTGTATTTCCATTTGGTGGCATTGGATAAAATAGGCAGTTGCTCCTTTTTGGATCAGCTTTTCCATCTGTTGGGATGATACAACTTGTGTTTGGGGAGGTTGAAAACCATATAATTTATACGTTTGTGTAATGTTCCCAAGTCAAGATGCCAAAAACATTGTGTTTTTCATGTGATTTTTAAACATTTTCTGGTTGTGGCATTTCGTCAAACACTTTGTTGATTTGGTCTTTTAGGTGGCACTAGGATTTATACTGATGGTTGTTATGTGTGTTTTCAGCAATAATCAACATAAATATAGCAATGGAACATACCTCAACAAGATGCAAGATCAACAATACAAGAGATAACCCAAAAATACCTCAGATCTGATTTTATTCATAACAATGGTTGTCTTCGTACAAAAAGGGGCAGATCTGGAATACATATAAGATAGTAGAGTATCTGGCCACCAAAATACAAGATAGAAGAAGATCCAGGATTCCAAAAGCCTCTCCAAGCTATAGACCAAAAACCCAGATGAACCAACTCATAACCCAGCTGAAATATGAAGATCTCCCTAGCACAATGCGACCCTCACTGGCTGAAGCAAACCAAGAATTTGGCCTCCAAGAACTAAGTTGTTGAATCCCCTAAGAAAGGTGCCAAACTGTAGATTGGGCCAAGGGAAACCCCCTGGTAAAGTCTCAGACTGAATGATGGAGATCTGACCCTCCAGATGGCTGAATCATCTATCTGCAGTGCGCCCTCTTGGCTATAGAAGACCAAGAATTCGGCCTCTATGAAGATGGCCTCCAAACCCTCTAGAAAAGATCCCAAACTGTAGATCGGGCCACTGCAAACCCCCAGGTAGATTGTCGGGCTGAATGATAGAGATTTGGCCCTCCAAATGACTAGATCCTCAATCTGTGGTGTGCCCTCCTCACTCTGAACCTGTGCTGAGCTCCAATAAATAATATGGCAGAGAAACCTTCTTCGGAAAAGGCTAGGAAAGGCGCCCTAGGCCTTATAGAGAATACCCAGAAGTTTGTTTGCTCCAAATCCTTCTCCTATGCATGGAACGAACTCCTCTCCTCAAGATGGTGCGCCCTCCTGCTGAAATCCCTCCTGAAATTGTGCCCTAGCTCTCTAAACCCATGGCTGATGTAGAACCCCTCTGAAGCTGAGTAGATCTGATGTAGAATGGTGAGGGAGGAATCTTTCACCTCCGTGACCAATCTTGGACCAGGTTGGGTGGGATCTTTCACCACCGAGCTGATCTCTAGGGTTTGTTAAGTCAAAACCCCCAAGTGCATGGGCTCACTAGCAAGAAGCCAAATATCAAAATGATAAACAACATGAATGAGAGAATAGAAGCCCCTATCTCTCGTTTATCCTCCCTGCTCATCTTGTCTCTCCAAAGTGACTTTTACTTTATTTAATTATTTAAATCACTTTAATTAATTAATTAACCTTTTTACCTCTGAAAAGTACCTTATTTCTCCTTGTGGCTTCCCTGGCCACTAAAAGTCACTTCTCATCATCCTATCCTGTAGTGTTGTTCCTCCCGATTCCAATGAGCTATTACACTAAGAGGTTCCTCCAAGTATTATAATATGACCTCCTTAGTGAATTTAATTAACCTATAACTCAAAATCACGGAAATCGTCGGAATGCAACAAAACCAAAGCCAAGCTATGCAAAATGGATCACGATGATGAAATAAGATGAGCGATGCAAGACAAACCCCAAAATACCCCTCAATAGCCCCTGTACTCGCTATGACTTCCATCTGGCTACTCTAGTCATCATAACACTTTGTAATACAATGATGTCCCAAAGTGGGGACATTACAGTCCTCCCTGCTAGATTATTGTTTGTCCTCAAGCAATAAATGAATCCATCCAAATGTAATACCGGGGTCCCATGTCCACCTGTGGGACACAGTAGGCTCCATCCAAAGATGAACTATCATGCACTCTGCCCCTAGGTCCCATATTAGGACGTGCACTGCAATACCCTGTGAAGCATAATCCTTAAACATATCGACACCATGAGTCTCATGCACATGACACATAGCCTCATCCCGGAATGAGTCCATCCTCCGAGTCCATATCAAGACCAACACGGTCTCCACCAACTGCACATGTTGCTGCCATAGTGAGGTACTAAAGACCTCCATGAAACACCCTCAAGTGATGTGCTCTCCTCAACACTGAAGTTTAATGGAAAATCAAAATAACTTTCCCCTGCAAGGGTCCACTCGCCTCCATCAGAAACGCTCAACCCTGCAATCCCCAGGTCCCATGCTAGTCTCTGCCAAGGATCACCACGTTGGCGTTGCACTACTCTGACCATGATTGTCTGCTCCCTGTATACATATTGGATCCCCCACTCCTGGATCCTCAAGCTGGAATACCTGTGGCAACTAGACCTGTTGTCCAGAAGCTGCATCTGTAAAAGAACCTTTGTGGAAATAGTATCTACCTAACTATCCCCATGCTCGATCATGATGATCAAAAGGGAGAAATTGTCTCGCTCCATAGGACAAGCCCTTGCAAGCCCACTCAAAACCAACCCAAGGTGAAGTATGTGGCTCTCTGGCGCAACCTAGGTCATCATAAGGTGAAAAAACCTACTAACAAAATGGACTCATGGATCCCATGGCAAACTTGGAAGTTTATCACTTCAAATCCCCGCTAACTTCTCCTGTGTCATATTGATCACTGTCGGAAGCCCTTCGTGCTCATCCCCTTGAGAATATGTATCTAGGTCGCCCTCTGAGATGTTTGTTATCCCATGGCATATGATACTCACCATCATGCACAAAGACTCCACTATCTGCCTATAATGATCCACCCCTATCCTGATGTATGTCGTAAAAGCACTCATGTCAGGTAGTCTCGACCTAACTCTCCATGTCCTCTACCACTGTCTATCTTCCCCCATGCTGTTGTCAATGATGAAAGTGTCGAGAAAGCCCTGTTGACCACCTATCCAACTAGGGGGTCAACTCCATGTGCCATGAAGAGATGCATCATCAGATGCTCATTTGTCAAAGACTTTGGGTTCTACAGGGCATTTTTGGCCCCAGCACTTCTTTTTGTAACTGGAATTTCCACACTCCTGCGTGGGTTAATAATGTAACAGGTCTGCATGGGTCATATTTAGGTCAGTTACCTTGAGATGGGTTCATTGGGAGAATTCCTTTCACCAAGGCTTTTTTATCCTCAGGTTATCAATTGGGTTTTTCAACCTTATTGATTTCCCTTGAGTTTTTCCCTCACACTTGCAATAATTCCTCCAAAGTGGTGAATGGCGTTCTAATGGGCTTATCCTCTGGTAACTATTGTTTAGGGATGATGTAAATGACCATGTATGACATCTTAGAAAGTTTCGTGGAATTCCCTTGAGTCTAGATTAGTTTTTTTTAATTAATTAATTTTTAATTAAATTTTCCTCAGTTTGGAGGTTTAATTATTTAATTAATTAATCATTTTTTAGCAAAAACTGTAAACACTAGGTCCTTGGACTTTTGATAGGGGTATTTGTGCTCAAAAGAAATGGAATGAGAACCCCTACACCCTTGGACCAAGTTTCAGCTCAGCCGGACAACTTTTGCTATGGGTTTGTCCACCAGGAGTGTCAGTCAGTCAAAAACAACAATTTTTATTGATAGGCCATGACATGGCAAAAATGTAATTTTTGTAATAATTAATTAAAAGGATGATGTAAAGGAGGAAAAAGAATGGAGAGAGGTTTCCTAGCCTAAACCTACCCAACCCAACTTGTTTTAACCTTTTCAACACCCTCACCCCCTCACATCACTCAAACCCTCATGCCCTCCTAGAAGAGTTACGCCCCCCTTCATGTGGAAAACTCTAGAAAAAATATTTTAATGAGTTGGGGCCCCTTCTCTCATGTGGCACGCTTTTCCTAGCCTCCCACTTCCCCTTTTGCTTTATCCCAATGCCTCACAACTCATCCACCTCATTGATCCAAGTCTCAAACCCTAGATGGTGCGCCCCCCTCCTTGGGATCTCATCTTGTGCTTGGTGGTGGACACTTGGCATTGATCCAAGAGAGGTAGGTTTGCCTCTCCAAGTATAAATAGATCATTTTTCTCACTCCCTCCTCACCATATCTTGAGCTATTATTATGCTACTTGATTTTCACAACTCTCTCTCTCTCTTTCTTGTCCATCTTCATCCATTCTTTGGCTCTTAGGGTTTTGGAGCAAGTATTTCTCCAAGATCTATTTTTGAGTAATAAAAAAGAAACTTTGCAGGATTATTGGAAGAGCAACAAGTATTCTTGTTCTTGCTACACATGAGGTAATATTGTAAATTTTGGCATGTTGATTGCATGGAGTAGATTCTTAGGTAAAGTGTTTTACTTGGGCAGATCTAACAAGACGTATTCTTGTTAATCTGTATATGTGGGTTTGCTAATAGGGTGCAAGTATTTCATTTTGTTAGCATATTCAGCGATATTATCTTCTTGTATGCATATTATTTTGTCAAGTTTTGCAGGTTTGGCTTCAAGGGTTTTGTTGGAATTGCCTCAAGGAAGAGTCCTCCCTCAAAGCACATTCAAACTCCTCCTTTCTTATTCTTTACTCATTATTTTATTGTTGTTCACTCCATACAATATTTTAGCTAGCCTAACATCCTAGATTGGTCATTTTAATCCATTTTATCATAAGTTTTTAAGGAGAAAAAATTATGTCCTAAAAAGATAAATATTTCTTCACATTGTTGGTTGTGTGTAGTTTTTTCAGCAAGCATAGCTTGCTGGTTTTTGCAGGTTTGTTACAGATTGAGGGGGGTTATGTTGCCCAAAATCATCCACACAACACTCCAAGACCCTTCTCTTCAAGTGGGTAGCAAATCTCAACCTTCTCTCTACCTTTTTTAGCTTCTTGTGCATAGATCTATTCTCTTTTGTTGATTTTTAGTGGCTCATAAGCTTTGGAGGAGAATTGGTATGGCCTACCTCCCACGTGTGAGTTTAGGATTAGCATGCTTCAAGTTTTTTTTTTTTTTCTCATTTCCAAGTCATCTTCTAAGCTAGGACGTGGGGTTAGTGAGCATCTTGTTGATAGTTTTGTTGTTTGTTTTCCTTTCAACCTCCTTGGCACAATAAAGGTAGGCTTGCTTCCACCTTGTGCCATTGAGTGGTTAGTCTTTCTTTTCCATTTCTCTTTCAAGCTTTTTCTAAGTTTAATAATTGCCTGCACCTTGGGAGAGAAACCCCCAAAATCATAAGGCTAGGATAAGTAATGTGTTATTGATCTCTTCATGCTTTAATGGTTTAAATATTCTAGATCTAGATCTCTACACACATTAGTCCTTAGCTTAAGCCCTTGGGGCATAATCAACTTGCTTAAATCTACTTGCATGTTATAAGCTATCTTAAGATCTATCTTGTTTACATGCTCTAATCCAACACACTAAATGGTTAATGTTTTGATGGTATAATAAGTGGTTTTTCTTTCTCATGCCATCACATCTTTAAGGCCATTTGCCATCACACTTAAGTTAATGTATTGTTGGATAAGTTGATAGTGTAGGCACACATCTAAAGTTTAAAGCTTTACTCTTCACACTTAACTTGTCACATCAATGCTCTAACAATCAATGGTTAAGTGGTAATAGGCTTGAGTTCTTCTCTCTTCTTTGGCAAGTTATCCTTGCCCTTGTGTATTAGCTTTTTTTGGGTAACAAGCTTTCATGTTAATGGTTTAATAAATGGTGATGAACTAAATCGTTATTCAGCTTGCTTTTTCATGCTATACATGTGTTAAAGTGGTTCATTCTTGTTATCGCACGGTTTGTAGGAAAGGTTTAGGTAGCTTGAAGTCAAGGCCCAAACTGGCGTAACAGGAACTTCCCCACCCACTGTCACCTCGATGGGGAGCTCTTTCTATTTAGGGTGTGTTATCGCACAGTTTGTAGGAAAGGTTTAGATAGCTGGAGTCAAGGCTCAAACTGGCGTAACAGGAGCTTTCCCCACCCACTGTCACCTCGATGGGGAGCTTTTTCTATTCTGGGTGGCTAATCCCAAGGGAGACGTCCCTAGTAATCTGGGGTTCTGAAGGAGAAGGATCAAGATAAGGGTTCCCTTTCACATATTACTGCCAAGAGAGATAGTCAAGGAGAAGATATTCCACCGGATGGCACCTGTTTGCGAGACAAGGCAAATAAAACTAAAAGATGTGCTGCAGTGGTTAGTACTTCAAAACATCAATGACTATCTTCACATATATATGAGCAATAGTACATGTAATTATTGACGAAGTCAATGATTGCAAAACAAAGATAAAGGCTTATAACACTTCTTCAATAAATACAAATGATACTATGCATTCAATGTATAAAATCAGTCCTTATCATTTCTCAATGCAATAAATCTCATAAATCTGCTCATATATATATAATGTTGTTGCGTCACTATTGCAGATTTAGGGTGACGTCAGCCCTATTATTAGGTCAATTTTGGAGGGCAAAAAAGTGAACGTTTTGCACACCAAGCCAAAGAAAGTAATCTATACTTCAATGCCAACCAAATCACAACGTTTTACACTTGAACAAGGGTTAATAAGAGGCTTGACG
>ML789026.1:138930-151578 GCA_009831015.1 Picea engelmannii
TGAGCATCACCCGATGCAATGAGTGCTAAGTGGACTATTCAAATCATGAGAATTATTGGTCAGTTGCGACTAATACTCATGAATATGGGTCATAGATTAATGACTTACACTACGCAGTTAATCCCAAAAAATAATATCTAATACCAACAATATCATCAAATTTTAAAGTATTTGAACCAGAGACAAAGTTACTTACAGACATGACCAAGCCGTTCCAGCTTTCTGGCAATGAGCACAAGATTAGAAGAGCTCTAACCTCATCATCAAAGTCCACTTTTACAGAACTTAGTTGATTAGTAACCGTATTAAATTCATTTAAATGATCTACAACAGACCCACCTTCTAACATTTTCATATTAAATAATCTCTTCATTAGAAATACTTTATTAGACGCCGAGGGTTTTTCATACAGTTTAGCCAACGCGTCCATCAGATCCTTCGTTGTCTTTTCTTTCGAAATATTGAAATCCACCGACGCTACCAAGCTCAGTCTTATCGTTCCTAGAGCCTTTCTGTCAAGAATCTCCCATTCTTCGTCCTTCATGGCCATCGGCTTCTTTGCTAGTCCTCCCAATGGTAGAATAGATCCTTCTGATATAAATAATCTTCCATCTGCATCTTCCATAACTGGTAGTTTTGGCCATTAAATTTCTCGACCCTAAACTTTCCATCTTCCGACATTGTTCCCACTCGAACCAGGAACCCTCTTTTCCTGCGAGTTACATTTCGCTCTGATACCAGTTGTTAGAAAAACAAGACCACGGAGCAATAAAATAAAACAAATCCAGAAACAAAATATAGAAGATACACAATATAATAGAGACACAGATTTACGTGGTTCACCTAGTGTGGGCTACGTCCACCAAAGAAATTGTCAGGTCCTTCCGTTATTATTATCCAGCAAATGAAGGGATACAACCTACAGCAAAACCCGTTGTAACTTCCTCTTCTTTCTCTCACAGTCTCCTTTCTTAGAATACAATCCTCCCAATAATGCATAGCCGCAATACATTTCCCTCATAACAAAAGGTTGTCTTCTAGGGAAAAAAACCCTAACATAATTTCTACCGTTAGATATGTGACCTTATAATGAACGGTTCAGATTTACAATGAAATTACAATATACGGGGGCTTCGCCCCAGAACCCCCCAGCCGAGGGGATAGCCCCCCCCTCTGCACTCCCCCGCGTGGAAGAGTGTACATACTTCTGGGGTGTAAAGTCTTCATGGGGTATAAACACAGCTGAAAGCAAGGACCTCTGAATCAGGAAGATAATCGGGCTCAACAACCAACAATGAAGAATCCCTTCCACACAAAAGTGCTCTTGTGTGTCTCCTCCAACATGAGCCAAACGGATTTGAGATAGCACAAGTCCTATTACCTTCTAGTGGTGTGCCCGCCTCCACAAGTGTGCCCTTCTCCAAGCAATAACCAATACCAAAAATAATGAGGACCTAAGCCTCCATGAGCCCTCCATGAAAGATGGCGCCCAAGCTCTCCTCTCTCAATGCTTCCATTCTCATCCTCTTTCCCTTCTCCAAACTCTCTTGGTGAACATACAAGTGAATGAGCCTCCAAATGCCCTATGTGCCCTTCTTAAGGAATCATAAGGAAACCTAAAAAATGGATGGCTAGGATCATCCCAAGCCATCCTTAATCAATGGTTGAGATCTCTCAAAAAGAATCTCAACTCAAAACCCACTTTGGGTTAAGTTTCCATAGTTCACTTTATATCCCCCAATTCACCCACAAAGTGAATTAATAGTCACTTTTCACTCAAGTAACAAATTTCACCCTTTTGACTTAGAAAAATGTCAAAGTAAAATTATACATAAAATATAAGGCACAATGGGTCAAATATTTCTCTCTTGTAGTTAGAGACCCACAACCACAAGGGGACCACTTTCCAAGGTACCCAAATCTCAACAACCTTATCACTAATTGAGGGTTGAGGAAGTCAAAACCCTAACCCTAGATGACTATTGGGTTATGTTAAATACCGAGCCACTAGGAGGAGAAAGGGGTCCATTCTTTTGTATTGTACTTGTTCCATAGTTGAGCAAAGCATACAAGGAGTGGTATTTTGAAAGCATAACAAAGGAGGTAGGAGATTTTGTAGCAGTCGTTCAGGCCACACTGTCAAAGGCAACTCCATAGTGAGTACCTCTTTATTTGTACTTGTTTCCCATAACTGAAGAAAAGAGAATAGAGCATAGGCCTCACCTTCTAGCTGGGTTTTCTCCCGTATTGGGCTTCCCTTGAAGTTGATACATCTTGTGTTCAATTATGTGGATGGTATGTATATTTTTCTCTATTCTTTCATTTTCATATTCAGTGATTTTCATAAATCTGAGCAATAAGCTAGTAATAACTAACATGGGATTTAAGTAAACAAATTGCATAATCTAAGATTTCAAAAAGTTTAAGATTTGTTATGATGAACTGTTCCAGTGGAATATCCGTGGCAGTTTACAGATCACAAAAGGATCATTTCACTTCAAAAATTGGAAGAGTGATCAAAAATTGAAAGGGTGATCAACAACTATGTTGCGAGAAATAGGAAATGAGAAACAAGGAATAAGGAACAGGATTAGAGAGTTTTGGGGATAAGAAAAAGCAAACCCACCTGCCTCCCAGTGTACATTATGCACATAAAGATTAAGATTAATTAGTAGTGCATCAATGTCGTGTCAAGACGGGAACAGGAACTGGAACGGAACAATAAAGAGGTCTAAAGAAAGCCTTGAAAGCGTGATCTACAACCATGTTACCAGAAACACGAAACGAAAAATGGGACAAGAAACGGAACAAGAGGGTTTTGGGGATAAGAACGTGAATCCACAGCCTCCCAGTGTATATTATTCGGATAGAATTGATTAGTAATGTATCAATGTAGTGTCGAGATGGGGATGGGAACTGGAACAGAACGAGAGACAGTTTTTCTGGTCAGGTTTCTTGTAAATTAGGTCTACAACAGAGTTATAAATGTGTGGGTGTGAAATAAATATTAACGTCCTTTGAGACATACTACCTACCTGGTCTATAGGACATATTTTCTAGGAAACAGAATTGGAATTCATATCGAATCAGAATTTAATCAATAATTAAAAATGGTGGGTTTTCAAGATTTCGTTTCTGTGGTTGAACGTCTCTGTTGTGGAACTTCCTAGCTCACTCTAGAGTTTAGGGGCGGTGCATTATTGTGTAAAGAAAATACCATTGATTGTGCAAAATAATGAGAATTGATCAACTTGAAAGAGCTTACTTGGGGAGGAAACAGCAGCTTTACGCCGAATCTGTCTAGCGCTCGAGCTTCCAAGCTCTGGGGAGAGGCATCATCGCCAGTATAAATAACGCAGCTTAGATGCGGGGCTTCTTCCTGAATTGCCTTGACAGCGCACCAGAGAACCCTTTCACCGCCGCCGCCATCGTTTGTGTAGGGATGAAAGAATCCCACAGCCCTCTTCCTCTTCCTCCTCCCCATGATTACCATTAACCCAATGAAGCTAAACATACCATATATGATCATAAGAATCAATACAAACAACTGGACCATTATCCCCATTGTCTCGTCAAATTATTCCTTCAAATATTTCTGCAATTTTTCATGCCCAGGCCTGCAACCTAATGCAGATTAAATTCGAATATATTGACAGAATAAATACTCCATGATATATTGGCTATGCCTTGATTTGTTAAATTATTCCTCTCAACGTTTCTGCACAATTTAAGCTAGGCCCTCGGATTCGAAATCAGATAGAAGCTCTTGCCAGGGTGGCGGTCGCGGTTTCGATTCCAACGGAATGTCTTTAACGCTGGTATACTCAAGGCCTTAGAAAAGAAAATAGAGTTTACAGCATCGTAATGGAGAATTTAAATTTAAATTGAGATACAATATTAACATTACAAAGAAATTTAGTTTGAAAGGGTTGTGAAGTGAATACAGCGTATCTTCCTCCGATTGAGGGGCGCAATTAAAGGGTTTGGATTCAATCCAAGGGGGTTTGGGATTGAGATGAATATGCTATAGGTATGTACATCTTTAAAAGAAAATTGCGAACAAAAAAAATTAAAAGAAAATTGCAAAAAGAATATTTATTGAAAGAGAGTGTTTTGAAAATATAAAGCAATAGTGATAATGGAAGTGGTAATAGTGATAATGGAAGTGGTAATGGGTGATAATGGAAGTGGTAATGGGTCAATGGGTTAAATCTCCAAATGAGTAATTAAGAATACTTTTTGAACAAATCAACCATTAACAATTATACCTAAACATAGATGTTAGTTACAATGAGCTAGTATTTTAAGTAGATAAAAATGAAATCACTACATTGTTGAGGAAAAGATATGAAATGATCTTATTCAAGCATTTTCAGATCTTGCTGGGCTAAAGCAAGATAGACGGGAATATCACCCTATGTTTATAGCTATCAAAAATGTTATCATAATTCACAAGTATTGTTTACAAGTGCTTAGGCTGGTTTTTTTTATAAATAAAAGCTTGCTGAAAATTTCATTATTTATGTGATTTTTTAAACATAACAGATGCTTAAATAAATATAGAGACAGAAGTAAAGACACCAAGTCAATAATCAAAACAGATGAGACATAAAGCAATCCTTTATTTCATTCTAATTCATCAAAGAATCGTTCTTTTTACAAAATTTCCTGAGAAAGTTTTGGACCAAAGTCAAACTTAGACGTCCCCGATGAAACATACAAAAACACTTCTGACAGAAAATAAAAAACTGAACTTTAAAAGTTGGATCAGCTTGCCACAGATTGTTGCCCACTCGACTCTACGCAATAGTCTTTGTCAGTCACAAAATCTAATCCACAAACAGACAAGTCTACACAGACTATCAAAGATAGATAAACACCTCTGAAAAACAAGTGTTTGAATGACGTAATTCAACCCTGAATCTTGAATTATCTCAAAAAACTCAAAGAGCAAACCTTAGTATGCTTCTCATTCTATTATCCTCTTGTTCCTCCCTTTCCTTTTGCCTTTAAGCAAATTAGAATTGGTTGAAGTAGTTGAACTACTTCCTTAGTTAAGTTAACTAAAACTCAACCAACTTTTTAGTTAAAGGGGAAAAGTAATAAATCATAATAAGGGTTTTTAAATAAATAATAACTAGTAGGTGGGACTCCTTGTGACTCCCTTTAGTTTTTAACAATCATAACACAACTAGTTAATCAAACAAAACATCCCTCCTTGTGACTCCCATCATCACATTCATAATTGACAATTTATCTTAGTGATAATTGAAATTATTTCCAAAAATATATTACCCATATATCCAAAAAATAGTGTGTTGTCCAAAATTCCAGGAGTCAACTGTTCTCAACAATTAATAAATAAAAACTTAAAATCCATATTTTCCACTCTGGGAGGCAATCTTTCCCTTGTTGTTGCTGTCACCTTTTGATCTCTCTAAATTTGCCTTAGGTTGCGTGGAGCCTTTAGGCCTAATTTCACTGATCACATGAGAGCAATCATCTCTCAAATGCATGCGGAAGGACACGGATTTATCAGAGTCATTTGAGGGTGAGGAAAGGGCAACAATGGTTTTTCCTTTGTCAGGGGCATGGTGGGCCTCAATTTTCAACCTTTTGCTTACATGGGAAGACTGAATCGGTGAGTGGACAAGGGCAGCTTAAACAATTTGATTGATAGGCGGGGGAGAAGGTAAAGACAAGTTAGGCCAGCCACGATGTTGGGAGACTGTCGGGTGGACAATCTCTTGCCATCTGTCTTTTTCGGGAACTTCAAGTTGTAGTGAGACATGAGGAGGCACTGGGACACTAGGGACCTGTGGGGCTTAGAAGGGAGGACTTTCGGGCCTAGGTTTGACCACTCCTTGCCCAATCCAGTTAAAAAACTTAGCTTGAAATAGTTGGCCTAACTCTTGCAAGTCTGCATCAAAGTGTATAGAGAATCTTGGCCTTCTAGGGCCTTTGTTCCAATTACCTCTTCCTCGGTTACCCCTATCATGGCTACCTCTGCTGAATAAGCTCATTCTTGTGTGCATAATTGATTAGAAAATAGTTTCTTTAACAAACATACATGACAACTCTTTTAAATGTGAAATAAAATTTGGCTCATCAACATATCAGACTCATGCAATCCAATCCATACAAATTGTTTAATAGTTGTTAATGAGCAGGGGGTGAACAAGCTTATGGGATATGTGAGGGGTTGTATTGAGCAAAAAATGTTAAAATGAGGGGGAAAAGATCATGATTACTTCTCACAGACAACAAATAATCAACTGTAACGTAAACCAAAAGAATATATCATTGTAATCCATCCTTGTGATCATTAAATGGTCATAATACATAACTTATCTTAACCATAATTAAATTTTAGGAACAGGGAGTGGATAGTGTTGGCATGTTTTACAGGCAGCATATGCTTGTCATTAATAGCAAGTACAACAGCGATGATGGCTTGAGTACAAGAAGAATGTAGCAGATGGGCACCAGAAGTATTTTGGGAAGACGCTAGAGAGCAAGCTCGATAAGATCAGAAGAGATAGTGCAGAGGATGGTTGGCATGCTTTACAGGCAGTATGGGCTTGTCACTGATGGCAAGATCAGAGTATGCAGCGAAGGCAAAACAAGGACAAAGTAAGCTCAGGAGGAATTAGTGCAGAGTCGAACGCAGTGCCTAAGATCGGGAGGAGAAGCGTCTGTGATCGTTGGATCCCATTTCAATTCTCAAAAGAAGGAGGACCGTCAGATCAAATTGTAGACAAGAAGAACGCACAGAAGAGGAGGACAGATCTCAGGCGTCAGATCTAAGCATAAGTTTCGACCATCATTGGATCAGGAAGAACCTGCACGTTCTTTAAAGTGCAAGATCGAAGCGGTGGTCCAACACCATTTCGGAGTTTTGGCCATCAGGATTTTGGATATCGGGAAATGGAAATGTCAAGGTTCTTTACAACATGAATCCTGAAATCGCGAAATGGAAATCCCGAAACATACACGTCAGCAAACCACGTCAGCTAAGAACACATGGCACAACCAGGGAGTGACAAGTGTCAAGTTGGTTCAACATTTCAGGCACATGTAAGTCACGAATCAGAGTGACACGTGGCAGTTATTCGACACGTGGCAGAAGATCAGAGCATGTCAAAGACTCCATTTCAGGGTTTCACGAATCGCGACTTGGAGAGTCAAGAAACAATACCACAGGAATGTCGAAATTGCGAAATGCGAAATCGCAAAATGATATGAGCCGTCAGATCAAGGTTTAATGTGGACCATTGATCCAACACCATTTCAGGGTTTCGGATATCGGAAGTTGGAGTGTCAAAACACTTTGCAACAAGAATGTCGAAATCGTGATATGCGAAATTGCGATATGATCGGAGCCGTTGATTCAAGATCTGATATGGATCGTCGAATCATAAGACAAGTGGCAAGCGATTGGAATTTCGCTGACTTGGAGTCAACAGAGCATGGTGTGGAAACTCGCGAGATGCGAGATCGCGATAAGACCTGGATCATTGGATCTATGGAGATTTCAACGTCAATCAGACTCGATGAAGTTTAAAAACTCGTGAAATATGAAGCGCCTTTTGGCATAGCCTGTGGTCACCACCGGTGGTCACGAGAAAGGAAAGAGCTAGTTCAGACAAGCTCCATTTCAGAGTTTCGGGGATCGGGACATGGAGAGTAACGAAATCTTTACCACAAGGATCCCGAAATACAAAAATGCGAATTGGCGAAATAAACACAAGATCACATGAAGTCAATCCAACGGTGCAGGGGATTTTGGGCACGATCAGAGGGCTAATGTTGCTCCTTGCAATCTCACTGTTGGAAACCATTGATGGTCTCTGCCAAAAAATTCGAAGAGACCTCTGTGTTATCGCTAGAGGAGCTGAAGGGTCTCCAAGCTTCTTCCAGTGAATGAAGACGATTCTTAGAGGGATTGACAAGTGGATGAGCATTGAAGATTGTAACTGAAACAGAAAGTATAAGCTCGACTATGCCAGAGAAGATGAAGAGTCTTGACTGCCAGAGAGGCTGAGGAATCTCAGCATGACATCCAGTGATGTTGAACGCGTGGGAAAACTGTCAGAGAAGCTGAGAAGTCGTAATGATGATCAGACAAAGCACTCACTGTGAAGAGATGCAGAAGCATTGTGCACATAGCATGCACAAGGTGCACAGAAGCTATAAGAACACGACACAAAGAAGTGATGAGCGAGTTGTTGTTGAGGTGAGGTAATGCATGTGTGAGGAAGTAAAGAGGTGGTGCAGCAGCTGAAATGGATAGGAAACAAAAGGTGCATTGAATGGGAATGGCACACAGAGCACAAAAGGCAAAAGAATAGAATGGGTAGCAGATGCATGCTGGAAGACAGTGAGGAAGACTGAGTAGCAAAATCTTGCAGAACAGTGATGAGACTAGTAAGTTGTTATTGAACACTATATCACTGTAATTGGTCTTAGTATTTCATATTCATATTTCAGGGTGGTTGGGAGGTGCTACGGAGGACTGGTGTCCTCAGAGGTTCAAGTGGGTGCTTGAACACAGGGAGTTGTAGCTTCCTTCTAGTTGGTGCTAGAGAAACCAGGGAGTTGGTGCTTCCTTCTAGTTGGTGCTAGAGAAACCAGGGAGTTGGTGCTTCCTTCTAGTGGGTGTTAGAGAAAACAGAGAGTTGGTGCTCTCAGTAAGTTGCAGCTTGCAAAACAGAGGTTGTAGCCTCACATTGAGTTGGTGCTCAATTATAGATGATGTACAGAACTTAAAAGACTACCTATCATTTCGAAGAAGAAGAGGTGTTTTCCCTTTATGGGTTTCCTCGTGAAAATCTGTCTCTGTGTATATCTTATGTGTGATTGATGCTCATTATTTTATTATCCATATGTTGTATAATGTTGATGATCACTTGAAGAAAGATTAAGAATTTATTAATAGACTTAAAATTGTTTAAG
This sequence comes from Picea engelmannii, assembly GCA_009831015.1. Taxonomy (NCBI): domain Eukaryota; kingdom Viridiplantae; phylum Streptophyta; class Pinopsida; order Pinales; family Pinaceae; genus Picea; species Picea engelmannii. Next base: position 147,886 of record ML789026.1, read on the forward strand.
CACAATAACAACCGATTCACCCCCCCTCTCAGTTGTCTTAGTAATTTCAACAATTGGTATCAGAGCGGGTTCCTTTTATTCAAAGGTAGATCTGTAAGCTTAAACATGACAAGTCATGAAGGGACTTCAGCCACTAAGCCCCCTCTGTTTGATGGAACAAATTTTGCCTTCTGGAAGATTAGAATAAGAACATACTTAATGGCCTTGGGTGCTGATGTTTGGGATGTAGTAGAGACTGGATATACAAAGCCTGTTGTGCTAGCCTCCAAGGACGATAAGTTAGAGTTTAGTTTTAATACTAAGGGAATGAATGTTATCTTGAATGGACTTGCTGAAGCTGAGTTTGTAAAGGTGATGCATCTTGAAACTGCCAAAGCACTGTGGAATAAACTTATTAGCAATTATGAAGGAAATGAGAAAGTAAAAGATGCCAAACTTCAAACATATAGATTGAAATTTGAACAACTAAAGATGAATGAAGACGAAACAATTAGCAAGTATTTTTTAAGAGTTGAAGAACTTGTAAATGCCATGAAGGGTCTTGGTGAGAAGATTGAAGAACCATTTTTAGTTAAGAAGATTTTAAGATCGTTGCTTGATAAATTTAATTCAAAAGTCTCTGCAATAGAAGAACTAAGTGATCTTAAAACTCTGTCCATTGATCAACTCCTAGGAACTCTAACTGCATATGAAATGAGAATTAACAAAGATAAATCCAGTACCAGAGAAGCATCTTTTAAAGCAGACAAGAATACTGATTCAGAATTAGATGATATTGAGTCAAAATTTGTGAGAAGGTTAAAGAAAGGATCAGGAAAATATCACGGGAAGTTGCCCTTCAAATGCTTTAACTGTGGTAAGATAGGTCATTTTGCATCTAAGTGTCCCCATCAGAAAAAGGACCAGAACTCCGATGATGAAAAGAAGTACAAATACAAGAAATATAATAACAAGAAAAGTTTGGTTGCAAATAATGACAATTCCTTAGAAGACATCGATAGTGACTCTTCCTATGAAGATAAGGCAAATGACTTCATGCTTATGGCCAAAGAGGATTATGATAATAAAATCATAGGCAATGATGATAATGATGAAGAAGTTGTGGTTGATATGGAAGGAGAAATTATCAGTGCACTGGAAGAAATTGACAGACTCATAATTAAGAGCAGAAAGCAAAAACAATTGTTGATACAGTTCGAAAAAGACAGTAAACAACCCGATGAAGACTTTGCCCTGCTGAAAGTGAAATTAGAAGAGGCAAAGAAAATAGAAGACATACTAAAACAATAGTTGTCAGAGAAGAAAGCCAGTTGTGAAGCCTTAGAAGAAGAGATAGTAAAAACTAGAAAAGAAATGGAGAAGTTTAAGGGATTGTATCACCAAAATCTGCCAAGTCTTAAAGCCTCAGAAGGATTAACCTCCATTCTAAATTAGCAAATAAATCTAAAGTTGAAAGCTGGATTGGGATATGAAGAAGGATCAAGTAGTGATCATCCAAGTAATACAGAACCCATCAAGTTTGTCAAATCCTCAAACATTGATAAAAGTCACTCTGCAGAAACAAAGAAAGAAAATCAGCCACCAAGAAGGAATGAAAGAAAAAGTACCAGAACCGAATTTGTAGATCAGAAAGATTATCGGCATTAAAGAAATCAACCTCCTCAAAGAAGATAGGTTTTTTCAAGGTACAAAGGATTTTTCTATGGATATTGTTTTTTCTGCTCTATTTTTGGTCACAAAGCTATAAACTGTTCTTTAAGATTTAGATATGAACAATCAAGATATTCAACGAATAACTATCTTCCACAACAAAGATTGAGACAACCAAGCAACAACCAATCACAGACCATAAATCATGTGATGACTGGGAGAAGGACACAGGTGAAACATAACAACAGTTATGAGCATAACAATCGTTATGATCTATTATTCAGTGAACCAGAATGTTACAACTGTCATAATTATGGACATAAAGCTGCAAACTGTCGCTTAAGGAATTACAACCCAGACTTGATCCCCACTACTGAGAATGTCAAGGTTTGGAATAAGAAAGCAGATGACAAGTGTGGACTAGTATTATCAGCCCAAAAACAAAAAGAATCCCTGGTATATTGACAGTGGATGCTCCAAACATATGACTGGAGATAAAAGTAAGTTTCTAACTTTAAGTGAAAACAAATCAGGGAATGTAACTTTTGGAAATGATGCACCAGGAAAAATAAAGGGTAAAGGAATGGTAAGCCTAAGTAATGGCAAAGGAAAAGATCAAGATGTGTTGTTTGTAGATGGTCTGAAACATAATCTACTAAGTGTCAGTCAAGTTTGTGACAAAGGATGTGAAGTTTTTTTTACTTCTAAAGACTGTAAAATAAAGGCTTTGAGTTCAGGACAACTAATTGCAAAAGGGATAAGAACATAAAATAATGTCTATGTGTTAAAAGAAGAAAAAGAAGAATGTCACTTAAGCAAGTATGATGAAAGTTGGTTGTGGCATCGGAGACTTGGACACCTAAATTTTGATCATATAATCAAGCTCAGAAACAATGGGGTAGTAAAGGATCTTCCGAAGATATCAAAGCCATATGACTCTATTTGTAAACCCTGCCAGATAGGAAAGCTTACTCGCACTCAGTTCAAATCTAAAAACTTTCCCTCAACAGAAAAACCTCTCCAGTTAGTACATATGGATTTATGTGGACCATCAAGAAAAGAAGGTACAGGAAAAGAAAACTACTTTATGTTGATTATTGATGATTATTCTAGACTAACATGGGTTGCCTTTTTAAAGGAAAAATCAGAAGCATTTGAAAAATTCAAAGTGTTTAAGGCTCTGACTGAGAATCAAACAGGAAAAAGATTAAAGGCAGTAAGGTTTGATAGAAGAGGAGAGTTTAGTTCATGGAACTTCAAAGAGTTATGTGATAAACATGGGATCAAAAGAGAGTACACAATTCCAAGGACTCCACAACAAAATGGAGTGGTTGAGAGGCAGAATAGATCAGTACAGCAAATGGCAAGATCAATGATGAATGAAAGGAACATACCTCAGACTTATTGGGTGGAAGCAATTCATACATCTGTAACAAAGCTCATCTCAGGCCACACAGTGATGAGACCCCTTATGAACTATGGTTTGGAAGACCTGCTTCAATCAAGCATTTTAAATTTTTTGGGAGTAAATGTTATATCAAGAACAATGATGAAAATATTGGCAAATATGATGACCGAGCTGATGAAGGTATCTTTTTGGGTTATGCTACAAATAGTAAAGGGTACAGATGCTACAATAAGAGACTGCACAAACTAGTTGATTGTATAGACATAAAAGTTGATGAAGAAATCCAATTCATAAATGTAAGCAGTGTTGAACCAAGAACATAAGATATAGTTGAAGATGAAGATGAACAGGTCCAAGGATCAGAAAAGGAAGAATCTGAATCAGATGAAGATACGAATACTCAGACTGACACAAATCAACAGAAAGAAGAAAAATCACCTCTCAAAATTATTAGAAAGAATCATTTTGAAAATCATATAATTGGGGATATAAATAAAGGAGTCGAGACAAGAAGGAAATTGATTAAAGACTCAGAACAATCTCATGTTGCCTTTTTATCTATGACTGAACCTAAAATTTTTGAGGAAGCTAGCCAGGATGATAATTGGATTAGAGAAATGAATGAAGAGCTTGAT
>ML789026.1:151628-178689 GCA_009831015.1 Picea engelmannii
AAAAATGTAATAGGTTCCAAATGGGTGTTCAAGAATAAAATGAATGAAAAATGACAAGTTGTTAGAAATAAAGCCAGATTGGTCTGTAAAGGGTATGCACAAGTTGAAGGTCAGGACTTTGATGAAACTTTTGCACCAGTGGCGAGATTAGAAGCTATCAGAATGTTTCTTGCTTATTCATGTCATAAGAACTTTAAAGTTTATCAGATGGATGTTAAGTCGACATTTCTTAATGGAGATCTAGAGGAAGAAGTATATATGGAGCAACCTGAAGGATTCTCACTGACAGATAATCCTAATTATGTTTGTAAGTAGAAGAAGGCCTTATATGGACTAAAACAAGCACCATGAGTTTGGTATTATAGACTGGACAAATTTTTACAAGAAAAAGGGTTCAAGAAAGGTATTGTTGACAATAACCTTTACATGAAGTCTGAAGGTGATAATTTACTAGTTGTTTTGGTTTATGTAGATGATATTATTTTTGGTTGTACTGATGAATCATTTGTCCAGTGGTTTGCTAACTCTATGCAAACATAATTTGAAATGTCCATGATAGGAGGACTGCCATATTTTCTTGGCTTACAAGTAAAACAAAGTTCTGCAGGAATATTTATTTCTGAAGAAAAATATTTGAAAGAGATGTTGAAGAAATTTCAGATGGAAGATTCCTCTCCAGTTAGCAAACCCATGGTGGTTGGTTGCAAGCTCAGTAAAGATGACATTTCACTCGATGTTGATCAAAGAACATATCGATCAATGATAGGCAGTCTTTTGTACATCACAGCATCCCGTCCTGATATAATGCAAGTTGTTGGAATGGTAGGTCATTATCAGTTTGCTCCTAAACAAAGTCATTTGGTAGCTGTCAAAAGGATATTCAAATACTTGAAGGGAACAATGACTTATGGTCTGTGGTATCCCAGAAATCAGAATTTTCAGTTAACTGCTTATTCAGATGCAGATTGGGCAAATTGTGTAGATGAAAGAAAGAGCACCAGTGGAGGTGCCTTCTTCCTCGGAGACTCGTTGGTAGCATGGATTAGTAAGAAACAAGGGTCCATTTCCTTATCAACTATAGAAGCAAAGTACATTGTTGTTGCTACTTGCTGTACTTAGATCGTGTGGATGATTCAAACTCTGCAGATTTGAAGGTTAACTATATTGATCCGATTACAATTCACTGTGATAACACTAGTGCCGTTAGTGTCTCCAAGAATCCTGTTCTTCATTCCAAGACTAAGCATATCCCAATAAAATATCATTTTCTTAGAGAACAAGTCACAAACAGAGTTGTTCAGTTGAAATATATCCCTTCCACGGAACAGATAGCAGACATCTTTACTCAACGCCTAGCCAAGACACCATTTGATTATCTCCAACAAAAGTTGGATGTCATCCCATCTGACATCTAAGCAAGTTCATTCTGTTAGGGGGAGTTTTTGTATTGATTGATTGAATATCTGATACCTCCTAAAAGGACTGCAACATCTCAGGGGGAGCATGTTCTCCTTGACATTGATGTCAAAGGGGGAGAAAAGAATCTGGGTGCCTTTGTTGCCATCAATGCCAAAGGGGGAGATTGTTGGCATGTTTTACAGGCAGCTTATGCTTGTCATTGATGGCAAGTACAATAACGATGATGGCTTGAGTACAGGAAGAATGTAACAGACGGGCACCAGAAGTATTTTGGGAAGACGCTGCAGAGCAAGCTCGATAAGATCAGAAGAGATAGTGCAGAGGATGGTTGGCATACTTTACAGGAAGTATGGGCTTGTCATTGATGGCAAGATCAGAGTATGCAGCAAAGGCAAAACAAGGACAAAGTAAGCTAAGGAGGAATTAGCGTAGAGTCGAACGCAGTGCCTAAGCTCGGGAGGAGAAGCGTCAGTGATCGTTGGATCCCATTTCAATTCTCGAAAGAAGGAGGACCGTCAAATCAGATTGTAGACAAGAAGAATGCACAGAAGAGGAGGACGGATCTCAGGCGTCAGATCTGAGCATAATTTTCGACCATCGTTGGATCAGGAAGAACCTGCACGTTCTTTAAAGTGCAAGATCGAAGCGATGGTCCAACTCAATTTCAGATTTTTGGCCATCGGGATTTCGGATATCAGGAGATGGAAATGTCAAGGTTCTTTACAACATGAGTCCCGAAATCACGAAATGCGAAATCCTGAAACAGACACGTCAACAAACCACGTCAGCTAAGAACACGTGGCACAACCAAGCAATGACAAGTGTCAAGCTGGTTCAACATTTCAGGCACATGTAAGTCACGAATCAGAGTGACACGTGGCAGTTATTCGACACGTGGCAGAAGATCAGAGCATGTCAAAGACTCCATTTCAGGGTTTCGTGAATCGCGACTTGGAGAGCCAAGAAACAATACCACAGGAATGTCGAAATTGCGAAATGCGAAATTACGAAATGATCTGAGCCGTCAGATCAAGGTTTAATGTGGACCGTTGATCCAACCCCATTTTGGGGTTTCAGATACCGAAAGTTGGAGTGTTGAAACACTTTGCAACAAGAATGCCGAAATCGCGATATGAACGGAGCCGTTGATTCAAGATCTAATCTGGACCGTCGAATCATAAGACAAGTGGCAAGTGATTGGAATTTCGTTGACTTGGAGTCAACAGAGCATGGTGTGGAAACTCGTGAGATGGGAGATCGCGATAAGACCTGGGTCGTCAGATCTATGGAGATTTCAACCGTCGATCAGACTCGATGAAGTTTAAAAACTCGCGAAATATGAAGCACCTTTTGGCACAGCCTGTGGTCACCGCCGGTGGTCACGAGAAAGGAAGGAGCTAGTTCAGACAAGCTCCATTTCAGAGTTTTGGGGATCGGGACATGGAGAGTAACGAAATCTTTACCACGGGGATCCCGAAATACCGAAATGTGAATTGGCGAAATAAACGCAAGATCACATGAATTCAATCCAATGGTGCAGGGGATTTTGGGCACGATCGGAAGGCTAATGTTGCTCCTCGTAGTCTAACTGCTGGAAACCATTGATGGTCTCTGCCAAAAAATTTGAAGAGACCTCTGTGTGATCATCAGAGGAGCTGAAGGGTCTCCAAGCTTCTTCCAATGAATGAAGACGATTCTTAGAGGGACTGACAAGTGGATGAGCGTTGAAGTTTGTAACTGAAACATAAAGTATAAGCTCGACTATGCCAGAGAAGACAAAGAGTCTCGACTGCCAAAGAGGCTGAGGAATCTCAGCATGACATCCAGTGATGCTGAACGCATGGGCAAACTGCCAGAGAAGCTGAGAAGTCGTAATGATGATAAGACAGAGCACTCACTGTGAAGAGATGCAGAAGAATTGCACATATAACATGCACAAGGTGCACATAAGCTATAAGAACACGGCACATAGAAGTGATGAGCGAGTTGTTGCTGAGGTGAGGTAATGCATGTGTGAGGAAGTAAAGAGGTGGTGCAACAGCTGAAATGGATAGGAAACAAAAGGTGCATTGAATGGGAATGGCACACAGAGCACAAAAGGCAGAAGAACATAATGGGCAGTGGATGCATGCTAGAAGACAGTGAGGAAGACTGAGTAGTAAAATCTTGCAGAACAGTGATGAGACTGGTAAGCTGTTATTGAACACTATATCACTGTAATTGGTTTCAGTATTTCATATTCATATTTCAGGGTGGTTGGGAGGTGCTAGGGAGGACTGGTGTCCTCAGAGGTTCAAGTGGGTGCTTGAACACAGGGAGTTGTAGCTTCCTTCTAGTTGGTGCTAGAGAAACCAGGGAGTTGGTGCTTCCTTCTAGTGGGTGCTAGAGAAAACAAAGAGTTTGTGCTCTCAGCAAGTTGCAGCTTGCAAAACAGAGGTTGTAGCCTCACATTGAGTTGGTGCTCAATTATAGATGATGTACAGAACTTAAAAGTTTGCCTATCATTTCGAAGAAGAAGAGGTTTTCTCCCTTTATGGGTTTCCTCGTGAAAATCTGTCTCTATGTATATCTTATGTGTGACTGATGCTCATTATTTTATTGTCCATATGTTGTATAATGTTGATGATCACTTGAAGAAAGATTAAGAATTTATTAATAGACTTAAAATTGTTTAAGCACAATAACAACTGATTCACCCCCCCTCTCAGTTGTCTTAGTAATTTCAACAGATAGTGAATATGGGAAAGCGAGGGGAATTGTAATTAGCGAAAAGTGAAATAATGGTAGGGGAAAAGAGCAGACATTGCTTGAAAAATCAATTAAGTAATCCATAAAAACAATTGTGTATTTAATACAACTATTCCAGTATCAATTAAACAATTATTGTGGCCAATTAAACAATACTGTGGGTTAAAACTTGTTCGTTGTCCACATTCAATTTCCTTAAAATCTTTCAATTAACACTGAATAATCATACTCAGAATCCTCATGACTTCACTCATCTTGTTAAAAGACTTTTGTTTCTTTTTCATTTACTTCCCTTTCATATTTAAAACAAAATCCAAGGAACACACAGTCATTTGTTTCAACTCTATTCAGCATAAAACATCACCATTGCCCATAATTTAATTCCTCAAATCAAACACAGACACAAGATCTTTTAAAACATGCCCGATTCCATTCCTTTAACCAATTTAACAATTGAATTGCAATGAAACCATACTACTAAAAACCTTGTGCCCATCTCTGATGGTGCAATAAAATGATATGATGCACGATATCCATAAATCATACTCAGTAGACAACCAAGCCACAATTATCAATACTTCAAATTGCAATAATCTCAATCAGGAAATTTAAACACACAGTAACAACAACCATCACTTCAATTTATACCACGCTATAGGAAACACACAGACCAACGCATAACTCAAAGAAGCATTTTTGTGAGTGTACATATCCAATTACTCCCAATCAAACCATAAAACAATGTTGAGTTATCGATTCAATTGTCATAATAAAAGAATGCAACGACTATATACCAATTATCATTTCCGATTACAACTATGTAATCAACCTGATCAAACAGAGACGACCCAATAATCAAAACCACTGTCAACTCTACTCAACCAACTCATGACAGTCAACAAGATACCTGACAGGGTGTAACTGGTTCAGTTTATCAAAATTAGGCTTTGTAACAAATGACAAAATAACCAAGGGTTCGCTCGGTGGAATCAACATAGGGAGACTAGAGGTCGACCTTATCGACAGTAGGTAAGAAACCCTTGAGACAAGCAAGGTGGAACCACACACATTATAACCCTTAGCTTGTATGATAGGGTGTCAGTTCGACCCCAGGTAGGAGAGACTATGAACAGAGGAGCAAAGGTTTCTTACTGGGCAGTAAACAACATCGAGAACACGTAGGGGCATAACCCTCGTGGTTTTCCCCAAAAGATGAATAATGTTGATAGAAATGCAGAGCCTGGGTAATAGCAACCAACCCTAAAGCAAGCCTATTGGCATAATAGCCACCATAACCAATGGTGCAGATACCAATAACATAAAACGAGCCCACGACCAGGTGAAAAATGATATGCAGTGACCCAAAGGTGGTTCAAATCATACATAGAAACCCCATAACACCAAATACAACCGGGTGTAGTTATAATGTCTGTGAGGAGATGACCAGCAAGGCCAAACAAAATGAAAGTTGAAACCCTCCAACAAAATCCTGTAGAGACAACAAAGAGTCATCATGGCTTCCACCACACAGAACAACTAATGAAATCGCGACTTCAACGATCAATTTTTCCATTTCCAACGAATAACACAAACAACCATTCCAGAGAAAACACCATTAGTTTACACAGTTGCCAGCCTCAAGAAAACACGGACCAATACATCATCGAGCCAACTTTTATTTCATAGCAAAGTGAGTTCATGGATGGGCGAAAAAAACATACTTGTAACCAAATGGCCTTAAAAATGCAAGCTTGGTTGAGCAGTTCATTCCACGCCTGAATATCATAGCTTAACCACAACAAAAATCAAATGAACAATAACCAAGCTAGGGTGACGGCCAGCGGGAGAAGTATGGAGTGACATGCATTTACTGCACGTCGCTTCCATCCTCCCTTCATTCAATTACGTAGTACACGACAACCAACCAAACATTAATCCATGCATCGAAACTAGCATACATTGCTTGCCAAATGCGCCACCCGATCCAAATTAACCATTGCCAAAAACCATACTACAACATATATCACATGCGCCCCATATAACTCAATAAAAATAGTATAGCCACTAACATTGCTAGTTATGACTAACATCAATTTCTTTAATTTCAAATGCATATAATATAACATAGCATAACATAGTTTAGTTCCTTCTTCTTGGATTTTATTCCATATTGCTCTTGTCTTTTGTTATAACTAACATGTGTCTTGTGCAGGTGTGACATGTGAGGAATCATGGCTACAATAGAAATGTAATTCCATTGAACATAAGCCATTTATAACATGGATTTTAGAGCTTATAGTAACGAAAACAACACATAAAAGCCAGTATCCATCTGTCATTATGTCGCACATAAAACCAATATTCATCATCAATCATGTGGAACCTTGTAAGCAGTGTCAAACATCAGCATAAATGTGTAATAAGAACCTTATCTGATCCTCCAATCTACAAGGGGGTCCCACCTACTAGTATTATATATCATTAGCTTAGTTTAAGTAACAGGCTTTAGCAATACTTTGTGGGGAAATCCTGGTTGTGATTTTAATCGTCAACACACACAACATCTTCTAGATCATCATTTGCACGTGTATCCTTGACATCTTAAGTCGACACCTTTGAAGCTCCGACGTAAACACCAATTTTCCCCCTCTCAAGTGGTGGATGTCGCACCATCCAAAGGAATCCATCCTTTAGAAACGTGTTAATTAACTCTCCATGATCCTATCCAAGGAGAGATAAACCTTGTCCAAGACTAGGGGATTACATTAGGTGCATTGCTCAACAACTAGTTGTGCGTCAACAAAAGGCTATATTGCACAAAGGTTGAATTGTTAAATCGTTATCATTCCAAACATTTTTTATTCTTCATGTGCATGCACTCAAACCCACTCCAATTGTGTTTACAATTAGAAGCACCTCTTGTTTGGCTTATGCTTACAAATGCACAATCATAAGTGGGCGATGTAAGGGGGTAGAGTGTCTTTATATAGGTTAGTTTTAGGGTTTAAGAGCCTTATATTATTATATCTGCATCTAGCGAGATATATTATAATTGCTTGGGAATCAAATTGGTTTGACTTTCAATTAGTTGTTTCACATAAAACAATATTATTATGGTTTTATAGTGGTTCTAAAATATGTATGTATTAAACTAAATATTTGATAATTATAAAAATATTTTTCAACTTTTTAAAATATTGTATTCTAATTTTTTGATTGGGTAAGGACAATGATATGACTAATTTGATCTGGTTTGAAAACTATTTGTCACAAATAAAAAATATATTAAAATTAAAAAAACTAAGCTTTATTTTCCATAATTTGCCACGTAGGTACTATGCTAAGCATTTTCATAAATGAAAAGAAATCATTGTAATGAAGTACGTGCAGTGACATACCTGTCAGTTCATGATGTCGCCCTCAAACATTGTACCTATGGCTCTGAGGGAGTAATTAGTATGTATTATATGCTCGTCCTCATGAGTCAGTCGATATTGTAGGGAGAGTGTTAGGTGATGGAGTAATCAACTTTTTCTTTGGGAGCGAGCAAGCTAATACTACTCGAGGATGCACATAAGTTTACTGTGACAACATATTAGTTAGAGTGTAGAAACTGAAGAAAAGAATCAGTCGAGCCAAAAATGTATGACGGTAGTGTAATGTCATGGTGGTCTGCAAGTAGCCCTAATATGTTATTTAATCCGGGTGAGATCTTGGTCATTGGAGTTCAAATCAAACAATTGGGATGTATATACCATGCTCGTGTTAAAAGCCAATATTTATCCCCAACCGGGAAAAACCCTAAATTTTATGCTTCACAACACCCCTAGTTGGCATAAGGGACCAAGCTGGAGCATTTAAATGTGTAATTACAACCACAATTCATTCAAAATGATGTTGGTTCTGGAATGACGACTGCTAGAATTGTGCAAATGGAACTTTCAGCATAATTTTGAACACTCTTAACTCTTTATTTTGTTCAAAGGCAGTTTCCTAATAATGTTCACCCCTCGTGGCACTCCTTTTACATTTTATGGAAAAATTCATCCTTTAATGTACAATTTCGCTCGTCAATGTCCAATTTATGTTGTGTGGGAGTTCAAGTTGAACACTTTCTGGGGTATTATAACAAATTTTTCACATCAAAGGTGGAATCATTAGTATTTTCAAAGTTGTGTCAACTTTATGTTTTAAGTTTGAATTTCACCGTTCCTGGAGTTCCAAGTTGAAGTTATGATGTTTTTTTGAGTTGCACTATTAAATATTCATGCATGGAGTTTTGGTGCCGGTATTAGCACAAATTAGTTAAATTGTGGCTTGAAATAAGTCTTTTAGACTACAATTTGTTGTTTTATGTAACAAATTATGGCCATAGTTTGGCTTGGCGATTTTTTGGGGTTTTCGTGTTTGTATTTTTTTTTTTCTTTTTAATGGAAGCCTTTTTTTGGAGTCTTGACAGTTTTCTAATTATGCATACAAGCGGCCAGTTTGCACCTTAAGTTATTTTTCTGGAGATTCCTACCGTTGTTCGGAATTTGTTTGTTATTTTTCTTATTCTGGTTTTGAGGTCGCTTTTTAAGTCGGCAATTTTAGGTAAATACAATTCTCGGAATCCTTACAAATTTTAGAGGAACATTTCAAAATAAAAATATTTATGAGTTTGAGCTCTAATTAAGGCTTGAGCAAACTATGTTTATGATCATATTTTTATTATTTTTTGAAACCTAGCTTAGTCACAATATATTTTGATGATTTAAAAGCATACAATGAATGTGTGAATTGAAGACAAGTGGAGAGAGACAAAATGGTTGAGATCAAATCAAACGTTTTCATGTCACACAAAGCAATTAAGTATTTAAGTATCATATTTTAAGTTTTCCCATAACCCTTGTCAATTTTAGGTGTGATACTACTAAGTGTTCATCTTATAAAAAACACTATGACAAAATGTTACATATTTATAATCTAAAATTTATAAAAACAAAACATTATAACAAAAGTTTATATATTCATAATCTAACATTTGTGTTTAATTGCGATTTTCGTGATGGTGATGATGATTGATGTCCTCTAAGACCAATTAGTCTATCGGACCTTAAGAAGGCAAGATATTACTTCAATTTCTTTAAAATTGTGTTTCTATGCTAAAAAATCATTGAGAGAAGCGTTCCACGATTGCCATAGTTTTGATCACTTAGGAGGTTAGGAACATCGGTAACGTGGAAGATATTTTTAAATTGGGATCTAATGTGGGTATAGGCACGACAATCCAAGAGGAAGTGTTTTTCATCTTCTACCTGCTTAGTGTCACAAAGGTGACATATTCTCTCATCCCATAGTGTTTTGGGAGTTTTCCAATTCCTAGTTTCACTACGTAGCTCATGAGAGTTTGTTCTTATTTAGCAATGTTGATTTTCTTATTTGCACTTTTTAAATCCAAGAGTTCATTTTGATCTTCTAAATTAGGGTTGACCATCTCCTTGTAGTATCTTGATTTCCTTTTATCCACTAATTCTTTATCACACCACATATTCTCCTTAAATTTAGAAGTGATAATATTCGTAATATTATCAATATTTTGCATGATGGCTTCTTCTTGTATTCCCCAATGATTTAGCCAAGATTTGCCATCTTTATGCTATCCCCGCTTGAGCCACTGGTGGTTTTGGCTAGAGTTTGAAGCAATTTTGGGAGCCTCTTGTCATCCATGTCGTTTATCTTGTTCTTGTACCAGGTATCTAATCATAGCAATGCTCTAAATGGGTGAAAGGCTTGCTTCTATGAGGAGGATAGGATATGGTGTATTGCCCTTAATTTTCAGATTAAAAGTTATAAAACTCTTTTGGATCTGCTCTACCTTTCTTTAGGATTCTCTAGATATATTGCAACCCCAAACTTCACATCCATACGAGATAATTGGAGTGATGAGAGTGTGAAAGAGGAGTTTTTTTTTTATCCCAAAGCCAAAGGTTTGTTGATTTACAGTTGTTTTCGAGCCCATAATAAGATTTCCACCCTCCATTTATCCTTTTTTCAACGCTATAGTTCCAATTGAGCTTGTGGTGGATTTTGATTCCAAGATACTTGTATGAAGGCACTTCCTCCAAGATATTGTTGTCATAGACAAAAGTATCGTAGGCGATCCTTTTGGATTTAATTATCATAACCTTCTTTTTTTTCAGTGTTCACATTCATGCCCATGCTATAGTAGAAGTCCTTGAGGTTTATTAGTTGCTTACATAGGTCATAGGGACTCTCCGTCATAAGAATAATATCATCAACATAAAGAAGGAGGATGATGACTATACTAGCGAGAGTTAGGACAACACAACATGCGTCCTCCAAACAATCTTCTAACTTATCAATATAGATGTTGAAAATGGTAGGGGATAGGGGACATCCTTGCTTGACTCCTATATTACAATTAATTTCTTCTAGCCAGACCTCAATGTTCCTAAACTTGGTAATAACTTTCTCATATAACCTTACTGCAACAACTCTTAACTCGAAAGGGACTTTAAGCTCTTCTAACTTGTTCTAGAGGTTAGTCCCGGACATAGTGTCAAAAGTTTTTCTAAACTCAACAAAACAACAAAGGAGATCGTTTTTATCATTACAACACTCCTCTCCAATGATCCTAAATGTAACAAGGTGGTCCGGAGTGGAATGGTAGCCTATAAACCTAGCCTGGTTTCTAGCTCTTTTTCCATGGCTTTCTAGCCATCTGCCAATCTTCTTTTCCAGAATACTTCCATATAGCTTAGCTAAAATGGGGCTAATCATAATGGTGCTATAATTAGAGGGATTGTTTTTATCCCTGCTTTTAAAAATAGGTACAATGAGGCTTTGAGTCCAGGGTTTTGAGAAGCCTTGTTGGATAGCTAAATTGAAGAGCTTATGTATGTGAGGGATGATGATAGGTCCTGTAATTTTAATATTTCAACTTGGTAATGTCCTTAGCTTTTCCTTTTGAGAGTTTCTTAACCCCAAACTTAATGTCTTCTATAGAGAACACTTCATCCTTTGTAGAGTTGTTTGGCATGTTGTCCATGATGTTAAGGGATTCATACATATTTTAAGGTATAAATTCCAGTCCTTCAAGGGAATCTTATTATTTTATTTAGTTTTATGAGTTACAATTTGCCTCCAAAATTTCTTAAGATCTATCTTAAATAGGTGAAAAATCTTCTCTTGCTTTATATGTACAAAGAGTTGTCGCCTAATTTGCACCTCGGGTTAGCGTGGAGAAATCTTAATCCATTGGGTGCAACCTTGGGGGCAAGTTTCAAGTTGAGATATTATCACCTCTACTCTCAACTTCTCCGTCTAGGCCAACTCCTAGCGAAGCCAAGGGGGTAGTCCCTAAGAAAATAATATAAGGCTTTTAATCTAAGAATGATCAAAGCAACTTCTAGGAGTTAATATGATGAAACAAGATTTATAATAACAACATATGAATCAAATATAATTAAAGGATACACCTTGTCAATACATGCAAAGAGTCATTCACATTTATAACATACTCCATATATAGATGATTTGAATAGTAAATGCTTTGAAGTAAGATAATCCAATCAGATAGATGAAAGTAAAGACCGGTGCAGGAAAAGTAAATGTGATGTTTTGAATATGTCACGTTTATTTTATCTTGAGTATTTTATTATTTGTGGAAGAAAAATATATTAGTCTGAGATAAAAGTGAAGTGGGGATTAAAATCGGGGTCCCCACTCTTTGTGTGCAAAAGTATTTATGTGGCCTGTATTACTTGCTAATCTTGGGTTCTTATAGACTTGTCGACCGGGTGTGCCGTAGGTCCAACGGGAAGAAAACCTAGATCTCAAAGTTTCCCCCTGACTTAATGCACTCCACCTAGGGTAGAGGTCTTAGACATTAGCACAGTAAGATAGATTTTTCTAATTAAAACTAGCATGTGTCAACTACTCCCTTTCTGATCCCCAATGGGCACTCTGCGTAGTCATAATGGGAAGAGCATAATAGGGTTTATAGCCAACTAGTTTATTTCCAATATATAAAAAAAACGTAAACTATTCTAGCAATTAGTGTTCTAGATGGATGATACATGCAAGGTGGATCTAAGCTAGAACTTAAAAAAAATAAAAGATAAATAAAAAAAATAAAAATACTCTAAATTGTGTTTTTTTTAATCAATAAGTTAGGTGATGTGAGTTCTTTTTGTCTTTTTTTAGGAGTTAGAAAAACTTAAGCAAAAATCTGAAAGTAATCACAGCAAGAGAAAAGACATCGACACCGGTCCCCCTACAGGGACAAGGCAAGGCAATGTGTAGCCTATGTCGCTTTATTGAAATGAATACAACTCTTTTTCTTTGTGAGAATGCACATTAATCATTTATCTCAGGATCAATGGCTTACAAGTTTTCAATAAATTTTCTCAAGGCAAGAAGGTGCTCAACTGCTTCAAGGGTTTCCGAGTAAGGTTAAATCTTCAAAAATTCTCCACAATCTCCCCTTGTACTTGTTACTTCTGCTTAAAATAAGCAAACAATTAGTCCTATAAGATGCCCAAAAACACTTTCAAAGTGTTTTGGAACACCCCTAACAAATTAAAAAAATCTAAGTAAAAAATATGGCAAACCAATAGAAAAGAAACTAAGGAGAGGAAGCTAAAAAGGTAACCCCTTAGGATCTTTCTTTGTTGATATTAAATCAACAGAGCAATGGCACTTACAACTTGCCAAATATTTAGTTAATGACCCAATAAAATTGCACAGCTTCTAACCTACTGATTTTACTTTGAAATACTAGTTAAAAGCAAGCAAATTTGAAGTAGATCTAGCTAAAAATGAATTCGTTTTATAATAATAATCTAGATGTAAATCTTACTTATGCATGCAAGCTATTGAGCTTTAGATTTGAATTTGAAATACCCAAAAAATTATTGCATGCAAGAAAAGTAACCAAGAGAAAGATTTTATAAGAAATTATGAGAAGGAGAGAAGAAGAGTGTGTGTTGTCTTGGAATGTCTTGGGCAATGGAGTCTTCGTTAGAGGAAAGTAGAGGGAAACCGATCTTCTCAAAGCTCTTTGAAGATGGGAGGAAGCTCACTCGCTTCAACCTATCCTTCAAATGATGTAAACCTGCAATGCTAAGACAAATCTTGCAACAAAAGAGTTAAAAGCATGGTGTTTCATGTATTAGAAAGACATCAAGATCATGACATCAAGCTAAATAAACACGCATCTCACAACTATCTAAAATACATAAACTAATAGAAATATCAAGCAAGCTTAGCTTTTATATTCTTATCCTACAAGGAGATAGCTCCAAACATAGGCCAATAATAACAATTTACAATGCAAAATAAGCTAAATACAAGTATATCTCATACACAATTGATCGTCATGAATCCACACATGAGATTTCTACACCACAATAGCCTCCAAAGCCTTTTTTATTCCAATAGAAGATAGATCGATTATAATGTATCACAAGCGAAACTCTTAGCAAAATTCCAGCTGATTACAAGAGGTAGGTCGTCTTTATTAAATAGCCAAGTGAGTGGTTAGGGTTTCCTTAATGAGAAGGCGAGTCATCCTTGAGTGAATGGCGAGTTGTGAAAAGAAAAAGATGGGAAAGGTTTAGGTGGATGGTGAGTGGTAAAATAAAAAAGGATGAGTTAATTTGAGTGGTGAAGGCAAACGGTGGATGTTTCTTATTCAAGAAAAGTGTGTGAGTGGATGTTTCTTATTCAAGAAAAGCGTGTGAGTTGGGATAGAAAAACGCTTTAGTGGAAATGGAAACAAATAGAAAAGCGCTAGACTCAAGTCGACTCAAGGATAAGTGCCTTCTCATTTTAGGAAAGATCCAACAACTCTCTTTAATACTTAAGACAAAAGGAACATGTGGGAGACATGTTTCCTTATTTTAAGGAATCCTGATTTTTCCTTTTAATTGTCTTTTATTTGGCTAATTTCAAGAGAAATTATTTTTTTTAATGATTAATAACCATTATTTTTCTCTCAAAAGGTGGTCTATGGGTAAAGTAGGTATTCTGAGACGAAAAATGAATACTCCTAAGGAATATGATGCCTCCTAGTACCACGTTTTTTAAATTATTCATCAATTACAATTAAAATATCTCGTTTTGCAGGAAATTTTATATTATCCGAAAACATTAAAAAAACAAACCTAAGGGGGACTTAGCGTATTTCCATGTGACTCAAAAATTGATGACTAGTATGGTAATATACATTATACACTAGGCTTAGACATCACTTTAAGGCCCATACACTAATACAAATACTCCAACTTTGGAGAAATGACTGAAAAAACCCAACAATCATAAGTTGTTGTAAACAACTTATAATTGCTAGATAAAAAAAAAACACCCTAGAGTAAATGCATTGGAGAGTGGGTCTTAAGTGGCCAAGACCTTTTACAATGTTCATCATACTAGCTCATCTATTACAATTCCCCGCATGGTTATGGAGATACGAAAAATTGAAGAATGTACAAGGGACCACGGGGCCTGGCTGGACTTCTGAACTTTGAATTTGAACAATAGCTTGTTCATCCTTGGCGGCTCAACTGCAAGTCCATCCACGTGCAACTTGGTGGATAACACAAAGTCTCTTTTTATATGTTTAATCAAGGTTGTGTATTTATTTATCTTATCATATTTTAAAGATGCATTGGAAACATCCCTAATGGCTTTTCTAGCAATTTTACATTCATTATCGTATCAAGGGTTAGTTGTATTGTTTTTCTTTTTATGTATCATATCAATAGAGAAATTGTTAATTGAAGTAGAGAGGGTTGATGGAAAATTTTGATATTCAACTTTAATAGTGTTCTCATATGATATGTGTTTTAAAGAATTGCTTAAGTCTTTTAAGAAGAGATCGATTTTTTTTTTTGTCAAAAAGTAAGTGCCTTTGGTTGTCAGAGTGCTCCTCTACAAAGCTTTTGTGCATGACAAAGTTAAGAGTTAGGGTTAGAGGTCTATGATCAGAGTCATGTTCGTGGTCATCTAAAAGATCAAAGTTTACTATTTGGTTGTATATGGGGAATATTACGTAATCAACAACATTGCTACCCAACCCATGGATACAAGTCATCCTGTTAGAATTTGGCCACTTCATTAGACCATTGCAAATTATTAAATCTTGAGAACTACAAAGCTTGATTAACTCGCTACCAAACAAATTCTCGATCAGGTCTTCGAAGTTTCTTTTGTAATTGTTAGCTAAGACAAGGTCCTCCTCTAGCCAAAGAGAATTAGGGTTGGAGTCATTACTTAAAATAATAGCTTGATTGGTTGCAATTCTAACATTAAAGTCTCCTAACATAAAGATACTACCTTCATTTTGTATATTGTAGATATCTTACTCTAAGATTTTGTAGGGACAATTTTATCTAGATTGTTTTTTGTATACAAGGTAGAGTTAATAGGTGTGAAATAACATATTGCTATATAAATCTTCTTAGCGTTTGTTATCACGCAAATTATAGATTGGGCAAAGCCCGACCCAATCCACAAGATGGGGAGAACTACATGAGAGTCTACCCACTGTCACCTTAGATAAACCCTCCCCTCGCTTTAGTGAAGGAGAAATCATACACAAGGGGGGAGTCTCGGGTGACCCTAGGGGGAAAAGAGATGGAAAATGGAGTAGTGGAAAGATAACCCCCTATAGGTCAAAGATAGAAATGAAGGGAGGATTGAGAGGATGTCTTGTGGTTGAGGGAAGTTGCCAAAGGTCTTGAGTACTTGCACCAAAGTGTTAGACCTACCTGAGACAAGGCAAATAGAAGGGATACAAGACAATATATTTAATGGACAAGCAGGTGAAGCTTGATGTCCTATATAGAAGCAGTAAACAATGATAGAAATCAACCAATAAATGATAATCAAAGCTGCTAAATAAGTCAGTAAAAGTCTAGTTAAAGATACAAGAGATAAGCTAGCAATGACTATTATAACTCAAGTGAGATAAGAAAATACTTTAGCAACAATGTAAGGCTGTTAGATGATATTATTGCAAAGATATTATGACAGCCTTATGGTTGTAGCATACATATGCTACAACAACAAGATCTACCCCTAAAAATCAACAAACAATTTGTCCAACGATTAGCCAATATCAAGTAGTTTAACAATGACAACTTGTAAGCAAACTTTAGTGGCAAATTAATAAGTAAAACAAATGTTAAAGAGTGATTTGTTGCAACCTTAATGGTTGATCCAAAAAGGATCCAGAGAAGACTAATGACAGCTCAGAACTCGCATAAGCAATTCAGGAAGCTTAGAATGGCCTCATCACACATAGAAAGGGAAAAAATTCAGTGCTCAAAACTCAGTGAAAGTGGCATCATCGCGAAGAGCGCATTGCAAGCTTTCCAACGACCCAAACAACTCATCAGACGGAGTTACAGATCAAAAGATATTCATGGTCAAAGTTTGGTCAACCTAGCCCAGTCAATAGGGGATGAGTCAACATCCATACTGTTTATGTCAGCATCAATAAAGATGATGTCAGCATCTGTACAACCTACATGGCACACGCAAGAGTTGACATGTGTCATGCTGACGTGGAAGCACCAAAGGCTACATGTGTCACTATTTTTTGGATTTTTTGGGTCGATCCGTGGACCAATGAAAAAGCGTCACGTGACAATTCGTACAACCACGTGGCAAACCATATGATGACATGGTAGGCTGATGTGGCAGACCATACATTGACGAGGCATGCAACTGTACAGTTGGTTGGCATGGCCCAATGGTTGGCTGCCACATGGCCCAATCATGGGCTGCCACATGGCAGTGAGCAAATGCCCAATGAGGGTCTGAGAACCAATTTCCAAAAATAAAAAAAATTGCGGGTCTACCAAATCTGGCACCCAACGGTCATATATAAACCACTTCTAAAGTTAGTAGAACCACCATTTAAATATATGCATATAAGTTACAACGAACACCCAAAAAGGGAGGCCAGCTGGCTTGACCCCGGGACCTCCCCCATTATACACCTTAACTATAGCTTCCCCACCACTAGGCCAAATGACCCTATTATTAACTTTGCCCGCCAATATTATTTAAAAATTGAAAATCCGCCCAGTGTAGGATGGAGGCGCGTGACGGTACGACCGAACATGGTTTACGAGGTAGTTTTTTGGAATTAATTGCAGGTTGCAGGGCATGGAAACCGAGACAAAATTTCTCTTGGGCCTGGGAGTGTCAGAGTCAGATTGAGGCGTGGAGACAGTCATTTTTGGGTAATTCGACACCATGAATTCAATGGTGTTGTTTGTTTTTCTGATCTGAGCAAAGCTTCTGAACCTTGATTCCAAAATGAGGTATAATTATGTGATCCAAGAGGCTCCCCAGGCTCAGAAAATGCTAAAAAATCAAAGTTCTCAGAATTGAATGAAACCAATTACATTGCGACCAACTCGTCGTGCTGATTCCGACATTATATTTACTTTCTCAAACAGGCTCTGTATGCGAGAATTATTGCACTCTGGCCGTTTTCTCAAACAACTAAAAAGTCAAAGGACTGGAAAAAAAGTCAATGCTTACGTCAGCATGACATCACCAAAGCAAAATTAATGATGTTGATGTGGCAGGGACATGTGGCAGCACAACAGTAGTCTAACTGGGCACAGGGCAAATCCACTCAGAGGTTGACATGTGGCACTTTGCTGGCAAATGAAGAAGTGCCACATGGCCCAGACGTGGGCTGCCACATGGCACCCAGTCAAAAATTCGTATGGCAAAGTTCCAAAAAATATTTAGGGGTCCATGGGTTTTGAACCCACGACCACCCACCAAGCCCAAGCCTTAAGATATAGCCCATACACCAATGCGCCACATATGTTTCTTATTATATGAAACATATTTTAATTTATTTAAATTGCAATACTTTGTATGTGGCGGAAAGGGGGGGGGGGCTGGGGCTAAGCCCCAACCCATGGTTCTGTGTGGTAGTACAAACACTATCTAATGAAAAGGGGTGCGAGGCCTAGCATAACTGCCCAGAAGCATATAAGGGGGCAGTCACATGATGTGCGCCCCAAATCTAGGGGCTATCTCCATAAAATTGCGCGAGAAGGTTATAACCACTAGCCACAGGTCACATGAAATGCACCATGTAACCAGGAGTTAGCGCGGGTTAAGGGGCCAACGCTTAGCCCTTTGGGCTAGCACTTGGCCATATGAAACTCATATGACCAGTTTTAGAGGGCGCGCGCATAGCCCAAAGGGGCTACTCTGTGTTTTTTAATTAAAAGTGGTTTTTAAACTATACAGAATGGATTTTTGCCTGATTTTTGGACCAGAATTGGTTTTTTTGGGATATCTTGGCCATTTGGAGGGGGATTTGATCCTAGAAAGAGGCCATATCTTCAACGAAAGTTGAACTTCCTCATATGAGCATGAAAACTATAAAAAACAGGCCTTTTGAAGCCTTGAGGGGACTTTTTTGATGCAGGGTTTTGAAGGAGCAGTTTGTAAATTTTGGCCTTTTCTCATGTTTTGAGAGGCGTTTTTCTCATGTTGTTGAGAGGATTTTGATGATGCATGCATGAATCTGGGCAAGGAGGTCTTGCACAACAGATCTGAAGCATGTAATGTAACAACAAAGAGCCTATGTAAGAGCACTTTGAGCATTTTAAAGAGCAATAAAGAGGTCCTCCACTTGGAAGCGGGTCCAGAGACGTAGCCAACGATTGGTGAACTCCGTTATAAACCTCTTGTCTCTATTTCTCTTTCTATTTTTTTGTTCTATTCTCTTCATTTGCAACATGGATATTAATGGCTGATCTCTTTATTCATTAATAAGCATCAAGTAAAAGTCACATTTGATAAACCACAAGCAGATAACAAGCTTTATGTATTTCACAATCTTAACGATCTGATGCCTAAAATACATTAAACTAACTTGTGATTTATCAGTAATAACTTCATTTTTGGATCAAGTTTATGGTATTAGAGAATTTTGTTTTGAAGGTTTGACAGGAATTGCAAGCATTGGATGCTCACCAAAGCAAAACTCAAGCGAGGAGAAGGCCAACTTGAGGCTCTTAATACAAAGATTCAAACTAGATCGCATAAGCAAGAGATGTATTCGCCAAGAAAATTGGGTCCCTACAAATCTGAAGATGATTTCTTCTAGGAATTTAAATTGATGCAAGTCGTGGTAGAGGAGGTTTATCATGAAAGAGGGCAACAAAGGCTTCGAGGCAATGAAGAAGGTGAATCTTCGGTAAGAGCAGAAGGAGGAGTTGGAGGTGGTGGACCTTTGGAACCTTCTTCTCCTTCATCCTCGTCATCTACAAGTGAAGCAAGTGTACATCCCTCCAAGGATAAGAAACCTAAGAAAACTCATCATTCTTCTGATATGCCTTTATTAAAGTTAGATTTAAAGTTTCAATTACCCACTTATGATGGTCAATTAGATGCAGAAAAGCTAGATAATTGGGTCAGACAATTAGAAGTCTATTACATGATACAAAAGATTGTTGATGATGAAACTAAGATCCAACTAGGAAGTCTCAAAATGGTAGGTATGTTAATGTTTATGCCATTATTATAGTTCTTTGCATTTTAATAGATAACAACAACATAAAGACAAGATCACTGAGAAATACACAATCACAAGAGACACAACATTTATTCCGGGAAACCCTCTAGGGGAAGAAAACCCAACAAAACTTCCTTATTATAGATAGCCAATACAATGGCAAGAGATAAATCAAGCTAATACAGAAGATCCTCTCCCAAAGATGCGCCACTTTCTCTCCTTCTTCTCTAACTGCAGATCCAAAACTTGTCTCTCAATGAGAAAGTGAGTTGTTGTTTTTAAGTGAGGCGTTGGCCTCCTTATTTATACAAGACTGACACGTGTGAAGTGTCTCTTCACTAGCAGGGCCAACTTCTCAAACTGGGTGGTTATAACCACCTTTAATATATTCTGGGGCCTCTTTAATATCTGTTGGGGCCGACTTCTTATTCTGCCTATTATAATTATCATTTGACCAATCCGCAAAAGGGGATTTGGTCCTATTACAATAGCTGACATGATCAATCCACAATGGGGATTGATCCAATGAATAATATATCAGATAATAATAAGAATACACTTTTCAGTTACATTATTTCAACACTCCCCCTTAACAAGAAGGGTATTCTTCAACAACATTAGGCGAGAGAAAGGTTTTGCATCATCAGCGGCATCAGGAGGGTAGCATCATTAATATCATCTTGGAGCACTGACTGACATATCTATAAATCATCAGAAGTTTTCTTCAGTGGCAGACATCGTCATTCTCAAAGGAATGCAATCATCATATGCATCAATATGGATTAGTATAAAACTAATACATCATCATCATCACAACATGAGGCTGGCTCATCATCATCATACTAGAATGGCTTTACATCACATCTATCAAGCCGAAAGCACAGTTCTAGTCTCGTTTCATAGTCTTTATTTACGTCACAGTAATAAAGTAGAAGCAAGATACTCGTCCTGCTTTACGTCACAACCATAAGGTCGGAAGCAGGATGCTAGACTGGCTTTACGTCATAGCTATCCAACTGCAAGCACAGTGCTAACCTCATCTCATAATCTTTCTTTACGTAACAACCATAAGGTCGGAAGCAAGGTATATGTCTTGCTTTACGTCACAACCATCAGGTCGGAAGCAGGATACTAGACTGGCTTTACATCACAACTATCTAGCCGAAAGCTCAGTACTAGTCTCATCACATCTTCTTGCTTTACGTCACAACCATAAGGTCGGAAGCAATGTATATGTCCTACTTTACGTCACAACCATCAGGTCAGAAGCAGGGTAATAGACTTGCTTTACGTCGCAGCTGTACAGCCGGAAGCATAGTACTAGTCATATCACATCATCTTGCTTTACGTCACAACCATAGGGTCAGAAGCAAGGTGTACATCCTACTTTACGTCACAACCATAAGGTCGGAAGCAGGGAATATCTCATCACAACACCTACTCCCCCTTTCGAGGAAGGTCCTTTCGGACTATGCCAAGCTTATCTCGGAAGTACTCAAACTTTACATGAGATAGGGGTTTGGTCAACACATCAACAACCTGTTCATTTGTGCTAATGTACTAAAGCTTTATGGCTCCTCTCTGCACCATGTCACGGATGTAATGATATCGGATCTCTATGTGCTTCGATTTATCATGAAATATAGGATTCTCTGTCATCTTTATGCAGCTTTGGTTGTCACATAGGATCGAGGTTGCTTCCATCTCTAGGTCAAATAGACTGGTCAACAACTTTCAAAGCCATATAGCTTCGCAGCTAGCAGGACACGCAACAATGTATTCTGCTTCCACTGTGCCGAGAGAAATGTTGTATTGCTTTCTACTTTGCCACGAGATCATGGTTGATCCCAAACTGAAACAACATCCATAAGTGTTTTTCCTGTCAGTAACGCTTCCTGTCCAATCTGAATCAGTGTATCCACTCAATGTGAAATCATGATCTCCGTCATAACTGAGACCACAATTTAATGTACACTTAAGGTACCTCATCACATGTTTTGCAGCCACAAGGTGAACATATCTGGGCTCTACCAGAAACTGACTCAAGGTGTTCACGGCAAAACAAATGTCTGGTTTGGTGTTCGTCAGGTACATCAACAATCTAATAATCTGTCTGTACAAGGTGGCATCAATCGATTATGACAAAATGTCGACCAACAACTTCAGTTTCGCTTCCATGGGTGTATTCATGGGCTTGCATTCCAACTTGTCGAATCTTTTCAGGATTTTGACTGCATACTTCCCTTGGTTAAGAAAGATTCTCTCTGGACTCTGCCATACCTAAAGACCTAAGAAATAATGCATTAGGCCAAGGTCTTTCATTTCAAATTCTGAGGCAAGTCTCTTCTTACATTCGATGATGAGCTTTTCTTCTCCAGTTAAGAATAAGTCATCCACATATAGCAAGAATATCACTGGCTCATCATTCATAACCTTGAAGTAGAGGTTAGAATCTGGTTTACTCTTGGTAAAGCCTAAGCTCGTCAAGAAACTGTCTATACGGCCATATAAAGCTCTGGGAGTTTGCTTCAATCTGTATAAGGCTTTCTTCAATTCACAGACATGAGACTTCATGTCTTCAACTTCAAATCCTTGAGGTTGCTCTATATACACCTCCTCTTCATTGACACCATTTAGAAAGGTTGTCTTTACGTCCATCTGGTGTAACTTCCACTTCATCTTAGCTGCAAGGGCTATGATGGTTCTGATCGAAGTGTATTTGGCTACAGGAGCGAACGTCTCTTCATAGTCAATGCCTTCTTTATGAGAAAAGCTTTGAGTGACGAATCTTGCTTTATATTTTTCAATACTTCCGTCAGCAACATGTTTTATTTTGAAGAGCCATTTGGAGGATACCACATCTTTACTCTTCGGTCTCAGAACTATTTCCCATACATCATTCTTGATTATGGATTGGTATTCCTCTGTCATGGCATCTGCCCATTCTTTCATCTGAAAGGCTTCTTCAAAGCTGGTAGGCTCCTTCTCTAGGAGGTCACACATCAAAGCCGTATAACTGGAAAATGGCTTTGGTCTTTTCACCTGTCTCATGGTTCCTTGGGGAACACCATGCTTTTCCCCATCTTGAATAAGGTCTTTGGCCCAAGCTGGCTTTATTTTATGGAGGATTGTCATCTGAGGTGGTACTTGAAATTCCATTATATCATGATCTTCTGGAATTTCCTCATCAGGAGAAATTACGTCTTCCCTCACTAGTTCTGCGGTTCTAGGAACCTCCCTCTCTGCAGTTCCGGGGATTACAGGTTCCTCTTCATATACTTCTTCAAGCTAGAATCTTCTTGATTTATTAAGCATTGCATCTTCATCAAAGGTCACATCCCTGCTGATCTCAATGTGGTGGTGACCTGGTATATAAATTTTGAAGGCCTTGGAGACCTCACAGTATCCCACAAATATTCCCTTCTTTCCTGAAGGTTCCAACTTGTTTCTCTTCTCTTTCGGTATATGAATAAATACTGGGCAACCAAATATTTTGAGATGGCTTACCTCTGGCTTCTTTCCGGTGAACATCTCTTTCGGGGTCTTGAACCCAAGTGCACTATGGGATAAATGATTTTGCACATAAACAATCGTCATTGTTGCTTCTGCCCATAAGCACATAGAAAGATCTTGATCATGGATCATAGTCTTCACCGCTTCCATTATCGTTCTGTTCTTTCGTTCAGCTACACCGTTTTGTTGAGGATTGTAGGGAGTAGTGAGTTCCCTCTTGATCCCAACATCTCTGTAGAACTTGACGAGCTCTTTTGAGGTGTATTCTCTTCCATTATCTGACCTGAGTATCTTAATCTTTCTTTTAGAAAGATTCTCTATCAAGGCTTTGAATTCCTTGAACCTGCTGAACACTTCATCTTTAGATTTCAAGAGATACACCAAGGTCTTATGAGAATAATCATCAATGAATGATACATAGTATACATAACCGTTAATGGAGGCCGATCGCATTGGGCCACATACATCTTAATGAATGAGTTATAGGACTCCTTCTACTTTGTTGTCTCTCTTCGGAAAAGGGTTCTTGATGTTCTTCCCTTGTGCGCATCCATTGCATACGCCTTCATGGTCGACCTTAAGTTCTGGTAAACCTGTGACCGCTTTGCATATGTATGGTAGCACCTTGTAGTTGATGT
The DNA here is from genome assembly GCA_009831015.1 of Picea engelmannii. Taxonomy (NCBI): domain Eukaryota; kingdom Viridiplantae; phylum Streptophyta; class Pinopsida; order Pinales; family Pinaceae; genus Picea; species Picea engelmannii. The sequence goes on from ML789026.1 coordinate 175,509, forward strand.
GAGCTAATCTTCTATGCCAAAGTTCACATGAGTTTTCAATGGCGTGGGCCATGGCAGTTTCTCAGTGACCCTTTAGTCTATACAAGCCATTTTCTTCACTTCCAATGATGATAGCTTCATTTATGGTTTCTCCTTTAGCCCACATAAGAACTTCTCCATCTATAAAGGCAACTCTGTAGCCTTTCTTTTCTAAAGTTGAAATGGAAAGTAGGTTCTTTTTCAAACCTGGTACATATAGTACGTCCTTCATTTTTAATGAATTCCCTGAATTCAGTTTGTAGTTTGATTCTCCCACTCCCTTGATGGGATATTGGTAATTATCTCCAAGTGTCACTTTCTGAGAAAACTTCTTTTCTGAAACACAAGAGAGAATATTTTTTTGACCTGTCATGTGCTTGGAGGCACCACTATTAATGAGCCATGTGTCCTCTCCATGTGTTACAGATCCTGAGAGGGCCGGGATTAAGACATAGTCTTTGATCTGTTCTCTTATCATCTTTGCAGGTGGCTCTTCATATTTGACTGCATGGGCATGGTGCCTCTTATGTTTCCTCATGTATTCTTCTCATCTGGCTGGATAAAGTTTTGCAATGTGTCCCATCTTGTCACAATGATAACATTGTACAGATGAGTAGTCTCTTTCCCTTCGTTGTCCTCTCTTCTGAAATCTCCTTGGATGAGATTCTTTATTATTGAATCTGTTTGGTGGTTGAGGCTCTTTATGAGTCTCCTTGTCGAAGGAGGGTTTCTTCCTTCCTCTTTTGGCGTGAGTAGCTAGGGCTTGATCATCATCTCTTGCTAGTATCACTTCACGATTAGGTACTCTTGTTTCTTCTTGGATGCATTCTTTCCATAGACTATCAAACTTTAGTTTCTCCATTTTGGCACATATCGTTTTGATGAATGCATCCCAAGGTCTTGTGAGACCATTTAGGGTCGTCATTATGAGATCGTCTTCGTCTATGGTGTCTCCAATCGGTTCTAACTGTTGTTTGAATTCTTAAATTCTAGAGAAATATTCTTGATCGTTTCTCCTTTCTGCATCCTCGTATTCTTTAGTTGAGTTCTTAGATTCATCTTCTGGTTTATGTTCTTTCCTTCATACAGTCTGATTAGGGCATCAAACATTTATTTCGAAGTGTTCTTTGATGACACATAAGGAATCAGGTGGTCTTTGATTGAATCTGCAATGATTCTTTGGGCCCTGATTATGTTCTTTTGATGCTTTGCTTTCTCTGCGACATCTTCGGGTTCCAACACTTCTTCTTTGATGAATCTTGCTAGGTCTTCTCTACAAGGATCAGGCCGATCCTATACTTCCAGGCACAAAAGTTTTCCATGCCTTCCAGTTTGTCAGCAAGCTTCGTGCTTGCAGACATCTTTTACCTGGAGCTAGGAAAATGACCAAAAAATGAAAGTGCTCAAAATAAAATTTTGAACTTACCAGGAGATGCGCTTGGCTAAGGCGAGTAGCCTGGTGTACTTGGATCTAAGAAAATCCAACTTTTACCCTTCCAAACTTGATCTGCGGATTTCTGGACTAGTGCTTCTAGTTTTCTGGTACCTCTGGTACTTTTGTGAAACTAGGGTTTCACTTTCCGGGAGATCCACCCACTGAAAAGGTGCGCTGATGATGCCAAAGTAATCCTTCAGGGAGGGCACACTTTTCTAGATGGTTTTGGGGCTGAAAAGCTTCACCATAAAAAAACCCTAATTTGCATATACGACAACAGTGACATTTTTCTCTTGCGAAAGATGCTCTCTTAAGCTTGGCTCTGATACTTGTCTCTTACGAAATGTTTATGCCATTATTATAGTTCTTTGCATTTCAATAGATAACAACAACATAAAGACAAGATCACTGAGAAATACACAATCTAAAGAGACACAACATTTATCCTGGGAAACCCTCTAGGGGAAGAAAACCCAACAAAACTTCATTATTATAGATAGCCAATACAATGCCAAGGGATAACTCAAGCTAATACAGAAGATCCTCTCCTAAATATGCGCCACTCTCTATCCTTCTTCTCTAACTGCAGATCTGAAACACGTCTCTGAATGAGCAAGTGAGTTGTTGTTTTTAAGTTAGGCGTTGGCCTCCTTATTTATACAAGATTGGCACGTGTGAAGTGTCTCTTCACTGGCAGGGTCGACTTCTCAAACTGGGTGGTTATAACCACCTTTAATATATTCTGGGGCCTCTCTAATATATGTTGGGGCTGACTTCTTATTCTGCCTATTATAATTATCATTTGACCAATCCGCAAAAGGGGATTTGGTCCTGTTATCCCCGATATCTAGGAATAACTAGGAGATCATGTCTCGAGGCCCACATGGTCCTAGACATGGAGTACCGAGAGCAGGAGTGACTTGAACATGGCCCTGGAGGGCCCATTTTTCTTCTTCTTAGCTAGACTTGTCCTGTCAGCAGTACCAGCTTCCATCACTACCGGCCAGGGCTTGCATCAGAGAGGGCTCTTGCTCCATGAGGTAATTGGTCCGAGGTATCATGGTATGTGTCATATTTGATCATTATAACCTTCTTATATATGCATTAGGTTTCTTTCATTTCGGATGACTCCTTGGATCTTACACTAATCCACTTGACCATTGTTGGGGTGATTGATGGGGCAACTTAGCAAGCCGGTATTCTTGGGTATTGGTTAGCCACCAAGGGGGATTTGCAGAGCCATCGTTCGCTCCCATCATCTTATCACTTTTTCATCTTATACCTTGCTCATCCATCCCATTCCCCTAGTCTGGCCATTAGGATGACCTTCCAGGGTGTATCTTGTCTTGTGGGAAGAAGGGGATAAAGGCCCAGGGGGTAAAAGCAGTTGGTAAAAGATAAAAGCCATAGGAAAAGAAAAACCTAGAGATGCTTCGCCCAGGGGATCCCCGAGAAGGCAATAAAAGGCCTCTCGATAAGAAACTAAGGGACCCTTAAGAAAAATTAAATAAATAAATGCAAGACCTAACCAAGAGGATGGGAGGTCTCATCACGAGCCGACCCATTATGTTCATAGGTATTTAGCAGTATGACATTGCCACTATCTGGACACCAAACCAGGGCAGTGACCTTTGGTTGCATGGCCAAAGGAAAGGGGGTCTCATCACGAGCCAACCTTCTCATTTCTACGAAGATACTAGTGGGTAACGCTGTCAGCTCTGGCCACCA
>ML789026.1:188677-204650 GCA_009831015.1 Picea engelmannii
AAGAATAAGGAGCCTTAGGCCTAGCCTTAGCTACACCTAAATAAGCCTTCTCTTCTTAGGGTTTTGGATTTAGTGGCCCTGCCATAGCAACACCATTAGACCTAATCCTCTTGTCCTTAGGTTTAAATTTCTCCAAGCCATTAACTTCTCTCCATTTGACTCCATTAACCCAAGGCACTAGTCTAGAAGTACAACGTTGAGCTTTTGTGCTTAAATATTCTTTCAAACTCCTTTTTATTTGAAACCCTAACTAACCTAGCGTCTAACCCTAACAAATTTACTAACCCTAACCCTAGGGTGACGTTTTAGCTTTTTTGAACTCTTGTTTGCTCCAAAAGTTGCGGCTAGGTCACCCCTTGATAGCCATAGAGGTATTAAATATTTTCATTGGTTAAGATTGCAAAACGTTTACCTCTTTGCCTCTCAAACTAACCTAAACTTAGGGCTGACGTCATAGTGACAACAACAACATTATAGGTAACGTCACACTTCTTTGATCTTTGCTTGGCCTGAAACGTTGTGACCTTCATCACCATTTTTTGATAGGTTTTGAGTTGGTAATCACATTTATATGCTTGATTGATAAAACGTTCTTCTCATTACTTTTCAAAATTAACCTATTAATAGGGCTGACGTCACCCTAATTCTGCATTTGTGACGCAGCAATAATATTTAGATGAGCAGATTTATGATATGAATTGCATTGTGATATAATACAAGGATTTGATCTTATACATTGAATGCCCATATCTCATATGTATTTATTGAAGAAGTGATATAAGTCATTTGTCTTTGCGTAGTAATCATTGACTTCGTCAACAATTGCATCTGATCATTGCTCATATATATGTTGAAGATAGTCATTAATATTTGAAGTACTAACCACTGCAGCATATTTTAGTTTTATTTGTCTTGTCTCGCAAACAGGTGCCCTTATCAGTGGATTATCTTCTTTGACTATCTCCTTCTTGGCAGTAATCTGTGAAAGGGAATCTTTATCTTGATCCTATAAACTCTAAACCCTCTCGGAACCCCAGATTACTAGGGACGTCTCCCTTGGCATTAGCCACCCTAAATAGAAAGAGCTCCCCATCGAGGTGACAGTGGGTAGGGAAGCTCATGTTACGCCAGTTTGAAGCCTTGACTCAAGCTACCTAAACCCTTCCTACAAACTGTGCGATAAAAGGTCCTATTACAATAGCCAACATGATCAATCCACAATGGGGATTGATCCAATGAATCATATATCATATAATAATAAGAATACACTTTGTAGTTACATTATTTCAACAAGCTACAACTCTCATATGGTGGGAAAGCAAAACTAGAGATGATCTTAAGAAAAGTGGTAAAAAAATCTCTTCCTGGAATGATTTTGTTATTGCATTAAAACAACAATTTTACCCTTTAGCTTACATGGAACAAGAAATGATGAATTGGCAATGTTTAAGGCAATCAAAAGGTCAAAGTGTATAAGAATATACTCAAATATTTCGTAAGAAAGCTTTAAATTTGGGTATTTCGTTATATAAACAAGAGACACTCCTAAAATATATTGGTGGTTTACATTCTTATCTTAAGCACACTATTCTTATGCTAAATCCTTCTAATTTTGATGAAGTATGTGTACAAGCCATTCACATTGAATCCAGTAAAGGGAATGTTGGTGATAGTGTTTCTATAGATACTTGGCAAAGAAAGGATGAAGGGAAAAGGAAAGAGAAGAAGACAACCACAACTAGAAAGGAGAAGCCTACTTGCAAGCATTACAGGAAAGTAGGCCATGATGAAGATCGTTGTTGGGTCTTACAACCTGATATGAAGCCAAAGAAGTATGCCAACCATGAAAGGAAGAATACCATAGCTGTGACAGTTCAAGTGGATCTTGGATCAGATTCCGGTGATGAGACACAGGTTGTAGCTATGGGAATCTGAGGTATAAATTTTGTTGCAAGTACTAGCTCTTCTAGATCAGTTGATGTAAATGATGAGTGTAAAAGGAGTGAACTTTTCCACATAAGGGTTATAACACATAATGTTAAAGTTGATACTCTTGTAGACAGTGGATCACAAGCCAATCTAATCAGTGAAGATGTTGTGAATAACTTGGGACTTGAAACTAAGCCACATCCTAAACCATATCCATTGGGATGGATATGTGGTGATAACAATTTACAAGTAACCAAGCAATGCAAAATCAAGTTTGCAATCACTTCTAATTATGTTGATGAAGTAGAGCTTGATATAGTGCCACTGGATATATGTGGAATTGTATTGGGAAGCCCATACCTTTATGATAGGAAAGCCATATTCTACAGGGAGGAAAATAAATATTGCTTCAAGAAAGATGGGAAGGAGTACATTATTCGTGCTCATCGCATGAAAAATGACAGGTCTTTTGCAGCTACAGGGCAGTTAGAAAGAATGGTAAATGCAAGCAAAAGTTTAACACTTATGCCTATAACAAATCATGAAGTTAGTGATGCTAAACATGAGATGATTCCATATGTTTCAAACAGTCATGAAGTGTCACCAGAGGTACAACATGAGGTTCAACTGCATAATTTGATTACTGTTCCTGTTCAAAAGGGGAAGCATGTTTTGTCATTTTCATTTGCATACTCAGTATTGTTGATTAGTTTGTTGTCATTTAGTGGTGTATGGCTGCAAAGTGCGAAAAAGAATGTAGATGATTGTGCGATAAATGAAATGATTACTTTGATAAACAATGTTATCTCAGTTTTCATGTTTGTTGTGATTAGTCAGGTGATCATTATCCCAGTAGAGAGGATGGATGATATAGGACAAAGTGGGGATGCAGTACCCTCACTTCTTACTTGAGTAAAAGTAGACTTTTGGTGGTCCAAAAGCTTCCAAAGTGGGGAGGAATGATCTAGGAGGCTCCCCAGGCTCAGAAAAAGCTCAAAAATCAAAGTTCTCAGAATTGAATGAAACCAATTCCATTATGACCGGCTCGTCGTGTTGATTACGACAATATATTTACTTTCTCAAACGGGTTCCGTATGCGAGACTTATTTCACTCTTACCGTTTTCTCAAACATCTAAAAAGTCAAAGGACTGGCAAAAAGTCAATGCTGACATCAACATGACATCACCAAAGAAAAATTAAACATGCTGATGTGGTAGCACAATAACATTCTGACTGGGCACATAGCAGATCCACTCACAGGTTGACATGTGGCTCTTTGCTGGCAAATGAAGAAGTGCCACGTGGCCCAGACGTGGGGTGCCACGTGGCACCCAGTCAACAATTCGTATGGAAAAGTTCCAAAATATATTTGGGGGTCCATGGGTTTGAACCCACGACCACCCACCAAGCCCAAGCCTTAAGATATAGTCCATACACCAACGCGCCACATATGTTTCTTATTATATAAAACATATTTTAATTTATTTAAATTGCAATACTTTGTATGTGGCGGAAAGGGGGGGGGATTGGGCTAAGCCCCAGCCCATGGTTTCGTGTGGTAGTACAACCACTATCCAATGAAAAGGGGTGCGTGGCCTAGCATAATTGCCCATAAGCATATAAGGGGGCAGTCACATGATGTGCGCCCCAAAGCCAGGGGCTATCTCCATAAAATTGCTCGCGAAGGTTATAACCACTAGCCACAGGTCACATGAAATGCGCCATGTAACCAGGAGTTAGCGCGGGTTAAGGGGCTAGTGCTTGGCTATATGAAACTCATATGACCAGTTTTATAGGGCGCGCACAGAGCCCAAGGGGGATACTCTGTGTTTTTTAATTAAAAGTGGGTTTTAAACTATACATAATGGATTTTTGCCTGATTTTTGGACCAGAATTGGTTTTTTTGGGATATCTTGGCCATTTGGAGGGGGAATTGATCCTAAAAAGAGGCCAGATCTTCAGGGGAAGTTGAACTTCCTCATCTAAGCATGAAAACTATAAAAAACAGGCTTTTTGAAGCCTTGAGTGGAATATTTTGATGTCGAGTTTTGAAGTAGCAGTTTGTAAATTTTGGCCTTTACTCATGTTTTGAGAGGCGTTTTTCTCATGTTGTTAAGAGGATTTTGATGATGCGTGCATGAATCTGAGCAAGTAGGTCTTGCACAATAGATCTGAAGCATGTAATATAACAAAAAAGAGCTTATGTAAGAGAACTTTGAGCATTTTAAAGGGCAATAAAGAGGTCCTCCACTTGGAAGCGAGCCCAGAGACGTAGCCAACGATTGGTGAACTCCGTTATCAACCTCTTGTATCTATTTCTCTTTCTGTTTTACTATTCTATTCTCTTCATTTGCAACGTGGATATTAACGGTTGATCTCTGTATTCATTAATAAGCATCAAGTAAAGGTCACATTTGATATTCCGCAACCAGATAATAAGCTTTATGTATTTCGCATTCTTAATGATCTGATGCCTAAAATACATTAAACTAACTTGCGATTTATCAGTAATACCTTCATTTTTGGATCAAGCTTATGGTATCAAAGAATTTGGTTTTGAAGGTTTGACAAGAATTGCAAGCATTGGATTCTCACCAGAGCAAAAATCAAGCGAGGAGAAGGCCAACTTGAGGCTCTTAATACAAAGATTCAAAGGAGACCGCATAAGCAAGAGATGTATTTTCCAGGAAAATTGGGTCTCTACAAATCTAAAGATGATTTCTTTGAGGCCTTTAAATTGATGCAAGCCATGGTAGAGGAGGTTTATCATGAAAGAGGGCAACAAAGACTTCGAGGCAATGAAGAAGGTGAATCTTTGGTAAGAGCAGAAGGAGGAGTTGGAGGTGGTGGACCTTCAGAACCTTCTTCTCCTTCATTCTCGTCATCTATAAGTGAAGCAAGTGTACATCCCTCCAAGGATAAGCAACCTAAGAAAACTCATGATTCTTCTAATATGCCTTTATTAAAGTTAGATGTAAAATTTCAATTACCCACTTATGATGGTGAATTAGATGCAAAGAATCTAGATAATTGGGTGAGACAATTAGAAGTCTATTACATGATACAAAAGATTGTTGATGACGAAACTAAGATCCAACTAGCAAGTCTCAAAATGGGAGGTACAACTCTCATATGGTGGGAAAGCAGAACTAGAGATGATCTTAAGAAAAGTGGTAAAACAATCTCATCCTGGAATGATTTTGTTATTGCATTAAAACAATAGTTTTACCCTTTAGCTTACATGCAACAAGAAATGATGAATTGGCAATGTTTAAGGCAATCAAAAGGTCAAAGTGTACAAGAATATACTTAAATATTTCATAAGAAAACTTTAAATTTGGGTATTTCATATGAAACTTTAATGAAGTATATTGGCGCACTTCACAGTTATATTCATCATACTTTACTCTTGTTTAACCCCACTAGTCTTGACGAAGTTTGTGTGCAAGCCACTCACCTTGAGAACAAGGGGAAACATGTTCAAGAAGATCCCATGAAGAAACCTTCCAATTTCCCACAAAAGACTTTCAAGAAGTTTAAAATGAAGGACAAGAAGATTGCTACAGTAACGAGAGAAGGAGGAAAACCATCTTGCACTCATTGCAAGAGGAGTGGTCACGATGAAGAAAATTGTTGGAAACTACATCCGAAAAAGAAACCGAAACAGTTCAGTGGAAAGGGGAAGACAAAGACTGTTGCTACAGTGCAACAAGATCTTGGTTCTGAATTAGGAGATGAAGGAAAGATCACAACGACTGGAGTACAAGGTAAATATTCTCTTCATGCTTGTTCAATTTCCAATGATAAATCTCATATTGATGAACGAAAGAGGAATGAGTTATTTCATATACGAGTTGTATCTAAACATACTAAGATAGATACATTATTTGATCCGGGTTCCCGAGTAAACTTAATATCTGAAGCACTTGTCAAGATGATGGGTCTTGTAACGAAACCACATCCAAAGCCTTATCCTCTTGGTTGGGTATGTGAAAAGGCAAAACTTAATGTCACCAAACAATGTAGGGTCATATTTGTTATTGTTTCAAAGTTTATTGATGAAGTGAATTTGGATGTTGCACCACTTGATATATGCGGCATAGTGTTGGGAAGTCCTTATCTTTATGATAGAAAAGAAATCTTCTTTCTTCATGAGAACAAACACCACCTTACCAAAGGAGGAGTGGAATATATTGTTAGAGCTCATAACATGAGGGTAAATACAACACTTATTAGTGCAGGGCAAATGAAAAGACTCATAACCACTAATAAGAGATATGTACTCATGGTCGTCAAAGAGAAAGATGTCGGGACATCTAACGCTTTCCAAGGATGTGATCCGTCTCATAAAAAGGAATTGATTGATATTGTTTCTAAGTATGATGATATTTTTCAGGAACTAGATGGATTACCCCCTAAGAGGGAAATCCAACATGAGATACATCTTCAGCAGGATTCTCATCTTCCTAATGTGGGCATGTACATGATGTCAGTTGTGGAGATGACAGAGATCAAGAAGCAGGTACAAGGCTTATCGGATCAAGGGGTCATCAGGCCCAATTCATCTCCTTGTGGTTCTTGGATCGTGATGGTGCCAAAGAAAGATGGCACATGGCGAATATGTGTCGATTACTGGGCCTTAAATAAAATCACAGTGAAAAATCGATACCCTCTTCCTTGCATAGATGATTTACTTGATCAGTTGAAGAATGTTGTTTATTTCACTAAGTTGGATTTGTGCAGTGGATATCATCAAATCAGGGTTACAGAACATGATGCATGAAAGACTGCCTTTGAAACCAAACAAGGATTATTTGAGTGGTTAGTTATGTCATTTGGGCTTTGTAATTCTCCAACAACTTTCATGCGTATGATGATGTATTCAAGCCTTTCCTGGATGACTTTGTGATTGTATGTCTAAACGACATTCTTGTTTTTAGTGGGACTTGGGATGAACATGTAAAGCATGTGAAGCAGGTATTGGATACTTTGCAAAAGGAAAATTTGTATGTGAAAATTTCTAAATGTGAATTTGGCAAGACTGCACTTGTCTACCTAGGTCATATCATGGGAGGAGGACAATTGAAGATTGATCCTTCCAAAATTGAAGTAATTGTGAAATGGCCTGAGCCAAAGAGTGTAACCGAGATCCAGAGCTTCTTGGGTGCAGTCCAATGTTGGAGGAGATTCATTCCCAACTTCTCCTTTATACTAGTTCCTTTGCATGCCTTAACCAGTGTGAACACTTTTCAGTGGGAAGGAAAGCAACAAAAAACTTTCAACATTTTGAAGGAGAAGACCAGTACCGCACCAGTATTAGCACTACCGAATCTTCAACAGTCGTTCGAGATTGAGACAGATGCCAGCGAATACACCATGGGTGCAATATTGATACAATATCGTAAGCCTACATGTTACCACTTTGAGACTTTTAACCAAGTTGTTGTTAACTATCCTACACATGATAAAGAGTTGCATGCATTAGTTCAAAGCGTAAAGAAATTGAAGCATTACTTATTAGGGAAGGAAACAATTATACATACAGATCACCAGTCCTTACAGTATCTTCAAGCACATACCAAAATGCAACAATCTGGGCACTATAGATGGATGGGTTTTCTAAAACAATTTCATTTGGTAATCAAGTACAAGAAGGGTGCAAGTAACAAGGTAGCCAATATGCTTTCTAGGCCTCCTATTGCTACTTCTATTATTTTGAAGAATACTTCTTTATCTCATGAGAGCTATGTAGAACAATATGCCATCAATGAAGATTTTAAAGAAGTATATGAGAAGCTAACCCATGGTGCACATGTAGAGAACTATTGTCTACAGGGAAAGTTATTCTATCATCTTGGGAAGCTATGTATTCCTACAAGTGAATGAGTCCATGTGATACGAGAAGATCATACTTCTCTTGTGTTTGGCCATTTTGGGGATAGGAAAAACTATGGCTCATTTGCAGAGGTTTTGTTATTGGCCTCAAATGAAAGCAATTGTAACTAAATATGTAAATGGGTGTGTGATTTGTTCTACTTGTAAGCCCACTAATAGAAAACTGGGGCTATACTCACCACTTCCCATTCCATTCCATCCATGGGAAAGTGTCTCCATGGATTTTGTAGGGGGTTTACCAATGACCAAAGGGGGTCATGATTATTTGTATGTCATAGTGGATAGGTTCAACAAGATGTGTATCTTGATGCCATGTAAAAAATAGATAACTGCCGAGCAACCTGCTAATCTCTTCTTTCAACGTGTTTGGGTTCACTTTGGATTACCCACGTCCATTGTCTCGGATCAAGATACTCGATTCCTTGGGGATTTTTGGACTAGCTTTTGGAGAATGATGGACACCAAACTGAAGAGGAGCAATGCTTTTCATCCATAGACCGACGAAAAGATAGAGGTGGTAAACATAACATTTGTACTTTTTCTTTGAGGTTACTGCAGCAAGCATCCTAAGTTATGGGATGAACATATACCTTATGTACAACATGCTTATAATCGAGCTTTATATTTGTCCACTCAAAGTTCACCTTTTGAGACATGTTTTGGGTACCTACCTAAGGTTCCTTTGGACTTGATGTATGGGAGAGATAACGATGTGAATGAAGAACGAACAGAGGACAGAGCCCACAAGTTCATTCAAAGGATCCAACATATACACCAGGCAGCCAGGAAACAATTGGAGAAGAATAAAAAAAAGTATAAAGGTCGACATGACAAGCACGATGTTGATCATTAGTTCCAGGTTGGAGATTGAGTATGTCTTCACATCAGCCTGGAACGATTGAAGGGTGAGGGCAAGAAACTCAATCCCATCCGATATGGACCCTTCACTATTTTGGAGAAAAGCGATACTAATGCTTTTCATTTAGATATTCCACCTTATATGCAAATTTACTCCATTGTGAATGTAGAGAACCTGAAACTTTTTGAGCCTCCCATGATCATGGATCATGATGAGGAAGTTTCAATACCTTTAGTTGATGAGTTTGCACTTGAGTACTTGGATGAGTTACATGAATATATCATCCTGGACAGAAGGACGAGGACTTCACACAGGGGTGATGTTGATTATCTTCGAGTAGGCTTAAAGGGAACACATCCAAGCAAGACAAAGTGGATTGAGAAAGATAAGGTGAGGGAACTCTTCCCTCACTTACCAGTTGATTAATGGAAGCTTTTGGTGGTCTAAAAAGCTCTCAGTGGGAAGGCGTGATCCAAAAGGAATCCAGAAAAGGTTAAGAACAACTTAGAACAGACAGAAGCAACTTAGAACGCTCATAATGGCTTTAGTAGGCAGAGAAAGGGAAAAAATTCAAAGTTCCCAAAACTCATTGAAAATGACATTATCGTGAAGAGCGTGTCGCAATATTTCTAATGGTGCAAACGACTCGTTAAACAAAGTTACAGATCAAAAGTTATAAGTGATCAAAGTTCAGTCAAACTTGGTCAAAAGGCAAAAGTCAAGGTGACACGTGGCACCACTACAAGGGTGACACGTGGCACGTCCATACAACTAAGTGGCATGGGATGACATGGCAAGGATGGCAGACACGTGGGCAAGTTAGGTGATGACATGTGTCAATTTCATGGGCAAATCAGATTGTGACTAGTGGCAGTTTTGTGAACAAGTTATATGATGCCACGTGGCCCAGTCATGGGCTGCCATGTGGTACCCCTCCAATGGTTGGCATGAACAATATTTATTGATTCCCACAAATCCGTGTTACCACTACACCATACCATAGACCTTGTTTATGATATGTGTCAAATATTATTAAAGTGTACATTTGGACTAAGGCACCAAAGGAAAGGGGCTAGGCCTTTGGCCCAACCCCTGATTACATGTATTGTGCCATATGACCATAATATTCCACCTGCCTAGGGTCTTAATCGAAATTGCCACCAAATATAGCATATTCCCCTATTTTTAGCCAACTGCTCGCTATATTTAGCGGAGCGCGCCCACATTTGTTGTAACTACTTGCCAAAAAGGGGAGTCCACGGGATTCGATCCTAAGACCTCTGCCTAACGGCGCCCTAAACTTAGCCACTCTAACCACTATGCCAACCACTGCACTTATTACATAACTGCTTGAAAAATTGTATAAAAGGGGGCTTAAACAGTGCATTCGGGGCACAAGAGCATGAAGGAGGGAGATTGAGCACATTCGTACAGTACAAACTTGTACGGACTGGTATAGATTTGGCACGCAGTTTGAGATTTTTAGCATTTATTGTAGGAGCAACGACACAAAAATAAAGGCATGGGTGTCTTGGGGGCCTAAAAGTGTCCGACTTGGATCGAGGCACGGAGACAATCATTTTTAGGTAAAGCGACACCACAAATGCAGTGGTGGTGTTAGTTTTCTAATTTGAGCAAAGCTTCTATGGCTTAACTCCAAAATGAGGTATACTTATGTATTTTGCCTAATTCTTTTGTGGAGTTAATAAAAAGACCTACCCATTTGAGAGCAGGACCTGGAGACATAGTCCACCAGGGACGAACTCCGTTATCAATTTCTTTGTGTTCATATTACATGATTATGTCTCTTTCCTTTTGAGATTTTCCTTCTTTATGGTGTACTTTGGTTTATGCTCATTTTATATAGTTCTTTAATAAGTCACCTGACGAAAATATCCCGGATCATTGTGTTTGGGCATTTTGGGGTAAGAAAAACTATGGCTCATTTGCAGAGGTTTTGTTACTGGCCTCAAATGAAAGCAATTTTAACTAAATATGTAAAGGGGTGTGATGTGTTCTACTTGTAATCGCACTAATAGAAAACTGGGGCTATACTCACCACTACCTGTTCCATCCCATCCATGGGAAAGTATCTCCATGGATTTCGTAGGGGGTTTACCAATGTCGAAAGGGGGTCACGACTATTTGTATGTTGTAGTGGATAGATTCAACAATATGTGTATCTTAATGCCATGTAAAAAGCAGATCAATGTTGAGCAGACTGGTAATCTCTTCTTTTAATATGTTTGGGTTCACTTTGGGTTACCCACATCCATTATCTCGGATCGAGATACTCGATTCCTTGGGGATTTTTGGACAAGCTTGTGGAGAATGATGGACACCAAGTTGAAGAGGAGCTTTTCTTTCCATCCACAGACCAACGAACAGACAGAGGTTGTAAACCTAACAATGGTACTTTTGCTTCGAGGCTACTGCAGCAAGCATCCCAATGTATGAGATGAACATATACCCTATGTACAACATGCTTACAACCGAGCCTTACATTCCTCCACTCAATGTTCTCCTTTTGAGACATGTTTTGGGTACCTTCCTAAAGTTCCTTTGGACTTGATGTATGGGAGAGATGCAGATTCAAATGAAGAAATAAATGAAGACAGAGCCTGCAAGTTCATCCAGAGGATCCATCAGGTACACCAAGTAGTCAGGGAACAGTTGGAGAAAAGTCGAGCACAATATAAAGCTTGGAATGACAAACACAAGGTTGATCATCAGTTTCAGGTTGGAGACCAGGAATGGCTTCACATCAACAAGGAAATATTGAAGGGCGAAGGAAAGAAAATCAATCCCATTCGTTATGGACCCTTCACTATTTTGGAGAAAGGTGGTACCAATGCTTTTCGTCTATATCTTCCACCTTATATGCAGATATACTCAGTTGTAAATGTAGAGAACTTGAAAATGATTTAGCCTCCCATGATCATGGATCAGGATGAGGAAGTTTCAATACCTTCAGTTGATGAGTTTTCTCTTGAGTACTTGGATGAGTTAAAGCAAAATATCATCCTGGACAGAAGGATGAGGAATTCACGCAGAGGTGATGTTGATTATCTTCGAGTAGGCTTAAAGGGAACACATCCAAGCAAGGCAAAGTGGATTGATAAGGACACTACGAGGGAATTCTTCCCTCACTTATATGTTGGTTGATGAAAGCTTTTTGTGGTCCAAAAATCTCTCAGTGGGAAGGCGTGATCCAAAAAGGATCCAGAGAAGACTAAGGACAGCTCAAAACTCGTAGAAGCAACTTAGGAAGCTCAGAATGGGAAAAACTTCCAAGTCCTAAAAACTCAGTGAAAGTGGCATCATCGTGAAGAGAGCATCACAAGCTTTTTAATGGCACAAACGACTTGTCAAACTGAGTTACGGATCACAATATATTCGCGGTCAAAGTTTGGTCAACCTAGCCTAGTCAGCAGGGGATGAGTCAACATCTCTACTATTGACGTCAACATCCATACAAAGTACATGGCACACACAAGAGGAGACACATGTCATGCTGATGTGGCAACACTAGAGGTTGCCACGTCTCACTCGTTTTTGGTTTTTTAAGGTCGATCCGTGTACCAATGAAAAAGCGCCACGTGGCAGTCCATGCAGCCACATGGATGACCATATGATGACGTGGTAGCTGAGGTGGCAGACCGTACGCTGACAAGGTAGGTGAATGTACAGTTGGTTGGCGTGGCCCAATGGTTGGTTGCCACATGGTCCAGTCATGGGTTGCCACGTGGCAGTGGGAAAATGCCCAATGAGGGCCCGAGAACCAATTTCCAAAAATAAAAAAATTGGTGGGTCCGCCAAATCCGGCGGAACCTTGCCAAATATGGTGCCCAACGGTCATATATAAACCACTGCTAAAGTTGGCGGAACCACCATTTAAATATATGCATATAAGTTACAATGAACACCCAAAAGGGGAGACCTGCGGGCTTGACCCCGGGACCTCCCCGATTATAGGCCTTAACTATAGATCCACCCAATGCTATGCCAAATGAACCTATTATTAACTCTGCCCGCCAATATTAATTGCAGGTTGCAGGGCACAAAAATTGAGACAAATTTTCTCTTGGGCCTGGGAGTGCCAGAGTCGGATTGAGGTGTGGAGACAATCATTTTTGGATAATTTGATGCGACAAATTCAATGGTGTTGTTTGTTTTCTGATCTGAGCAAAGCTTCTGCAGCTTGATTCCAGAATGAGGTATACTTATGTATTTTTCCAAATTATTTTGTTGAGTTAATAAAAAGGCCTACCCATTTGAGAGCAAGACCTGGAGACGTAGTCCACTAGGGATGAACTCCATTATGAATTTTTTGTGTTCTGATTTGATGCTTATATCTCTTCATTATTGAGCTTTTCCTTCTTTAATGGTGCACTTTAATTTATGCTCATTTAATACAATTCTTTATAAGTCACTTCGATGAAAAGATCCCAGATCAATGGTTGTAGCTTAATTTTATAAAAATAGCAAGAAATCCTTGGGTAATCAAGACGCCCTAGTGGCCTTAGCAAGCCTAAAGCACATAGAAAGGATTCCAACTAAGACAATTTCAATATCTCATAATTTCACATATAAGAATGCAATGATTTTATTTCTCCAATGCAAGAGATTAGTGCCTAAAGCTATTGGGTTACTGAGTCTTTTAATGAATGAGCTAGTTATGCTACTTCCATAGGGGTGTAATCCCTTTTACTCCCTAACGTAAGCAAGACTACCAAGGAGAAAACTAGGAGGGTGTAAACCCTTTTACTTCTCCTAGTAACCTTTTGTATAATAGATTATTCAAGACAATTATGATAGGCTTAGTGGGGTTGTATTCCCTTGTACTCCCCAAGAGCTTAGCAAATTAACCTTGCAACCAAGAAAGAAGCAATAACAAAGCAAAGATTCCTTACCTAGTCCAAGCATTAACAAGATAATCTCCTCTTTAACCAAGAAAATTCCATCACAATGAAAGAATTAGCCTCCAAGAGAGACAATGCATCACTTCTCCATCTAATAGCAAAGACAAGCCACTATAAGAGCAAGTAGAAGATATAGATATGTAAAATTTCCCAAGAGGGGTGCAAATTTCAGCCAAGGAGTCTTTCTCCTAAGTGAGAGTTATCTCTTAAAATGAAATGAAATGATTCTTATTTATACAAAACTCATAAAAAATGTTTGTCCACTTAAATTAGGGTAAACCACAAAGTAGGGAGGTTGAACTTCCTTACTTTTTGTAATGTTCCCCTGGCCACCTGCGGGCTGGGGGTCGCCACTCCAGAGCAACCTCTCATGCTCTGACACCAGTCGGTAACATCCCCAACTTATACTGGTTGGACCATGCTACTCTAGGGAACACTTTCGTTCCCTTACTACGGAACATACGGTAACATACCCAGTAGTCAACTGAGCTATGCCACATAAATTTTCTCTTTAAACTGCATGCAACTTAAACATATACATACAACACTCTTGCAGAAGCTTTACATATAAACATAAACAAACAATTACTTTCTGTAATATACGACTTTTATACTGAAATAACAATAACCACCGATATGCCGCATATACAGGGAATTACCCATAAACATACATGCAATTATAATCACATATATGATAAAATGTAACATAAGAATGTAAATAACAAAGAAACATATCATTTTTATCATATGATTGGTACTTATCTTGGAAATCTTGTCACCAACTGCATACAGACTGTCCACGAACCTCCCAGCCTTAGACTACACTGTTCATCACTCTCAACAGTGAGTCACCCCCGAGCTGGGACTAAACTCCACCCAGGGTAAGGCTCATGGACAACAAGAAAGACTCCATATTATGTGCTCACTCAAATAACAACCTACAACCTCTCATTCCCCACATGCTTGTCCCACCCAAGGAAGTGTGCCCCTTCTCTGCTCAACAATCCCTTGGCTTCCCCACTTCCCTTCCAGGGCTTCAGCAACAGGCTGGACCAGAAGTCTCAGAGCATTGTAGCTGCAGTTTATCACCTTCGGGAATCAATCCCCAACAAGTCTCACGCTCGGAGAATTGCTCATGGGCCTGACAATCCGCTTCTTCAATCCCGCTCCAAGCTAACCAGGTACACCAACCGAAAAAGGCTATGGGAACAGGCTCAAAAATGGTGAAATGGTTGTCTCAAGGATAACGAATTGTATGAGTGAAAAATGGTCATGGAATAATTGACTGGATAATTGAGTGTGGAAAGGAAATCACTGTGTTACTCATCGTGAAAGTGATGGTGAGAAAAATGATGGTCAAGCTGCTGGTAAGAAAATCCCCGTGAAAAGTGACCAAATGAGCTAAGTCCCCCACGATATGAATGCATGTCCCCAACTTTACACTTGTCATATCGGAAGTTACTTTGGTCCACTTGTCCCCAACTTTAGAACTTAGGGTAAAATAATTACCCATACTTTATACTTTAGGAAATATTAATATAATATTCCTTGACTTTTGGCCCTCCCTTTCCCTAACTGGTGAAGTTCAGTCCCCCATCTCTTTTATCATGGTCGGTCTACGCGCAACTATGTATTTTATATTAATCACGAGTCATGTACAAAGTAGG
This sequence comes from Picea engelmannii, assembly GCA_009831015.1. Lineage (NCBI taxonomy): Eukaryota > Viridiplantae > Streptophyta > Pinopsida > Pinales > Pinaceae > Picea > Picea engelmannii. Next base: position 203,951 of record ML789026.1, read on the forward strand.
CACATTGGCCTTTAACATCTAGGCGCACTACTATAAATGGACATAATTTCTGACGCCCTATTGTCGTACCCCTGACGTTTGACATCACTCAACCGCCGCTTATGAGGGCTTAACAGCCGTCGAAAAATCTCCCGTGGTTTTTTTGACGTTGGACTATCGTCGGTATTCCGACTCCCCTAACGTCAGACGACTGATGACCTTTAAAAATTTAATTTCAAAGGACAACCGAAAAACTGCCGACGACGTCCATCGGTCTACCGACGAATATTCCGATGCCATTATGTCAACGCGACCGACGAGTGTGCTGTAGTTCCGATGCTTTGCTGGGAGCGTTTCCCGTCGGAAGTTCGACCTGTAGTAGTTGGAAGACCGACTGACCTGAATATTTAAAAAAAAAAAAATTGTTGAAAAGAGGCGAGGGATTATTTTTCTCACGTTCATAAAAGGCACTGAAGGTTTCTTCAACACTGACCAACCCATTCCGGTTGCCAAATTCTACAAGATCCCAGAGAAAATCATCGGTTGGATCAAGCTTCAACAAAGGCAGAGATGGAAAATGGGACAAAGAAATGGCATGGAATTTATCAAAAGATGATTCTATCAAGTAATAGGGCAAATAAATGGCATGGAATTTATCAACATTAGTCCCTCATGGCTGCATAAATGTATTGTCCATGTTCATACCAAATCAAAATTTATT
>ML789026.1:232599-268521 GCA_009831015.1 Picea engelmannii
GATAACTTTTCATTCCTCGTGGGAGCCCATTGTTAATACCTTCACGACATTGATGAAGCATAAAATAAATTCAATAAAATAAAAATTCATAACATTACATATACAATATTACATAAACAAATTGCAATATACCATCTCGACGAGTTTTGTTATATTCCAACTTCCATAAGTGAGGTGTCATTCTTCAGGGTTTTAATCCAGTCTCTTCTTTCCCATTGAAAATATGTTTTTCAATAGTACGATACCTATGGTTCTTAGAGAGGAAGTGCCTATACTCATCAAACACCTCCTTTCCTAAAGTTTTTGAATGCTAAGATTTGATCTTAGGACCACAAATTGGACATGCAAATGTACCCTTTGTTTGAAGACCTGCAAAAGTTGGATTAATAATTATGTCAATTATACGAAGGGGATTATTTACAAAAACATGCAGGATGGTATCTTCAAATAATTATATACTATAATTAAAGTGAAATGGATCATTACATACCACAAAAATGTGTTAGTCCCGAGGCATCATGAATTGTCCATACAAGTATTCCACGGAATTGAAATTCCTTCTGCCTTATTGGTTTACAAACGTCATACATAGTGATGCTGGCCCATAACTCTAGTAACTCGTCGATGAGAGGCTCGATATATACATTCATATCTTTAACCTGGTACTTACCTAATTGTTTGAAATTACACATAATTACTAGCGTGATGTGCATATATAAGTAAATAAATAAATACAAGATATTATGCAACAAGAAATACAAATGAAATCTTACATTCGGAAAATTAATGATAACATTACATACTTGGAACAATCATTGTCAACATTATGTGCTCCCTCTTTATTGACATCCAAGGAGGAATGTTATTGTTGATAAAAAAAATTGGCCACACTGAGTAAATAGCCCTGAGCTCCCCAAATGGATTAACACCGTCAGCGACCAATGAAAGCCTAACATTACGAGGTTCATCTTTAAAAACTGGCCATTTTCCCTCAATTTCCTTAAATGCATAACCATCTGCATGCATTCGAAGAACACCATCTCCACTTATATTACGTGCATGGTAATCCATAAACTATGCTATGCTTTCGCATCAGAACAGTCGTTGCAAACGTGGAATTATGGGAATATGACGAAGAACCTTACGAGGCACCTTTTTTGTTAGTTGATCGGTTTGATATCTACTAGTCTGACATTGTGGGCATTCTGTTTTCGATGCATGTTGTCCATAGTATACAATATGATATTTGGGACATGCATCTATAGCTTGATACTCCATTCCAATTTCTTTCATAATGGAATTTAAATATCGGTATGTGGGAGGTAAAATATTTGACGATGGTAACAAAAATTCACCTAACAATCTATGACATAAAAAATAAGTAATTAGTGTAAAGAATGTTATAATTTGTAAATATTTAATTCTTATTTCAAAAATTAATTAAAACTAAAAACAAGCAAAAAAAATCAACCTTTATGTATACGTGATGATGAACCATATTACATACCTTAGGATCTGTGTCATACAACTATTTGGCAAACCATTCAAAACCTTTAAGTTCACCAACAATAATGTAGCAGAAAGAAGATTTGATTTTGAACCTTCATAAAGTGGTTTTTCTGCCTTCTCTAGCAGAGGTACGTCATGATCACCAATGTCCTCATCATCATCCTCGTCCGGTCGAGTGAACAATTCTTGGATCAATTCATTTGTCCCATCGTCTTCAACTATATTGTTATTATTGTCATCTTCTTCCATAGGATCATTAACTTGATCTTCAATATTCGACACTCCAAATTCTTCGGCACCTTGTAGTACAACATCGTTTCTGCTAGTACTTGGCGCTTTCAGACGCTTAGGGGGCCATCCTAACTTTATAATTACAAATAGTCATGCAAAATTAGTGTACTTCATAAGAAATATTTAAACAATATAAAATTTTATAAATACAATCAATATAAATATATAATAATTAATATATAGCAGAAAGAAGATTTGCTTTTGAACCTTCATAAAGTGGTTTTTCTGCCTTCTCTAGCAGAGTTACGTCATGATCACCAATGTCCTCATCATCATCCTCATCCGGTCGAGCGAACAAGTCTTGGATCAATTCATTTGTCCCATCGTCTTCAACTATATTGTTATTATTGTCATCTTCTTCCATAGGATCATTAACTTGATCTTCAATATTCGACACTCCAAATTCCTCGACACCTTTTAGTACACCATCGTTTCTGCTAGTACTTGGCGCGTTCGGACGCTTAGGGGGCCAGCCTGACTTTATAATTACAAATAGTCATGCAAAATTAGTGTACTGCATAAGAAATATTTAAACAATATAAAATTTTATAAATACAATCAATATAAAGATATAATAACGAATATATAGTTTACCAAGGGACGATATTCGTTCGGTCCACCTTCAATGTGCCCATGGGTTCTGCAATGTCTTACAACTATTTGTATTAAAATTCTTCTGACTTTTGTGCTCCCACATTTAGCGCAAGGGCAATAACATCTCTCGTCACCTTGTCCATAATATCTCCACATTCTTCACCACAACCAAAATATTGAGACGATTATGTTATAAAGTTYAGTGATGATGTGCTAGATCTATTTGATTCTTGAAATGCAATAGACCAAACCATACAATATATTTTACCACATAAGCTTCAAAGCTTCACCATAATCAAACGACATAATAGAACTAGGGCAAGAGATCAAGTCACATATAAGCATGGAAAAATTAGCATGTTCATAGACGACATAAAATATACATAAACGTATAAGGTTATAAAATATTAAAGGAGACAAAAGAAAAAAAATATTTAACTAACCTTCAAAGTCTAAAATCCTCTTGCACGCCTTGAACAATGATCACAAAACTAAGCTCTGTAGATCAAACATCAGTTCGATCTCTTAATCAACAAGCAAACCTTCACATAAAAACGAAGATTAACAGAGCTATAACACATAAAAGATGTCACAACTATAACAAATTAGTCGAAATCGGTTCGAATTAACTAATTTATAGATTCGTCATCGTAAGAATTCTGATGACTATAACCCTAAATTAAGGTTGACCATTTCGAAGTCAATGACCGTTATGTTGACCTACAAACGACTATATTAAAGTGTCAGAACTGGGCGCCGTACTTCCGATGACCTTAGAACACGTCGGAAATCCGACGTTATCGGGACTAATTTAAAAAAAAAATAGTAAAATTTCATTTTAAAAAACGTTTTCGACGAAAAAATTGATTTTATCACAATCGTTGTAATAGTTCGTCGATTTTTTAGCCTATATGTAATAGTGGTGTTCCGGATTAATACCAAAACATAAGCATCCCAGCTTATAATAACTGGCTCACTAGCCTATAACACATATCATATACACGAGGCTTGTTGTCCTCCATATTGCGTGCACCTTAGTTACAGCGTGCGGTATCCGGGAATGTGCATACTACATCATTTTACTGCGCAGTTCATGCGTGCACTATGCCACTTGACGTGCATTACCAAATGATTTCAAAACAACTCACCATCTTAAGTACACTTATATTACATTTACAATTGGGTTCAAACGAGGGATATTACAATCCCCTCCCCTTATTTATGCACTGTCCTCAGTGCATCATACACCCATATACAATAGAGTTTTCAAAAATCTTCAAAAAGATGTGTCTATTTTGTCTGCATTGCATCCTTATACTCCCAAGTAGAATCCTCAGGACCGTACTAGCTCCATTGAACCTTTACAAGCCCTATGGCTCGGTTCTGGAGCTGCTTGACTTTCCGGTCCAAAATGCACACCAGATGCACTTGAAAAGCGCCTTCTTGCTCCACCTGAATCACATTCCAATCAATAACATGGTTAGCATCATGTATATATTTCTTTATCAATGATACATGGAAGACATTATGAACAGACATAGATGCAGGCAATGCAATCATATAAGCAACTGGACCAATCCTCTCTAGGATTTCAAATGGCCCACAAAATCTGGCTGCCAACTTGGCGCAGCTTCCCAGCTTCAGGGAACTCCTGTTAGATTTTACTTTAAAAAAAACATGATCACCCACTTTGAATTCTCTGTGGGTTCTGTTCTTATCGGCATAACTTTTCTATCTATCTTGGGTAGCTTTTAAATTTTTCTTAATTTTTGTCATTTGGTCCTCCATCTCCCTGAGCAACTCTGGCCCAACTATTGTCCTATTGGTTGGATTATCCCAACTCACTGGAGTATTGCACTTTCTGTCATATAGTGCTTCAAATGGGCTCATCTTCAATGATGCCTGATACCCATTGTTGTAAGCGAATTCTACCAAGTGTAGGTAGTCTTCCCATTTCGATGGTTTGTCCATCACATACATTCTCAGTATATCTTCTATCACTCTGGTCACCCTCTCTGTCTGTCCATCAGACTCAGGATGATAAGCTATACTTAAGTTCAGATTTGTTCCGAATCCTTTGAACAATCTTTTCCAGAAATTCGAGGTGAATTTCAGGTCTCTCTCGGACACAATTGTTTTAGGAATCTCGTGCAATCGTGCCACTTCCTTCATAAAAATATCAACAACATCTGCTGCCTTGTGCGTAATTTTCAGTGGAATAAAATGGGCAGCTTTCGTAAGCTTTTCCACCACCACCATGATCAAATCATGCAACTTGCCTGTTCTAGGCAATCCCATAATAAAATCCATTGTCACTACTTCCCACTTCCATTTAGGAATGGGTAAAGGTTGCAACAACCCTGCTGGGTGCCTATTCTCAGCTTTAACTTTCCGGCATTCCATACATCTAGCGATGTACTCAGCGATCTCTCTCTTCATACCTGGCCAAAGGTAATGGCTCTTGATCGCTACCACGATTTTCTGATATCCTGGGTGCCCTGCATAAGGAACATTATGCATTTCATGCAAAATCACACGTTTCAAGTCTTGGACATTTGGAACACAAATTCTGTTCTTGCGCAACAGTATTCGATCTATTCCCAACTTATAATTATACACCTTTTGTAGCATCTTCTCCTGCTGTAGCATTGCTACCAATTCTCTGTATTGCAAATATGCATTTGCAGCCTCCATAATTTTGATTTTAATATCAGTCTAATACATGCTAATGGCTGTAACATGTAATTCACGCACCTTCCTGCTGAGTGCATCAACCACTTTATTCTCTTTCCCCTTGATATGCTTTATATCAAAGTCGTATTCACTTAGAAATTCTAACCATCTGCTTTGCCTAGAATTTAGATTTGGTTGATGAAATAAACATTTCAGACCATTGTGGTATGTTCTTAGCTCAAACCTCTTTCTCATGAGGTAGTGTCTCCATTTCCTCAAGGCGTGCACTATGGCTGCCAACTCCAAATCATGAGTGGCATAGTTTCTTTCACGATCCTTCAACTTCGTTGATTCATAACATATGACAAACCCATTTGACTGAGGACTCCACCAAGTCCTTCATTACATGCATCGGTGCATACAATGAAGTTTTCATTTGGGTCTGTGATCCTTAAAATTGGAGCACTTGTCAATAATTGTTTCAAGTGTTGGAAACTCTTCTCGTAATGCAATGTCCACTGAAACTTCACTCCCTTTCTTTGCAAATAAGTGATTGGGTGTGAAATCTTTGAGAATCCTACAATAAGTCTTATGTAGTAGCCTGCAAGACCCATGAATGATCTCACCTCTATCACATTCTTCAGTGTCGACCATTCTCTAATGGCATCTATCTTCTTAGGATCCACTGCTATCCCATCCTTTGAAATGATATGCCCCAAATAATGAATCTGTTTCTGATAAAATGAGCACTTGCTCAATTTGGCATACAACTGATGTTCCCTTAATACTTGCAACACCATCCTCAAATGATGTTCATCCTCTTCCTCTGACTTGGAATATATAAGAATGTCATCCAAAAAGACAATGACAATCTTGTCCAAATACTCTCGGAAAACACCATTCATTAAGCACATGAAAACAACTAGTGCATTTGACAACCCAAATGGCACCACTATGAACTCATAATGACCATACCTTGTCTTGAAGGTGGTCTTGCTGATATCTTATTCTTTAATCCTTACCTGATGGTATCCTGATCTGAGATCTATCTTTGAAAATATCTTTGCATCCTTCAATTGATCAAAGAGGCCATCGATCCTTGGCAGAGGATACTTCTTCTTAACAATCACTTTATTCAATTGTCTGAAGTCAATTCACAACCTTAGTGTTCCATATTTCTTTCTCACAAACAAGACTGGGGCACCCCAAGGTGACACGCTTGGGCATATATACCCCTCCTTCAAAAGTTCTTCAAGCTGCATTTGCAACTCCTTCAATTTCAATGTACTCATTATGTAAGGAGTCTTTGATACTGGCGCTTCTCCAGGAATCAAATTTATAGATAAATCAATGTCTCTCCTTGAGGGTAGTCCAGGTACCTCCTTCAACACATCTTCAAAATCTTCCTCAACTGCATAATCTTCCAAATTTGGCACCTTATCTCTAGGTGTCTTTTCCAAATGAGTTGCAATTATTTGACATCCTTTTCTGTAACATTTCTTCAGCTGCAATGCTAAAATTTCTCTAATGGTTACTACCCTGGGAATTCCCTGTACCTTCCTTAGTTTCCCTTCCTCATCTAGGCAAGTAAATGCTTTGTTGTGATAGTCTAAGAGAGTGTGATGTTGGTCCAACCAATCCATCCCAATTAGACAATCATAGGAACCTAAAGGCAAGATGTTTAAATATTCCTTGGTGTTCATTCCATTCATGTCTATGAGGCATGATTTAACCATCTCATTAACTTTTCTTCTGGCTCCAGTATCCAGTTGCACCAACCAGGATTTCCCATGCTTGCTTCTTGGCAATTGAAAACTTTCCACCATCTTAGGGTCTATATAACTATGACTAGCTCCTGAATCAATTAAAATAACAATGGTTTGGTTGTTGATCATACCTTCCACTTCAATCATGTGGGACTGATACTCTGCTTGCTTGTTATCTAGGGCTGCATAAATCCTTGGCACATATCTGCCCATGTCCTCCACTATTTAAGCTTGATGTACATTTTGAACAACCCTACCTTTTTCACCTCTGTGAGGAAAATCTTTGAACCTATGGTCCCCTTTACAACCCCAACATTGCACAGGTGGCTGCCTTGGCCCTTGACTCCCTGTGTCAATCGTTCTGGGTTCTTTAGGCGTTTGCTGTCCTTGTGGATTATTTCTAAAGAATGGTGGCTTAGCTCCCTTCTTCCTCTGATCCAACTTGAATTTCTTATTGTCTTCCCAAGCATTTTGGAAAGCTGGCCTTGCTTTCTGTTGATCATATAGGCATTTAACTCTCCTTATGGTCTCTTCTAATGTCTTGGGATCATCATACTATATTATCACTGATGAACGATGGAAATCCACTTAAATACCTTTGAACTTTGACTGTCGCATCCTTGATGAAAGAGACATACTTCAACAGTTCTAGAAACCTTCTCTCATATTCATCTATGGCTATACTTCGAAGCTTGAGTTCAAAGAACTCTTTCATTTTCTTGCCATAGTATCTCTTATTCAAGTAATTCTTCTCAAAATTGATCCCGATTTATGTAGGAACACAATGAAATACATAAATACACATAAACGCAGAGATGCAGCGGAAAGAAGACTTCATTTCATTAATAACAAATGACTGAAAAATGCTTACAAACAGAATGGAAATAAACTAGCTAGGGTGTTGGTAGCTTATCTCTGAGAAGAGATGTGGCGGCTACTAGCCTCTGAACTGCCTGTTACAATGAGGCTCAAAGGCCTACATATTACTGAGAAACAATGGAAAGCCCTAAACATCCAAAAACCTAACCCTAGGAGATGAAACGCCAGAAAATAGGCCCCGTTGGGGTAAATTGGTACATCAATTTCTCGGGGTCGTAACTTTGGCATACTATATCCGTTTGAGGCACATGACACATCGTTAGAAATATCTATCCGAGGACTACATGGCTGAAAGTGGATATTGATTCTCAAATGGACTCATATTCGCTAGAGCATTCATGCCCAAAAAACGTCGTTTAGGGCCTCAAAACAACCACGGAAGTTCAGGACCCGAAGAACTGCTAAAAATAGTAAATTGTGCTACAATTAATGAAACTGAAAAACTGAAAGAAACAATGGTATGGATCCAAGTGGAATAGGTGGGTGGCCACCAATATCCACCTGGATCAGTCCTCCCCCCTTAGGAAGCAATGATCCCCATTGCGTTGATTTCCTCCAAGAGACGAGGAAACCTCTGTTGAACTTGGTCCCTGGTGAGCCACTTGCCTTGGTGAAGGAGTTGGTTTGCTTTGACAACTCGATATAGTTGGATCCTATGTTGGCGGGTGTTCTTGATTTGTGTGTCCATAATTCGATCAATTGTGGCTTGTTCCATGCAATCAGAGTTTAACTCTATTGGTGTGAGTTGTTCTGCCATGTCGGATGTGTCTAGTAGAGGTGGAAAGTAGGGCTGAAGGCAGTCCACATTGAACACTGGGTGCAGACCAAGGAATGGTGGAATACTGAGCTCAAAGGCATTGTCCCCTACAACCTTGGTGATGGTGTATGGGCCATATCGGAGCGGGTGAATCTTGCGGTAGGGTCCAGTGAGGCGCTCCTTTTGCAAATGTAGCCACACTTTGTCGCCCACCTGGAAGTTGTGTGGCACACGATGTTGATCATGTCATTGCTTGTACTTAGCATTGGCTCTGTCCAAGATGTCATGAACTTGTTGGCAGATGTGCTGAATGCGCTCAATGAAGCTGTTTGCCTTGTTAGCCTCATACATGACATAGGGTGAATCTGCCCGAGTAGCCATAAATGGCATGGCTACGTCAATGGGACATAGTGGCTGGAATCCCAAGCCCACTTGAAAGGGGATGTGGCTGGTTGAGCTATGGAGAGCCCGGTTGTAGCTATGTTGTACATAGGGGAGGCTCTCATCCGATGTGCATGGATGCGTTGAGTTGTACATGCACAAAATGTGTATAATCATCTGGTTGACGACCTATGTTTGGCCATCAGTTTGCGGATGGAAAGCTGTGGACTTGGTGAGCTTGGTGTCCAACATCGACCAGAGGCTGGACCAAAATGTACTGAGGAACCTACTATCTCGATCTGAGATGATAGACTGTGGGATCCCAAAGTGTACCCACACTCGTTCAAAGAAGAGTTTAGCAGTGGATTCTGCTATGATATTCTTCTTGCAGGCCATCATAATGGACATCTTCAAGAATCGGTCGACGACCACAAAAACATAGTCATTTCCATGCTTAGTAGAAGGAAGGCACGACATGTAATCCATAGAGATGGATTCCCAAGGTTGACTGGGGGTAGGAAGCGAAGTATAGAGGCCTTGCTTCTTGATGGTCGGTTTGGCAATGACGCAAGCAGTGCAGGACTTGATGTACTTCCTGACATCCTGTCGAAGGTTCGACCAATAGAAATACTTTTGCAGTACTACAATGGTTTTCTCGACCCCAAAATGCCCAGCGACTCGACTGTAGTGCGCCTCCCAAATCATCTTGGCATGCTCACTTGAAAGAATACAAAGGTTTCCTAGGTGACAAAGAAGGGCATCCTGGAGGTGAAAATTGGGAACTTGCTTACCCTCCAAGAGTGTATTGTATGTGTGGCCAAATTCTGGATCACTTGTGTAGAGAAGCGGCCAATCGGAAGTCTTGTGCCCATAAGAGTTGATCACAGTGGTTAGCGCCACGATGGGTGGTCAACTAAGGCAGTCTGCAACATTATTGGTGCTGCCTTTCTTGTACTTAATGTTCAAATGAAACTATTGCAGGTATGTGGACCACTTCTGATGGCGATCGTTCTACAACTTCCCTTGTGTTTGTATGAACTGCAGGGGTCGGTGGTTTGTGTGGATGACCGTTTCCTTTCCCAAAATGTAATGCTTCCATTGCCGGCAAGCCTGCACAATAAAATACATTTCTTTGTCATAAGTGGGATACTTCCAGACTGTCTCAGAAAGTGTCTCACTGTGATATGCCACTGGATGCCCATGTTGAGTAAGAACTGCCCCAATGGCATAGTCAGAGGCATCTGTCTCGATCTCAAATGGTTGTTGCAAGTCTGGTAATGTGAGCACTGGTGCAGAGCAGAGGAGATGCTTCAACTCCCTGAATGCCTTCTGTTGAGATTCAGACCAAAATAATTTTGCTTTAGCTCCTCCCTTGGTGACTTGACTCAAGGGCTAAGTGATATGAGAGAATCCCAACACAAACCTACGGTAGAAATTGGGAAGACATAAAAAGATACAGAGCTCTGTTAGGGTGGTTGGGGCTGGCCAATCCCGAATGACTTGGATCTTTGCTGGATCCACATGCACCCCCCGCTCATCAATAATGTATCCTAGATACTGAACCCGGGTCATGCCAAAAGTGCATTTCTCCAAATTGGCACACAAATTGTGTTGTTGCAGTGTTTGGAGGACCTGTCAGATGTGGTGGAGGTGCTCTTCCCAAGTCTGGCTGAAGATCAGAATGTCATCCAAGTACACCACTACAAATGAGTTGGTGAATGGATATAGGATGTCGTCCATTGGCCTCATGAAGGTTGCAAGGGCATTCGTCAACTCGAATGGCATGACCAACCATTCGAAAAGGCCCTCCTTGGATTTGAAGGCAGTCTTCCACACATCAGAGGGTTCGATTGGTACCTGGTGATACCTTGACTTCAAGTCAATATTGATGAAATATTTTTCCCCCTTGAGTTGGTCCAGAAGGTCATCAATCCATGGGATCGGGTACCTATTCCAAACAATGATCTTGTTCAATGCCCGATAGTCAATGCAAAGTCTCCAAGTCCCATCTTTCTTCTACACCAACATGATCGGGCTCCCACAGGGTGATGAACTCGGCCGGATGTGACCTTTCTGTAATAGCTCCTAAATCTGCCTCTTGATTTCGTCATTCTCTAGAGCAGAGCGTCGATAGATGGGTCCATTGGGCAATGGTGCACCTGGGGTCGGATCGATGGGGTGCTTGACCTGGCAATGTAGAGGCACCCCTGCAGGGGAGGTGAAGATGTCCTCGTACTCCTCCATGACCCTATGCATCTGTTGTTTTCGTGCAGCAGGGCCCTGTCTGGAGGTCATGGCCACAGTCTTCCTCTTTCCCTCAAGGCGGATCATCAGGAAAACAAATTTCCTGGTTTTGGAAATGAGCTTACTGCATTGTTTTGCAGTAACCAAAGAGATGGTGGTAGGCGGTGCTATCTTCGATATCCTGTACAGCTTATTTCCCAAGGTGACAATAACAATACGATGCCTGGACTCATACACAACATGTCGCTTCCACAAGTACGGTTGGCCTAATAATACATCAGAAACATCAAGAGGATCAATGTCACATAATACCTCATCTGTGAAGGGATTGATGCTATAGGGAAGGCGACATTGTTGGCTGACGCGGAGGTCCCATCCTTGGTGCAACCACCCGATGGTGTATGGTTGTGGGTGTGATGTGGTCGGCAAGCCCAGTTGCTTCACGACCTCTACCGAGATGAGGTTCTTCTGGCTCCCGCTGTTGACAATGAACTGCAACGGGGAACCCTTTACCCACATCTTGGAATGGAAGAGACGCTCCGCCTCCTCTGGATCTTCTGGTTCCTCCTTCTGGATCTTCGTAGTGGAAACGGTGGCGTTGGCCTCCGCATCGATAATCTGCTTCCCCTTGTCATTCCCCTTGCCAGGTTCTGATTCAGATTCGGAGCATGCATTTGATTCAGAAGCCTTCAACTTGGCTACCAGTGACTGCTTGGACCGACACTCACTTGTGTTGTGAGTGGAGCTCTTATGGAACTCACACCACTTCTGCATGTCCTTTTTTGGCCTCGTGATGTTGTTCTTTGCTTGTGGCTTTGGCGGGTTATCCTGGGCCACTCCTCCTTGGCTTGGTCCTTTGTTTTGTGGTTTGGTGGTACCTTTCCCTTACTTCTGATTCGCAGACCCAAAGTCTCATTTTTTTTGTTTGAACTTCTGCTCAATCTTGGTAGCATATCGGTACGCCAGACCAAGCGAGGAGATGTTGAGGAACTCCATTTCCTCCTGGATGTATCTGTGCAGACAACTGTGGTACTTTAATAACAAATGTTTCTCTAAATCTTTGATACCCAACTTTGTGCGTAGGGTATGAAACAGATTCGTCATCTCATGCACATCTTGGTCCCTTTGCTGACGCAACGTAGTCCATTGTATGTATTTGTCCTCATAGATCCCCACGGGATAATATTGTTCCTTGATGGCATCTTGAAAAGAATTCCAAGTGGCTGTGGCCAAGAACAGAGAGGGATCCCCCTCTCCTTGTTGCTCCGAGTAAGTTTCCCACCAGTCCTTGACATGGGGGGCGGCTTTGAGGAGTGCGAAAATAATCCTTTCTCGGTCGGAAAATTCATGAACCGAGAAATATCCTTCTAACAGATTCAACCATCTATCTACGACATCTACATCTATTTGGCCCTCAAATATGGGAATGCCAAAGTTTACTTGTACCTTAAAAGGAGTGGCGCCTCCAGAGTGGTTGTTGGATGTCGATGCGTCGCTAGTGGGAATCTGTTGAAGAATCTAGGCAAAGTTGTCCATCATCACGCTCCTTTGTTTCTCGAGGGCCTCCTCGAGCAACATTTTTATAGGATCTCCTACTCCCTCATCTTTCTTTTCTTCCCCCATGGGTGGTCGTCGGGGTTTGCAAGACTGATCTTGCAAAGGTTCAACCAGATCGAGCCCCAACTCCTTATACCTCGACCTCATTGGGGACATGCAAAGAAAGATCAAGAACAAGCATATCGCTCTGATACCACTGATCCCAATTTATGTAGGAACACAATGAAATACATAAATACACATAAACACAGAGATGCAGCGGAAATAAGACTTCATTTCATTAATAACAAATGACTGAAAAATGCTTACAGACAGAATGGAAATAAACTAGCTAGGGCGCTGGTAGCTTATCTCTGAGAAGAGATGTGGCGACTACTGGCCTCTGAACTGCCTATTTCAATGAGGCTTAAAGGCCTATATATTACTGAGAAACAATCGAAAACCCTAAACATCCAAAAACCTAAGCCTAGGAGATGAAACGCCAGAATATGGGCCCTGTTGGGGTAAATTGGTACATCAATTTCTCGGGGTCGTAACTTTGGCATACTATCTCTGTTTGACGCACATGATACATCATTAGAAAGATCTATCTAAGGACTAATTTGCTAAAAGAGAATATCGAGTCCAAAACGAACTCATATTTTCCAGAGCATTCATGCCCAAAAAACGTCGTTTAGGGCCTCAAAACAACTCCGGAAGTTCAGGACCCAAAGAACTGCTAAAAATAGTAAATTGTGCTACAATTAAGGAAACTGAAAAACTGAAAGAAAAAATGGTGTGGGTCCAAGTGGAATAGGCGGGTGGCCACCAATATCCACCTGGATCAAAAATACTTCTTGAATTCCCTCCAAGTAACACTTTTCTCTACAATGTGCTGCACTTGCACAAGTTGATCCCACCACATGGAGGCCTTTTCTTTGAGTTGATAGATAGAAATTCTACCTTCTGCATGAGAAGAATAATTATGCAATTGAAAATACTTTCTCATGCCCAACAACCATGTTTCTGCATCTTCATCCTTCTTGTGCTCACCATCAAATGTAAGAGGTTTGATTTTGTTCATTTCTCCTTGCAGCTCGTCCACCCCAAATCTCTTATACCTTCTGACAGGGGATAGACTCGAGCTGTTGCCTACTCTCTTATTTGAATTCCTTGGGGAATGATGGTGATGTCTACTAACACTTTTTTCTTTTATTTTCTCCTCCGAAAGCTTGTGACTCCTAGATTTACTTGAGCCACTTTCCTTAACCAATTTATTTTCTATTCTATTCAAACCCTCCAATAGCTTCATGTTGAAGTCATCCTGTTGCTCTTTGACTTTCATAAGACTTTTATTATCAACTTTATGGCTTTGGACATCCTTCTGCAAATTCTTAATGGTCTCAACCATATTCATATTTTCACTCCTTTCTTCTCCATGTCCGTTGGAGTTTGTTCCTTCAATGCCCAAATGGACATCCACCCCTCTGCTCTCATCTTGCTAATTGCAATTCCCCTGTGGTTCTTCCATTCCTATGGACTCCACACTGGTCTGATCTGATCTAGTTGTTAATTCTGCAAAACGTTCATCCATCGAAACTTATCAGTCTAACAATTCAACAATTCATGAGAATATGCACCATTTTGGTTCAATATACACATCAAAATTATCTCTCCCAATTTCCTGTTGTTATTACCATGACAATTCTAGATAAGACCCAAGTCTCGAAAACACAGACGCACAGTGCCTTCAGAGATACACTTGTGCAAGAAGGTGGTTTTCCAAAACCACTTTCTCTAAGATGCGGTATCACGTGTCTCAACATGTCAAATCCACCACTCGTGGAGTGGGCGACGGCTAGTCAGATCACCCTGCTTAACTCGTTCAGTACTTCGTAGCCATGTGACATCAGTTGAGCGCCGCCATGTAATGAACTCAAAATCTAATCATTCGAAATAGATTAGCTGAGCATGGCAACCCAACACTCTTGTACGTAATCCCTTTGTGCTTCATAATTGGAATTCTAAAACTACCAATCCACAAGTATGAAGGTATCTGCGTATCCATAACTAAAGTAATCTCCAAACTGCTCAAATTTCTGCTCTATGTAAAAGCATTTCTGTATCCACAACCTGAGATACATGGACAAGGCTAAATCGAGTGAGACTGGTTATTCGGGCAACATGCTAGGATTTCTTGCGAATAAGGAGGAAAGGGTCCTTGTGCACATTCTAGCGACTAAATTCCACACAGAGCCAACTATAGACTCGCGGTTGGAAGTCAGGCTGAATCCCACTATGAAGGATTTAGTCATCAACATGCCAGCCGCTAAGAAGAAAAGTAACAAGCGATAGAAGAAGGAGGAATATACGGCTGAAGCGGCCGAAAGTGTTGGAGAGAATCAACTGGTCTGGTTAGATTCTTCTTTAAAGGAGGGTATCGCTAGATGAAGTGAGTCTTCAACTAAAATTAACATGTTTCAATGAATTTTTGAACAACTGGTAGTAGAGGTAAGGAGCACCAAAGATGATAGGCCTGTTCTTAAATGACCCTTTTTACAACAAGCTAACTGCTATCATCCCTCCTTTGTAATTTTTGATTAATACAATTATATAAATACATAAACGGATTTTAGACTGTTTTATTACAATTTCTATCCAGTGGTGTTATGAATCTTGTTTTCTTTTATAATATGTTTTTCTTGTAAGCTTATATTTCCTTTCATCTGTCTGAATCGGAGGAAAATAAAACTCATAATTCTTTTAATTAATGCTTCGATGCGGTTGCGTGTTTCTTTTTCTTCTATTATTATGCAAATTAAACTCAGACTCATCGCCTTCCAAGCGACTTCTCGTGCACTAAACTTCGACCTATACATTTATATTTATCGTGCATAGCAACATCTCAAGGTAAAACATTTTTCCGCGCACCTATATCTACTGTGCATTTCTTCTCCGCTGCACTGACAACTTGTGCACACTACTTTTGCGTTGTGCGCCAATACCCACTGTGCACAGTTTTGGTACTGCGCACCAATATTCCACATGCATTTTTCCCTATGCATTGTACCATGTCAAATTTCAACATATTCCATTGCGCACAATTATCTACGCGCACTACTGAATACACTATCGCGAGACAACTTATACTCATACTTATGCACGTACCAACATAACTCCTCTGTGTTAAGCAATACTTGTGCATCCCATGTGCACATTACTATGTGTGTGCTCACCACGCAGGGATATATTTAGCGCGTGCATCCGCACATAATAATCTTCCGCGCGACACCACACTTTACTGTGCACACTTGCACGCCAACATTTTCCCCGCGCGGTGCCAAAATTTACTGCTCACGCCAGCACGCCAAAATTTTTCCATGGATGCTCCATGAATCGAATTTTGGTCACTTTGAAGTTATTCTTCTGTGAATATTTGCTTCAGCTGAATCCCCTTTGGTCCATCCAGGCTCAGTTTTGAACTGAAGCTCTGATACCAATTTGTAACGTTCCCCCGGCCACCCACGGGCCGGGGGTTGCCACTCGAGAGTAACCTCTCATGCTCTCACACCAGTCGATAACATCCCTAGCTTATACAGGCTGGACCATGCTACTCTAGGGAACGCTTTCATTCCCTTACTTCAGAACATACAGTAACATACCCAGTAGTCAACTGAGCTATGCCACATAAATTTTCTCTTTAAACTGCATGCAACTTAAACATATACATACAACACTCTTCTGGAAGCTTTACATATAAACATAAACAATCAATTACTTTCTGTAATATACGACTTTTATACTGAAATAACAGTAACCACTGATATGCTGCATATACAGGGAATTACCCATAAACATATAGGAAATTATAATCACATATATGAGAAACCGTAACATAGGAATGCAAATAACAAATCAACATATCATTTTTATCATACGATTGGTACTTATCTTGGAAAGATTGTCACCAACTGTGTACAGACCATCCACGAACCTCCCAACCTTAGATTACATTGTTCATCACTCTCAACAGTGAGTCACCCCTGAGTTGGGACTGAACCCCACCCAGGGTAAAAGGGTTCCTAACCAGGCTAAGGCTCATGGACAACAGGAAAGACTCCGTCTCAGGTGCTCACTCAACTAACAGCCTATAACCTCTCATTCCCCACATGCCTGTCCCACCCAAGGAAGTGTGCCCCTTCTCTGCTCAACAGTCCCTCGGCTACCCCACTTCCCTTCCAGGGCTTCAACAACAAGCTAGACTGGAAGTCTTAGAGCGTTGTAGCTGCAGTTTAGAACCTTCGGGAATCAATCCCCAAAAATTCTCATGCTCGACGAATTGCTCACGGGCCTGACAACCCGCTTCTTCAATCTCGCTCCAAGCTAACTAGGTACACCAACCGAAAAAGGCCATGGGAATAGGCTCATAAATGGTGAAATGGCTGTCTCAAGGATAACAAATTGCATGAGTGAAAAATGGTCATGGAATCATTGACTAGATAACTGAGTGTGGAAAGGAAATCACTGTGTTACTCATCATGAAAGTGATGGTGAGAAAAATGATGGTCAAGCTACTGGTAAGAAAATCCTCGTGAAAAGTGACCAAATGAGCTAAGTCCCCCATGATATGAATGCATGTCCCCAACTTGACACTTGTCATATCGGAAGTTACTTTGTTCCACTTGTCCCCAACTTTAGAACTCAGGGTAAAATAATTACCCATACTTTATACTTTAGGAAATATTAATATAATATTCCTTGACTTTTGGACCTCCCTTTCTCTAACTGGTGAAGTTCAGTCCCCCATCTCTTTTATCGTGGTCGGTCTGCGCACAGTGATGTATTTTATATTAATCATGAGTCATGTACCAAGTAGGCGCATTGGCCTTTGACATCTAGGTGTTCCGGCCTAATACCAAAACATAAGCATCCTGACTTATAATAACTAGATCACCAACCTATAACACATATCATATACATGAGACTCATTGTCTTCCATACTGCGCGCACCTTAATTACTGCATGCGGTATCCGAGAATGTGCATACTACATCATTTTACTGCACAGTTCATGCGCACACTATGCCACATGATGTGCATTACCAAATGATGTCAAAACAACTCACCGGATTAAGTACACTTATATTACATTTACAATTGGGTTTGGCCGAGGGATATTACACTTTTCCCCTTTACAACTTTAAATTTCAATTTGCACATAAGAAATCCCTAAAAGGACATGACATTACCCCTTTAGGGCAACATTTTGGCTCTTGGAGCAAGTTGTTGAGTTTGGAGATGAAACGTTGGGCCTCCAAAAGCCTCCTTCTCATGTGATAGGGTCTTCTCCATCAAGCTAAGGCTTCTCCTCATCAAAAAGTGCCAAGTGTCAATCATCAACACCACCACCCTATCCCCAACAAAACGTCAAGCCCCAAGATGTAGTGCTCTAGCCTCCAAAGATTAATTGTTTGGGTGATGAAGGGATAGGATAGGTCCCCTAAGGTGTCTCTCAAGCCTCTAAAGGCTATCATCATCATCCGATGTGCAAACCATGGTATCCAACCTGTGGGATTCATGCCCCAAGGAAGCCCAAGCTAGGCTCGTTCCTCCAAAACTATCCACCAAGCAAGGTCCTGCAAAGACAATGAATGCACCCTCCAAGGATCTCAAGTCAAATGCACCATGGTGAGTAAATCAAATGAATAAAAGAGCCACCTAAGCACGTGCACCAAAGTTACCTAATCAAATTAAGCAAATTAAACAAGTGCTCAAAGAACCTATGCAATTTTCCAAGTTGAGGTATGGGAGGGTTGACAAGGTGACCTACTGGGTGAATCATTCCCAAGTCAAGGGATGTTTCCTAGGTGGAACCTCTCTAAGTCATGTAAAAAAAATGAAATGGACGGGGGTAAGACTTCTGGGCATGGGGTTCATGACATACAAGGGTTTGTATTGTCTCATCTATGGGTGCCTTTGTAGAGGGTGTGTTGCACCTTGATTTTCAATGCATCCTTTTTCCAAGCCCATTTATTGCCTTTTATTTTTTAATATGTTTCTAGGTTGAAGCCAAGGTGGGACTTCTACCTAAGTGTAACAATCCAAATTGATTAATTTTATCATAGTTTTTAATTTTAATTTAATTGATTATTAAAATATATTAATGAGTCTTTTATTATTAAAAGGTGGGTGAAGTAATTAATGGGGGGATAAGACTGTTGGGGAATTAATGGGGGGATAAGGTTGTTGGGAATTAATGGGGGGATAAGGTTGTTGATAATTAATGAGGGGAACTTGAGAGAGGAGGATAAGAGAGGAAGGGAGGACTTGGAAGAGGTTCTCATTTTTATTTGGTTTGAGAATTTCTGAAAGATGGAGGAGGAGGAGGAAATTGGAAGAATTGTTTTGGGGAACTCTCACATGGCATTGTTGTTGCTAGGAATTTTGGGCTCGGGGGCCAGGAAACCGCAAGGATTCTTGGAGCTAAGGAGCCGGAGAGGTTGTTCATAGTTGGCTGGGAGGTTAATAGTTAGTCTGGGCAAGAACAAGAACATGATCAGACAGAAAAGGGAATTATGATGTTGTTATCATTATTCTTCTTATTATGTTGTTATCATTATTATGTTTTTATTGTTTATTACTGGTTTATTCCAAGTATGAGAAAATGAATGAAAGAAATTCTAAACTAAATTTTCAGTCATTTCAATAGGAGATTGTTGAAAACATTTATTTATTTTGAATCCCGAAACAGGTAGGCTTTATACTAAGCATGAAAAACATTTCCCACCTCGACTCTACCCTGGTCACATTATGCTTCCCGAAGTTGAAGACAATGTGTGATACTTCTACCTAAGCATTGAAAACATTGGCCACGCAGGGTCTACCTTGGTTGGCATTTTTATATTGTTATTTTTTCACGAGTCCCATCATTTTCTTATGAGAGACATTTCATTGTCTTCGGGATCCCTGGGCGAGCATCTAAAAGGTTTATGATTTTGGATTTTAACTTTTTCCAACCACTTTCCCTCTGGGCCTTTAGCCCTTTCTTCCCATGAGATGAGGTACAATCCCTTCTTGCACTAGTATGCCTGAAAATCCCAAAATATGGGGACATGAAATGGATGAAGAATAAAAAGTGGTAAATATGGTTGGGAATGGTACGATCACTCATCTATAAGACCTCCTAGTAGCATGGTCTCTTCCTAAGGGTGACCACTTACTAGGGCACAATGTCAACCACCAAGGTAAAATAGGGAAAAGAGCATAATTTCCAATCAAGCATTCTATAATAAAATGCAACTTCAAATGCAACATACTTGAATGCCTCAAATATTGAAATGACACTGACCATAATACCTGGCTTGTAACTCATGGAGCAAGATCCAAGTGTCTTTCGAAAGCAAGCTGATGTGGTGGATACCATCATGATGAACCTGAGATATGTGGTGGTGAAGTGGGATTCTGTCTGACAAATGGACATTGTCATCCATCTATCTCTCGGTACTCCATGTCTACAATCTGAGGGCCTCGAGACATAATCTCCTTAGTTATCCCTAGAAATTGGGGATAACAACGTTAATATCATATATCTCCATCCATATGTACTAATTGATATGATCTTTCTTATGAAGCTGAATCTGAGGAGAGACATTCATTTTTATGTAACATTCGATGCTTCCAATCTCTCTACGGGAGGACTTCTTGTTCCATGTGGACCACAAAACAAATCCTTCAATATTAGGGACCTTACATTCTTCATGCTCCGAAGTTTCAATCAAGAGAATAATGTCAATGTTATTCGAGATCCAACTTAGTATAGACCTTTTACTGCATGGAAAACCATGACAGTTCCAAAAGAGGATCCAGAGTGTCTCAAATTGCTATTTGTCATTGTCCTTTTGCTCTCTATCCCTAATAATAACTTTTCGATTCTTAATTATTGCCCATTTTCCTTCCTTTCTAGCTTTCTTTACCTTTTGAACCTCCTTCCTTAATTTATCTTGATCTTATGGAATGAGGTCTTCATTTATAAATATTCCAGACCCTTTTAAGCTCGAAGTTTTACTAAGTATGATATATTTATGGGCATTAGAGCTTACCATAGCCCGAATCATCCTATCTTTATGTTCAATTATTTTCCCCAACCTTTTTGCTTCTATAAGGCCAATTGTTTCAATTTGTGATTTATTTTTTAATTCTTCCTTGACTATTGCTAATGTGTCCTCATCTTTCTGATCTTTTATACCAAAAATTATGAGGTTCAAGGATCTTTTGTTACGCTCATGGTCTAACTCTATGAGATTATTCATTTCCTCTTTAATAGGTTTTATATCCAATTTGTGTTCCACGCTATTTAGGGCCAAATTATTAATTAGCTTGTCTTCTAACTCTTTGATTTTGTCCCTAAGATTGCTATTTTCATCCACCTCTTCTTCCTTCGTGGATTGTTTTTGTTCTTGGCTGTTTTTTTCTAGTTCTTATAATCTAGCCTCTATATCGTGTAGCTCAGTCTAAAACCCTAGTAGTTTATTGTCCATCTATATCTGAATATTATCTTCAAAGTATCTAAATTTATTATCAAGCATTGTTAATAACTCACTTCGAAGCATTGCTACTAATTCACTTTGAAGTTTGTCCTCTCTCTCTTCTCTACGTTTTTCTGTTGATTCTATATAATCAACACATTTTAACATGATTTTCACTAGAAAGTTATTTGCTTGTATTTTTATAAATGTAGATTTAAGGAATAATGATTTGTAGATTCAAATAGTAATAATGGAATATTATATTTTTGTTTTTGTTTATCTACTCATAGTAATAAATTTATTAAAGTATTACCAATTCTAAATTCAAATATAAGTGATAAATACCACTTTTTTATTTATTAGTTTCGGGAATATAGTTTTCGTTTTGTATTAAAAAATAATTGACTTCACAACAATTTGGTTCAATATTTATAAAGTTTAGGAAAATATCTATTAAATGTAATAATTTTAAATTAGATTTTTTCTTTGAATTTTTGAAATTAATAATGATTATTTCTCATTGCTCATTGATTGGATGTCATTATGTGATCAAATAACCCTAGTTTGCAAGGTAATTGTCAGATATAATAATAATTTAAAAAAAATTATAAAAAAACTCAAGATCGCCACCTAGAAATGAGAAGAACATTGGCATCTATCTTCATTTATTGAAGGATATTGTGATCCCCACGACTTGAACTTTTAATTTTTATTACTACTATTATTTTTATTTTAGAATTTTAATTATTTTTCCAAAAAGACAATTTCGTCGATTGACCAAATCTGAATTGTAAAACCTTATTATTTTATGAAAATAAACACATGTAGAAAAATGGGCACACATTGAATCACCTATTAAAGAGGGAGTTAGGAATCCAAAGGGATTGGCCAAGTGGCAACAAACTGAGACAAGTTGTGGAGTTAACTCAACTTCAAAAAAGGCACATTTCATATTTATAAGAGAATATGTGAACATGTGTAGAATTAAATCTGACAGGTGGTTAGTGAGCACGAGGCTCAAGACATGTGTCACAAGTCCTAGGCAAAATAAAAAGAATTCACAACAAGGGAATGTCACGTCATTCCTAGGATGCAAACTAATAGCTCGAGAAGGCTATGCTCAAAACAGTTTTCTGGCAATTTTGGTAATTTACTATTTTTAGCAGTTTTCACTTTCGACGTTGTTTTGAGGCCCTAAATGATGTTTTTTGGAAAAATAGGTTTGAAATATCTAAGTTCCTTCGATATTGCACCTAAAATGAATATCCTTGATGATACCTTTCCAACGGGCTATCATACGCCTAAAACGAATATCGTATGCAAAAGTTACGACCCCAGGAAGTTGATGTATTGACTTACCCAAACAGGGCCCACATGACTTTTGGCGCTTCATCTCCTAGGGTTAGGTTTTTGATGTCTAGGGTTTTTGACATTCCTGCTTATTGTAAAAAGGCCTTCAGAGCCTCATTTTAATCATCTTCTTGTGAATGAGCACAACCGTCACATCTCTTCTCAGAGATAAGCCACCACCATTCCAACAAGCTTGTTTCCGCTGCATTTTACAGTTTTCAGCTTATTTCGTTATTGAATAGAAAACTAGTTTTACTGTATCTCTGTTATTTTGTGTTAAGCACCTGTTAATAATCTTTATTCATTTCTTTCTGCTCATAAAACCCAGATCAATGGTATCAAAGCGGTCCGCTTCTTGTCGTCTTAATGCATGTCCCCAACGAGGTTGGAGTACAAAGAGTTGGGTCTCGAGATTGTTTCTCTTGACGAAAAAAGCTCTCGCATGCCCAAGTGACCTCTCATGGTAGGAGAAAAGAAAGATGAAAAGACATGAGATCCTTTCAAATTGTTGATTGAGGAAGCCCTCACGCGACAGAGGAACGAAATGATGGATAGTTTCACGCAAATTCTTCGGTGGCTACCAACATGCGATGGATCTTCTTCGAATGGAGGCACCACCCCCTTCAAGGTACAAATAAACTTCGATATTCCTATATTTGAAGGTCAGATAGACACAAATACTGTATACAAGTGGTTGAATCTACTAGAAGGGTATTTTTCTGTCCATAACTTTTCAAATATAGAAAAGATTACTTTTGCGCTCCTCAAAGTCGTTCCCCATGTCAAATATTGGTGGGAAACTTTTTGTGAGCAAAAGGAAATAGAGGAACCCTCATTATTTTCAGTCACGACCACCTGGGATTCCTTCAGGGATTCTATTAAGGAACAATACTACCCTATCGGAAGTTATGACGACCTATATACCAAATGGACCACACTACGGCAAGAAAGAGACCGAGCAGTGCCAGATTTCACAAATATCTTCCATACCTTGCGTACCAAGTTGGTTATCAAAGATTCAAAGCAACATCTACTGCTCAAGTACCGTGGTGCTCTGCATAGATACATCCAGATCAAAATGGAATTTCTGGACATCTCATCCTTGGGTGCGGCCGACAGATATGTCGTCAAAATCCAGCAGAAGCTCAAACAAAAGACGTGGCTATTTGGGCCTAGGAACCCCTCACAACAAAATCTAGGAAAGGGCAACCCCAACCCACAGAACAAAGGATAGAGAAAAGATGGACAATATTAGGACAACTAGTCCAAGCCGCAAGCAAAGAAGGACACTGGAAAGACAAAGAAAGATGCCGGGAAGTTGTGCGACTTCCATAAGAGCCCTTGGCATAACACTACTGACTGCCACTCAAAGTAGTCACTGGTGGCTACCGTTGAAAGCCTCCGATTCAGATGCAAATTCTGACTCTGAGCTAGAACCAGAAAGGGGAAGATAGATCATTGACGTGGAACCCAGTGCCACCATTGCTACCACCAAGCTCCAGCCTGGTGAACCAGACAAGGCAGAAGAAGGAGAGAGCCTCTTCCATTGACAGATGTGGGTAAAACGCCCCATGCTACACTTCATCGTTGATAGCGGTAGCCAGAAGAAGTGGTCCACATACTTGCAACAATTCCACCTTAGCATCAAGTATAAAACATGAAGCACCAATCGCGTCGCTGATTGCCTCAACAGATCGCCAATCGTGGCACTCACCACGATGCTATAATCTTGTGGCCATGAGACCTCTGGATTGCCCCAACTCTATGAGGCAGAACCTGACTTTGCCACCACCTACCAAATGTTGGGTGCAAACGCAGTTGTCGATAATTTCCATCTTCAGGATGGGTTGTTGTGTTGTCTAGGCCATATCTGTGTTCCATCAAGCGAGCGAGTGAAGATGATATGGGAATCCCAGTACATTCGGGTGGCAGGACACTTCGGTGTCGAAAAGACAGTGGCGATGCTACAGAAAAATTTCTATTGGCCGAAACTTTGACAGGAGTTCAACAAGCATATTGTTGGGTCGCCAAAGTTCCATCTTTTTACCAACCTTTCACTTCACTTTCACTTCATTTTTAACCATATTCCGCTTCCCATACCCTTACATTAAACCATTTTCATGATTACATGGGTTTTAGACATATTATTTTCCAATGCATCTATTTTAGTGTTTTTGAGTGAATTTATGATTAAATATTGGAAAAATGACATGTTTACACTTATATATGAAAGTGGGATGAGTTTCATGATATTTACAGGTGTATTTGAAGACTCCAACCAAGTCAAATTTGACCATCAAGCCTCAAATTCGAGTTTCCTCTTCAACCCTTTGAAGATTTGATGAATATTTGGAGATCTACTCAAGTATCTTGGATGGAGATTAATCACGAAAGAAATATTTGTGAGAGGATTTGTAGAGATATCACTTGATATGTGTGAGCACATGGTTGTAACCAAATGAGACATTTGTGTATCTAGGAGATATTTGTGGATCTAAGTTATCTTAAATTTTTGTATAAATAGGAGTGCCTCCTCCATTTCAAAGGGAGGACTCCTGGAGCATTGTGTCCAACTTATGATGGAATAAGAATCAAGCTTTATTTTCACATCAGTTTCCATTCTCTAGTTTAGATTTATAATTCTTTAGTTTATGTGTTACTTTGATCTTGGGAGAATTGAGCTCACTCCAAATAGATCATAGTAGCATTTTCTTCTTGTTCTAATGCTTTGAATAGGTTTATATGCTTTATTGTTTTTATTAGAATTATTTGATGATCTTGATTGTTGATGGGTTATTTGAAACATTATGAGAAGACCTCCTATAAGGGAGCTATTGTTTTCATGCCTACAAGAACTAAGCCTTTTTAATCCTTTTAAGTGTATTTATTTTCAATACATGAGTGTTTGCTTGATGATCTTGACTGTTGATAGGTTTTGTGAAACATCATGAGAGGACCTCCTGTAAGGGAGCTAGTGTTTTCTTTCCTACAACAACTAAGTCTTATTAAGTGGAATGAAAGAGTTAGGATTTGATTGATTTTTCTTAGATTAGATTTAGATGCCTACTCTTGCATATAATTTGTTGGCATCATCACAAGCTTATGCGCATCCCTGGTTGATAATTAAATGAAAGCAATTTAAGCAATTGAATTGCCCAACATATATCAGGTCCTGACCTGCCTGCGCTATTGCCAAACCGACCATTAAGAAACATGGCATGTACACCCCTCTTCCTACTCCTGATAGGCCATGGGAATCCATCTCAATGGACTACATGTTGGGCCTCCCGTCCCCCAAGTGGGGAAATGACTGTGTTTTTGTGGTTGTTGATCATTTTTCTAAGATGGCGATTCTGGTTGCCTACAAGAAGAGAATCACAGCAGAGGCCACTTCCAAGCTCTTCTTTGAATGAGTCTGGGTACATTTTGGAATCCCACAAACCATTGTCTCAGATCAGGATAGTCGATTTCTCAGCACATTCTGGTCGAGCCTCTGGTCACTACTAGACACCAAGCTCACCAAATCCACGGCCTTCCAACCCCAGATAGATGGCCAAACTGAGGTTGTAAATCAAATGATTGCGCATATCCTTCGCATGTATAATTCAAATCACCCTCGCACATGGGATGAGAGCCTTCGCTATGTACAACATAGCAACAACCGAGCCCTGCATAGCTCAACCGACCACAACCCCTTTCAGGTGGGGCTGGGATTCCAACCATTGGGTCCCATAGATGTTGCACTTCCCCTTGCAGTCACCTCGACCGACTCATCTTCTGCTCCAACTGAAGCTGACAAAGCCACCCAGTTCATTGAGCGGATCTAGCACATCCGCCAACAGGTTCAGGATATCCTACAGAAGTCCAATGACAAGTACAAACAACGCCATGATCAACATCGGGTGCCACCTAAGTTTCAGGTGGGCGACAAAGTTGGTTGCACTTGCAGAAAGAACGCCTTACATGACCCCATCAGAAGCTTCGCCCACTTCGTTATGGGTTGTACACTATCACCAAGGCCATGGGGGATAATTCTTTTGAGCTCAACATTCCTCCTTTCCTTGGCCTACACCCAATGTTCATTAAGGATCTCCTTCACCGTTATTTTCCACCATTATTGGACACCTCAGAAGTAGCAGAACAGTTGACACCAACAGAGCTCAACCCCGACTGCATACAACAAGAATCCAATGATCAGATTGTGGACACACATATCAAGGGAACTCAACAGCAAAGGATCTAACTTTATCAAGTCATCAAAGCAGGGCAGCTCTTTCACCAAGGCAAGTGGCTCACTCGGGGCCAAATTCAACAGGAATTTCCTCATCCGATGGGGGACCTCAACGCATTGGATACCATTGATTCCTAAGGAGGGAGGATTGATATATATGGATATCAGAAAAAATGTTTGAAATATGGAAGTTACTTTGATATTATGCATAAAATGAATCTCCTCAATGATACCTTTCCAACAGGCTATCATACGCCTAAAACGGAGATCGTATGCAAAAGTTACGACCCCGAGAAGTTGATGTACTAACTTACCCAAACAGGGCCCACATGACTTTTGGTGCTTCATCTCCTAGGGTTAGGTTTTTGGATGTCTAGGTTTTTTTTAATTCCTGCTTATTGTCAAAAGGCCTTTATAGCCTCATTGTAATCATCTTCTTTCGAATGAGCGCAACCGACACATCTCTTCTGAGAGATAAGCTGCTACCATTCCAACAAGCTTGTTTCCGCTGTATTTTACAGTTTCAGCTTATTTCGTTATTGAATAGAAAACCTGTTTTACTGTATCTCTGTTATTTTGTGTTAAGCACCAATTAATATTCTGTATTCATTTCATTCTGCTCATAAAATCCAGATCAAATAGAGTCTTCAACATGTGGTTTCCTAAAGTTCCAGGTTTTACTTTTTTGTTATGAATAAGTTGATTTGAATGTTTACTGTGCTTTACTGTGCGTTACTATGGCCAAATTCATTGGTTATAAGAAAAATAAATCATAACAATATTAGTTGTAAGTGATTGTTATGAAAACATAGATGCATATCATAAGTTTCATGCAAAAAAACCATGAAATAAAAACAATAGTTATTCTGATCCTAGATCTACGAACATAATTGTATTACCTGTAGCAAAACAATAAAATTCATAGGTAAAACCTAGTTACTAAAACAAAGATTGTATTCAGACAAGAAACTTGTATTGAAGAGCAAAGTTTCAAAAAGATACAATGTATACAATTTAAAGGGAATCATTGATCCAGGAGGATCTCAGTGGCCACCCATCTTGTCCAATTGGGTCAAAACAGTTCTTTGGCAACTTACTATTTTTAGCAGTTTTTTCGGTTTCTGAACTTCCGCAGCCATTTTGAGGGCCTAAACGATGTTTTTTTGCGATAAGGCACCTCAATAATAAGTAGAGACTCTGATTGATCCCCCTAAATGAATCTCCTCATCAATACCTTTCCAACGAGCTATCGTGCGCCCTAAACAGAGATCGTATGCAAAAGTTACAAGCCCTAGAAGTTGATGTACTAACTTATCCCAACGGGGCCCACATGACTTTTAACACTTCATCTTTTAGGGTTAGGTTTTTGGATGTATAGGTTTTTGGATTTCATGTTTATTGTAAAAATGCCTTCAAAGCCTCATTGTACTCATCTTCTTGCGAATGATCATAGTCGTCACATCTCTTCTCAGAGATAAGATGCCACCATTCTAGCAAGCTTGTTTCAGTCTGCATTTTACAGTTTCAACATATTTCTTATTTAATAGAAGTCTAGTTTTGTTGTATCTCTGTTGTTATTCACCGTGTCTTTGTGTTAATATTATAAATCTGTGTTTTCATTTCGTTCTGCTCATAAATCTGGATAAGTGGAATGAGAGCGGTCTGCTCCGTGTCGTTTTTTAGTTCATGTCCCCGACGAGGTCAAGGTATAAAGAGTTGTGTCTCGAGATTGTTTCTCTTGAGGAAAACTGCTATCGCACGCCCAAGAAACCTTCCACGGCGGGTGAAAATAAAGATTCACATGACAAGAGATCCTTTCAAAATGTTGCTCAAGGAAGCCCTCGAGCGACAAAGGAACGAGATGATGAACAAATTTGCACAAATCCTTCGATGACTACTGACAAACGACACATCTACCTCGAGCGGAGGCGTCGCCCCTTTTAAGGTAGAGATCAACTTTGATATTCCTATATTTGAAGGTTAGATAGACACAGATGTTATAGACAAATGGTTGAATCGCTAGAAAGGTATTTTTTTGTCCATAACTTTTTTAATAGAGAAAATATTACTTTTGTGCTCCTCAAAGCCGTCCCCCATGTCAAATATTGGTGGGAGACTTTCTGTGAGAAAAAGGAAATAGAGGAACCCTCATTATTTACAATCACACTTACCTAGGAATCCTTCAGGGATGCTATTAAGGAACAATACTACCCTGTTGGAAGTTATGATGACCTGTATACAAAATGGACGACACTGCAGCAGGAAAGGGACCAAGCAATGCCAGAGTTCACAAATATATTCCATACCTTGCACACCAAGATGGGTATCAAATATTCTAAGTGAGATTTGGTGCTCAAGTATCGCGGTGGTTTGCATATATGCATCTAGGCAGAAATTGAGTTTTTGTACATCTCGTCCTTAGGCGCGTCCTATCGATATGCAATCAAAATCAAGCAGAAGCTTAAATAAAAGACATGAAAGTTCGGGTCTGGGAACCCCTCACAGGAGAAGCAGGGAAAGGGTAGCCCCAACCCATAGAAAAAAGAACATAGCAAAGATGGACAACCTCAAGACAACCAGTTGAAGCTGCAAGCAAAAAAGGACAACGAAAATATGAAGAAATATATCGGAAAGTGGTGTGACTTCCATAAGAGCCCCTGGTATAACATTGTTGATTGCCGCTGAAAGGAGTCATTGGTGGCAAAGGTGAAATCGTATGAATTGTATGCTGGTTCCAACTCTGAGTCATAACCAAAAAAGGGGAGATGAATCATTGACGCAGAACCTAGTGTCACCAATGCTACCACCAAGATCCAGCCAGGTGAACATGATGAGCCAGAGCAAGGTGAGGGCCTCTTTCATTCACATATGTGGGTGAAAGGCACTCCATGGAAATTCATCGTTGATAGTGGTAGCCATAAGAACCTCATCTTAGTGGTGGTCGTCAAGTCGCTAGCCCTGCTGAAAACACCACATCCACAACCCTACACCATCGAATGGCTCTACCAAGGGAGCAATCTTCGCGTCAACCAACAATGTTGCATGTCATATGACATCAAGCCATTCAGAGATGAGGTATTATGTGATGTTGCTCCCCTTGAAGTTTGTAATGTTCTTTTGGGCCAACCTTATTTATGGAAATGTCATGTTGTATATGAGTCTAGGCCTCACAATGTTATTATTACTTTGAACAATAAATTGTACATGATACCTGAGGTAGTCCCACCTAGTGCCATTTCCTTTATCTCTGCCAAGCAATGCAGGAACGTCATCTCTCAGACTGGGAAGTTTGTCTCCTTCATAATTCACTCTCGGAGTGGGCAAAATATTGCAACCACATCCATGGCCTCTGCGACCGACCTCTCCACGTAGCAGAAGCAAGTGAACAAGGTCGTGGAAGAATACAAAGACATATTATCCTCACCTACTGGGGTATCTCTTCACTGTCAGATCAAGCATTCGATTGATTTGAACCTTGGTGCACGACTACCCAATGGACCAGTCTATCGTCACTCTTTATTAGAAAATGAGGAGATCCAACATCAAATCCAAGAACTACTCCACAAGGGGCACATCTGACCCATCTCATCGCCTTGTGGGAGCTCGATCGTGCTTGTGCAGAAGAAATATGGGACCTGGTGACTCTACATTCATTATTGGGCCTTAAATAAAATCATAGTCAGGAACTGGTACCCGATTCCCTGAATCAATGATTTCCTTGATCAACTCAAGGGAGCCAAATACTTCACTAAGATTGATTTGAAGTTTGGCTACCATCATGTCCCAATAGAGTAGACATATGTATGGAAGACTGCCTTCCAGTCAAAAGAAGGTCTTTTTGAATGGTTGGTCATGCCCTTTGGTTTGAAAAATGCCCCAACAACTTTCATGAGGCCGATGGAAAATATCTTGTAGCTTTTCACCAATTCTTTTGTAGTGGTGTACCTGGATGACATCCTCATCTACAACAAGACTTGGGCAAAACACCTACAACACATTCAACAGGTTCTGCACACTCTACGACAACACAAGCTATATGCCAACTTGGAAAAATACTCCTTCGGCATGGACAAAGTCCACCACCTAGGCTACATTGTTGATGCACATGGTGTGCATGTGGATCCAGCCAAGATCCAAGTCATCCGTGACTGGCCAGCCCCAACCACACTCACTGAGCTTTAGAGCTTCTTAGGCCTTTCCAATTTTTATCGCAAGTTTGTGTTGGGATTCTCCCATATTGCATGGGACCTCAACCAAATAACCAGAGGTGGTGGTAAGGATCCCTCTATTGGTGCAAAATTACCTGACCTACAACAACCTTTTGAGATCAAGACAAATACTTCAGACTATGTTGTGGGCACAGTCATCACTCAACACGCCCACCCCGTGGCCTATCATAGTGAGAAACTGTCAGATATCATCCATAAGTACCCTACTTATGACAAAGAAATGTAATCCATTGTGCAATCCTACCACCAGTGGAGGCATTACATTCTCAAGAAGGAGACAATCATCCACACTGATCATAAGCCATTGTAGTTCATGCAGACACAAGGCAAGTTGCAGAATGACCGCCATCAGAATTGGTCCACATATTTGCAGTAGTTCCACCTCAACATCAAGTATAAAATAGGAAGTACCAACCAAGTCACTGATTGCCTCAACCGACCTCCAGTCACGACACTCACCATAATTCTTGATTCTTGCAGCCATGAAACCTTCGAATGGCCCCACCTCTATGAGACATATATTGACTTTGCAAACACCTACCAGATGTTGGGCGTAAACATAAGTGTCACTAATTTCCATCTTCAAGATGGGTTGTTGTGCCATTTGGGCCATATATGTGTTCCATCAAGCGAGTAAGAGAAGTTGATTTGGGAATCCCACCAAAGGCAGGTGGCATGACACTTCAGCATGGAAAAGACAATGGCAGTGTTGCAACGACATTTCTATTGGTCGGAACTTCGACATGATGTCAGCAAGTATATCGGGTCTTGCACTGCTTGTGCTATTGCCAAACCAACCATTAAGAAACAAGGCCTGTACACTCCTTTGCCTATTCCTAACAGACCCTGGGAATCCATCTCAATGGAATATATGTTAGGCCTTCGATCCACCAAGATGGGAAATGACTGTGTTTTTTTGGTCGTTGCTCGCTTTTCCAAGATGGCGATTATGGCCGCCTGCAAGAAGAGCATCACAACAGAGGCTACTGCCAAGCTCTTCTTTGAACGAGTGTGGGTCCACTTTGGGATCACACAAACCATTATCTCAGATCGGGACAACAGATTTCTCAACACATTCTAGTCGAGCCTCTGGTCACTGTTGGACACCAAGCTCACCAAATCCATTGCCTTCCACCCTTAGACAGATGGCCAAACCAAGTTCGTCAACCGAATGATCGTGCACATCTTGCATATGTACAATTCCAAGCATCCCCGCACCTGGGATGAGAGTCTTCTCCATGTTCATCACAACCACAATAGAGACATACATATCTCAACCAACCACAACCCCTTTTGGGTGGGGTTTGGATTTCAACCATTGGGTCCCATGGATGTTGCACTACCCCTTGCGGCCACCCAGGAAGACTCATCACATGCTTCAACTAGAGTTGACAAAGCCACCTGGTTGATTGAGCGGATCCAACACATCTGCCAATAGGTTCAAGATATTTTACAAAAGTCCAATGCCAAGTATAAGCAGTGCCATGATCAACACCGGGTGCCACACCATTTTCAAGTGGGAGACAAAGTTTGGTTGCATTTGTAGAAATAATGCCTTACAAGGCCTCATCAAAAGATTTGTCCACTCCATTATGGACCCTACACCATCACCAAGGATTTGGGTGAAAATTCTTTTGAGCTCAACCTTCACCCATTCCTTGGCTTGCACCCAATATTCAATGTGGACCTCCTTCGACCTTATTTTCCACCATTATTGGACACCTCGGAGATAACAGAACAATTGACACCAATGGACCTCAACCCTGATTGCATGGAACATGAATCCACTGATTAGATCATGGACACACAGGTTAAGGGCACTCACCAACAGAGGATCCAAATTTATCGAGTTATCAAAGAAGGACAACTCCTGCACTAAGGAAAGTGCCTCACCCGGAGCCAAATTCAACACAAATTTCCTCATCTGATGGGGGCACTCAACATAATGGAGACCATTGCTTCCTAAGGGGGGAGTATTGATCCAAGAGGATTTCAGTGGCCACCCACCTTGTCCAACTGGCTCAAAACAGTTCTTTGGCAACTTACTATTTTTAGCAGTTTTTTGGTTTCTAAACTTCGGGGCCATTTTGAGGGCCTAAACGACGTTTTTTTGCGATCAGGAACCTCAATGATAAGAAAAGGCTTTGATTGAGCCCCCTAAATGAAGCTCCTCGTCAATACCTTTCCAATGAGCTATCGAAGATCTTATACAAAAGTTACGACCTCAGGAAGTTGATGTACTAACTTACCCCAATGGGGCCCACATGACTTTTGGCGCTTCATCTCCTAGGGTTAGGTTTTTGGATGTCTAGGGTTTTGGATTTCATTTTTATTGTAAAAATGCCTTCAAAGCCTCATTGTACTCATCTTCTTGCAAATGAGCATAGCTGTCACATCTCTTCTCAAAGATAAGCTGCCACCATTCTAACAAGCTTGTTTTAGTCTGCATTTAACAGTTTCAACATATTTCTTATTTAATAGAAGCCCAATTTTACTACTGTATCTATGTTGTTATTCACCATGTCTTTGTGTTAATATTATACATGTGTGTTTTCATTTTGTCTTGCTCATAAATACGGATCAATCGTTACAAATTAAACAGAGTTCAACAAGATATACTGTATATATTTCGAAAGGGAATCATTACAAATTAAACAAAGTTTAACAAGATACACTATGCATATATTTGAAAGAGAATCGTTACATATTAAACAAAGTTTAATGAGTAATGACTGTTTATGTCCAACAAGGGAAACAATGGTAAGGAAATCGAGTTTAGCAGAGATATAAATAATGACTGTATATAACCAAAAAGAAATCGTAAACATAGTACATAACATTACAAAATTGTAAAATGCATAGACAATAGTCCTAAGTCATAGAATTTCATGAATGATTATACAAAATTATTTCAGTTGACTAGCTCTACCGAATGTAATAACAGAGAAATCACATGTTGTGATGCCAAACTTGAATGTAGTTAAGGAATGGAACTCGAATACCTTTCCAAGCAAGGGTATTTCTGAGTTTCCTTGGTACCAACCTTCTCGGTACCTACACAATAACAACGAACAAGTTAGAATGTTGTACGGATTTATTTAGTCAACATAATCTATACATGAAAATAGAGACGAACTTACCATGGATGTATAGAATGCCCTGATATCTCTTTCCATCGTTTTAAACTGCACCTAAGTGTACAGGGTTGTCGAAAAGTTGATGGGTACCCCTCACAACAATAAGCAGGGCCAATCATTAGTTAAATACCCAAGAATAAGTTTATCAAGAATGTAATTCACGATGCAATTACAAAATATTAAACTAAATAACATTACTACTTTGTTCGAACACCGAAATTGTTTTAACAAGAGTCCTAACTATGTTCAAGACAAATAAATCAATTGAAAAGGTTTTAAACATAGGTTAGAAATGAGAGCAATAAAAACAAAGGAATTATAAACCTATAGTAAAACTTGTTATTGTAACTCGAACCACAAATTTCATAGAATAACTGGCTTCAAACGATAAGTCCGTGAGGTCCAAGGGAAAAAACCTTCGGACCATAGGCTAACCAGAAGCGAAAAATTACCGTGACCAAATTACAATTTTATATTCACGATTTTTTATAGTAGATAAATATAGAGACGAGAAGTTCGCCAAGGTAAATGTTACTGAGACATTTTTAACCAGAGCAAATGAAATAATGTTTACATACGATTGTGAACTAACAGTTTGAATGGCTCAGATAATAAACTAGAAGCATAAAACTTACAAATCATAAAGGAAACTAGAACGAGTAAATAATATTATAATCTCTTACCAATTAGGTACGATATCGACCAACAAACTGCAATCCAACATGCCCAGCTCTCGCACAAATAATTATGATGTAAACGAAATAAGGTTCTGGATAAACAAACCTTTCACACTGTAAAAAGATACGAGAGGGTCCTGTAAAACCTTAAAACCTCTCAAGGTGAATCGCAAAGCAGAGAAAACAAAACTGAGAAGTGTGCAATGAGCCAGATTAGGGAGAGGTTTAAAGGGTTAAGGATCTGACAAGAAAACCCTAACACCTGTAAGCGATATGACTCTACGCATATACTTCCTCAGGAAAACTGTCGAGAAAATCTCCTCGAGATAGTAACCCCCATAGGTGGCACATGCAGGATCGTTGCATGATGAATACACTGTATGATACATTGTTTAATGAAGGAAAATTGGTCATAAATTAAATTAAGAAACACTACTAATACGAGTTTAACTCCTCGTAAAACTATACAATAAATCCACTTATGTATGAGTCGTCCTTCGTATGCCAAGTGTTATACATTGGATGACACAATGAAACCTGTTAATATGTGTGGTACATTGGAACCCATTAATATATGTTATACATTGGATGATACAACAAAACAATCTTACATATATTGGTTGGCATATAATGAAATCCATTTTATATATGAGAAAATTTAACAAGGTTAATATAATACGTCGAATTACATGAACCCATATAAGGTATGATACGATTAAGATTATAATAACAATGATATAATGTCAAGTGGGAACATATATCCATAAGGGGACTATAATAAAAAAAAAACCTTGTGAGACCCTTATACATAGCGTCGATCATGTCCTCAAATTGTAGCGACTATAGATATAACAAATAAAAACAAATATATATAGGTTATCAAGTACCTAGTCTTAGTGGAATAAGACTTAGGATAACTTTTAGAACTATATTGTATCAAGTTGTTCAACCAATTATAGTATAGGATACTACAATAGGTGACAAAAAGTTATGAAGGATTTTCTGGGAAATCAATTAGTCTCTATGGTTTTCTTGTTATAAGAAAATGATGAAAGAATAGTGAGACTACATACGATAATTATAATGACGAGAAATCAATAGATTATTATGGTTGAATATATATATATATATATATATATATATA
>ML789026.1:271711-308047 GCA_009831015.1 Picea engelmannii
GAAACAAGCCTCTCCCC
The DNA here is from genome assembly GCA_009831015.1 of Picea engelmannii. Lineage (NCBI taxonomy): Eukaryota > Viridiplantae > Streptophyta > Pinopsida > Pinales > Pinaceae > Picea > Picea engelmannii. The sequence goes on from ML789026.1 coordinate 271,729, forward strand.
CATTGAGAGCATGGCTATGACTAGATACCTAATGTATAAGAACAAGTTAAACAACATGGAAGACAAGAGGCTACCTAAAATTGCTTCAAAATCAAGTCATAATCACCATCGACTCAAGCGAGGATGACATAAAGACGCCCGGTCTTGGATAAACTATTGGGGAATCATGGAAGAAACCATTTTGCAGAATAAAGATACTATTAAAAAAAATGTCAAATCAAAATTTAAGGAGAAAATGTGGTGTGATAAAGAGTTGGAGGAAAAAAGAAAATTAAGGTATTATAAAGATGTAATCAACCCTAATCTAGAAGATCAAAATTATCTATCTATTTTGCCAATTGTAAAGAAAAAAATAAGCATTGCTATTATAAGAACAAATTCTCATGAGCTCCATAGTGAAATTGGATGTTGGTCAATTCCTAAAACGCCATGGAACGAAAGAGTGTGTCACCTTTGTGACACTAAGAAGGTTGAAGATGAAAAACACTTTCTCTTAGATTGTCCCATATTAGATCTCATTTTAAAAATATTTATCACACTACCAACCTTCTTAACCTCTTAACTCAACAAAAGTATGGTGATCTTGGAAAGCTTATCTTAATGCTTTTCGAGCACATAAACAAAATTCTAAAAAATCACAAGTAATCACTTACACTCTTAAAATCCAATTCGATCTTAATAAAAATTAATCATAATCATATATATAAATCTTATTAATAACAACTTGTTATTTTAAAATTATTTAACTTGCAATTTAATTTACCACAAAATTAATTCTTCCAACCCTCAATCAAACTCAAACCAATGAACACGAGTGAGAACAATGAGTGAAAAACCTCTTTAACATGTTTAATTTGAATGTAGGAAATGGCTTGTATGCATCATGATGGGGAAGGGACGATCTATACAAGGATCTAGATGTACTTTTGGCATTGTCATGTTATATCATACATCTAGATGATTTAGATGAATTTGTGGATTTTATATTTATGAATCACATTGTAAATTTTTAAAGGATTGCAATTTTATATTTAAATCAATGATTTAAATAAAGGATTGCAATTTTATATGATTTAAATAAAAGATTGTAGATTTATATTAATATAAATTAATGAAAAATTGTAATTTTTAATATATATATATATTTTTATTATAATTTTGAATTGTTATAATGTTAGTGTAAATTTTATATAAATGAATGAAAATTGTAATTTTAAAAATATATATAATTTTTTATTATAATTTTTTATTATAATTTTGAATGAATAAATTATTTAGAAAAATAATATATTAAGTATAATTTTTTATTTTATTTTTTAAATTATTGTTAATAGTACATTTTAAGTGGATTTAAAATATTTGTCATAAATCACAAAGAAATATACATTTTTATAGATTAAATAGTAAAATTTTAATGTAAGAGATTTTTTATCCTAGGAAATATCACATGTCAATTTAACACCTAATTAAATTGTAATTTTGAATTAAAATATTATTATTATGTTTTTTTATTATTAATTAAGAATTATATAAAATTGAGTTTAGTATTTTATTATTATTATAATGTTTTTTATTATTAACAAAATTAATTTTGAATATTATTTGCTATTTTTTTTCTACTCTAAATTAAGTTAAATTATATAAAAAATCAAATATTATATTAAAATCGAATATATTTTATCTAATATATATCAATTTTTTTTATATTAATAAAAAATTATCAAATTGAAAAATTAAACATCTATATTTACACATAAAAGTTCAATATCTACTTTATAAAAAATAAGGGTTTAAATGATATTTCAATTATATACATTTTATTATCTATGTTTTGGCATTTCCCTATGATATTTATAATTAATTAATTAATTACTTATGTTTTTATTAAAATTATTAATATATACTCATTTAAAATGATATTTCAATTATATACATTTTATTATTTATGTTTTGGCACTTCTCTTATGATATTTATAATTAATTAGTTTAATTACTTTTATATAGCCATATTAAAATTAAAAGTAGACTTCGACATTTACCTTTATGAGTAATTTAAGTCATTGTATTTAGTAGCCCATTACCTTAACTTAAATTGTGGGTGATGCACGTCCATAGGTGATGAGAGGGTTGCTTAAATGAGAGGGTTGATTAGAGTTACCGCATTACGTTGGCACATTTACATTTTGTTTTCATGTGAAATGACGATGAGGGAAGCAACCACGAAGCAAAAGCATATGACAACATATGGTAGGTGAACATAAGCATGATATGTGGTCAAAGTTTTTACATTTATATCATCAATTTTTTTATTAATCACATACATAAGTTGATGCAATTAGAATCTTTCATTATAAAAAAAAAATGTTACGAAAATGTGAAAAAAAGTCATAGGTATGCTAATGTTTCTAAAGCCAAACCTCCCACTAGAGAAACCGTGATTTATTGATCTTTGCCTCATTAGAATACATGAGAGTAGGCCCAACAAATTGTTAAGATTAGTTGAGAAGTTTAGAGGTATGAGCTTATCTCATGTGTTTTAAGATAGCTACGGTTTCAATAAACACACCAATACAGTAGATGGTTAAAACAAACACACTAACACCTCCCCATAAGCGAAAAGTAGAGAGGAACAAGGAAGAACAAATATGGGTCCCGACAACAAGGACTGATAAGGTACCCATGTACAAACTCACATAACTGGAGAAAAGAAGAAAAAACCCGTAGGAAAAAACTTCTCCCCAAAAGAAAATACATAAAAAGTGAAGGTAGGAGGACTCAAGATGACCCCCCAAGGACAACTTCCTTCACCCCAAGCATTGATCGTAATTGAAGAAAACAAGGAGATGCCAAGGGTTTAATGAATATGTCTGCAATCTGATCTTCCTAGGCACTACTCTAAGCAAAGAACACCATCCTGGATGAGCTTCCGAATGAAATGCATGTGAAGTTCAATGTGCTTTGTCCTTTGATGCTAAAATGAGTTACGAGAGACGTGAATGACACTCTGATTATCACACCAAAGAGCAGTGGGATGATCCTATGAAATTCCAAGCTCTATGAACAACCGTCGAAGCCAAAGGACTTCTTGATTGGAAAGAAAAACAACACAATACTCAACCTCTGCAAATGATAATGCAACTGTTGATTTCTTTTTGCAAGACCAAGCAATAGGAGCAAACCCAAGGCGATAAACAAAGCCTGAAGTGGACTTCCAATCATCAATAGAACCATCCCAATCAGAATCAGTGAAACCCTCAAGCTGAGAAGCACTTGAGGTGTATTGAATGCCAAACTTGGTGGAGCCCCAAATATACTTGAGAATGCGCTTCACTACCTTCCAGTGACTCTCATGAGCATCCTGAGAGAAACGAGATACAAGCCCAACTGCAAAAGAGATGTCAGGACATGTATGGGTCAAATACAATAGACTCCCAATCAATTGCTGATATAATGACGGATCGACTCAGGGTGAAGAGCAACTGGTAGTAAGAGTGTCACCTGACTGGAATGGAGTAGGTGTTGATTTACAATCAACCATGCCAAAGCGTTGAAGTAAGTCAAGGGCATACTTTTGCTGAAAAATAAAGATTCCTTCTGAAGACTGAAGAACCTGCATACCAAGAAAGAAGTGCAGAAGACCAAGATCTGTCATATCAAACTATTCCGTTAATGCTTGTTGAACATTCTGAGTCACGGGTGAAGAACTCCTTGTGATAATTAAGTCATCCATGTACAAAACCAGAATAAGGAGATCGATGCCCCATCTTCTAGTGTAAACAATAGGATCAGAATGACAACGTTGGAACCCTGAAGTGATCAGAAAACTATCAATTTTCTCATACCAAGCTCAGGGAGCTTGTTTGAGACCATACAATGAATGTTGAAGCCCACATACAAGAGAGGAGTCCTGCACAAAACCAGAAGGCTGCTCCATGTAGATTTCCTCTTGTAAATCGCCATGCAAAAAAACACTCTTCACATCCATCTGGTAAACTGACCAACCTTGAGAGGTAGAAAGAAAAAACACAAGACATATGGAATTCATCTTGGAAACATGGGAAAAAGTCTCAGAATAATCAATCCCTTCAACCTGTGAAAATAACTTGGCCACTAGTTGTGCCTTATGTTTGTCAACAAAAGCATCAACAACATATTTGGTTCTATAGACCCATTTGCAACGAACTAGTTTTTTCCCCTTAGGAAGATGAACAAGACCCCATGTGTGATTCTTCATCAAAGAAGAATACTCCTCTGTCATAGCAGCTTCCAATTCAGTTTTCCCAACAACATCAGAGAATTGTTTTGGATCTTATGAAATGGCATGACTGAGAAGAGAGATACCTTTGGTTTGTGGTTGAATGTTGCAAGGAGTAGGAGAAAAATAACTGAAATCTGTTGGATCATAACCATACAGATCATGTATCTTTCGCTCTCGAAGGATCCTCCTCAATTGTTGTTCATGTGTAGGATCCTCAACTGTTGTTGGTAGATTTTTGACTGGCTGCGTTTCCTCATCTGCAGTTGTCTAATCTTCCTCATCTTCTTGTTCTTCAAAAACAAGATTGTCAGCATGATCTGCTCTATCATCACAATCAATGGAGAGAGCAAGGTTAGAAGAGTGTTTGAAATGCTCGTCAAAACGATCAACCCTACGAAACACAACATTATTAGTAATATGATCAAATAACCTATATGCTTTCATGTCTTCACAATAGCCAACAAATATCAGTGGTTGGCTCTTCTTCTCCATAGCTTTGCATTTTTCATTTGGAATCAATGCCCATGCCGCACTGCCAAATACTCTGAAAGTAGAGACATCGGGCTTAACATGACTCCAAGATTCCTCTGGAGTCATATGCAACAATGCTTTGTGAGGCATTCGATTCTGAATGTAATTGATGTAGTTCACTACTTCGACCCATAAGGAAGATAACATGTTCTTGGACCTCATGCAGTTCGCCATTTATTTCAATGTTCTATTCTTCCTTTCAACAACGCCATTTTGCTGAGGGGTGTAGGGAACATAATTCCGATGCAAAATAACATGTTCTCTACAAAAATATTTGAATGTATGGTTGACATACTCCCCCCCCCCCCCATTATCTGTGCATAAATTCTTGATGGAATGAGATTGCTTCTCAACAAAAGCCTTGAAGGTCTTGAAAGTAGCAAAGACCTCACACTTGAACTTAAGAAAGTACATCCAAGAGCATCGTGAGAAGTCATTAATGAAAGTAGGTGCATACTTAGCCCCTGAAAATGAGTGAGTTGGAAAAATCATGAGATCCCTATGAACCAACTCAAGAGGTGTTGTAGCATGCAAGGATTTTCCTTTGGGAAAAGGATCTTGATGTTGTTTTCCAAGAACACATCTTGGGCAAACTCCATTAGTACAAGAAACTTTGGGAAGTCCATGAACCAATTTTTGTGTGCTCAACTACTGCAGGTACTTGTAGTTTAGATGTCCAAATATTTTATGCCAAAGCCTACTGAAAGAATTAGCATGTGCAATAAAAGAGGAAGTTGAAAAAGGCTCAAAACTAGTAAACCTGTACAATCTGGAGCTATGATAAACTTTTCCTGAGGCAAGAACAATGTTAGGATTTTGCAATTCTCAAATGACTACATCATCTAAAGAGAACACTATTGCTTTTCCATCACTAGAATGACAAATTTGATAAATTCAGAGTAAATTAGCAGAGATGTTAGGAACAAGAAGAACATTATTGATGCACCATTCATCTAACTGCACAGTGCCTGATCCTAAAACATCAAGCTGTGTAGAGTCTCCATTGGAAATATGAGAAATGCTACGATTAGAGGTTGAAGGTAACAACTCATTGGAATGAGTCATATGATGAGATGCACCTAAATCAAATATCCAGCTATCTAAAGATGCATACAAGGCCCGAGCAGACAAGGCATGCCCTTTACATGTTGAAGAAGGTTTGGACACAAAAATTTTGTGTTGTTGCATAGCTTCATTCAAAGCCTCAAGTTTTTTTCAACATTTTGATTCTGGATGCCCTTGATCACCGCAAAAGCTGCAGATTTCATCTCACATTTTCTTCTTTGTCTTGAAGGGACTCTCACCACGTTGTGTAGAGTATTTTTTCTTTTTATAAGAGCCTTTCTTCTTGTCTTTGGAGGTATGGGCCAAAAAGGCTTGATTGTTAGAGTTTGAAAGGGAGTCAAGTTGCATAAGCTTGGATTGTTCCCTTGTGAGGCGCTCGCAAAAAATCTCAAAAGAAAGCATCTTAAATTCATCTCCTAATGCATCCATCGTAGAGTAAAATGTGGAAGAATATACATGATAAGAACCTTTCAATTTGGATAGAATCAAGAAAATGCATTCATTATCAGATTTGGTTTTTCCACACCTTTTTAGTTGTGCCACCAATGACCTGAATTTGATAAGGTAATCTTCAATAGACACATTCTCATCATGCACAAGAGATAAAAATTTTGCTTCCAACGGTAGGATCGAAATTTGTTGCCTTTACCAAATAAGGAGGCCAACTAATGAGACCCACCACTTTATCGAGTTTGTTTCCGTAGGTAAACCTTTCAATTTCCTTGGTGAATATGGGTTGAGACACACCCAACATTTTCCAAAGCCCTTTTGATTGCAACCATTGTTGCATCTTCAATTTCCACGTGTGATAGTTATGGGGAGTTGGGAGGCTCTGAAATAATGGCTGCCATATATAGAAAAATTACCCTTAGCAAGGAACGTATCCCAAGAACGTCTCCAACCTTGACAAATTAAAGGTTATTCTGACTCCAATTACAAAATCTTGTATTAATCAGAAAATAATTGAGAACCTTCTTACTTGATATTTGGATTTCCACTGCATAGTGCCAGCTTCTTGTAATTTCCCGCTGCGACTTGATCCCGTGACTCTTCGCCCTCGCCAACCAAATAGAGTGACAGAGATGGGGAGGAGTTGGATGACATAAGATTGAAAAATTCTTAAGAATTCGATAGTCCAAATGGAGAAATCAATGGAACACAATTGATCATGCAGGCCCGACTATATATCTGGCTTCCAATCCTGCTATGACAAAAATCCGGCCAATACCTATAACAACGTCGTTGCCTGAAGAATATGCTCTATCGCTACAAAAGTATTTGTTCATGGATCGATCGATCATACTGATCCGACTGGCTTCCAAGCCCGTTAGGACAAAGATTCAACCAACACTAATAGCAACGCTTATATGCCTTTTACGTCGCCCCTCCTTTCCCACTGATCAATCCCTCAGAGTCTTGACGAAAGCTGGAGCAAGAAGCTTCAGGGCCACCTAGTGGCGTTTCTCCTTCGAAAAGATCAGCAAAAACATGAAGATCAATGTGAATGATAGATCATTGGCCACTCCAAACTTGGATACCATGGTGTGTCTCGGTTGCCAAAAAAGGACAGAGTTTGAACTTGCCCTGCGATGTGTCCTAATCCATACGTCTGTGGGTACAGAATCACAACGGTTCTACGACAGAGGAATAAGTGAGGATTGGGACAAGAAACAATGACAACGAAAAGGTAAAAAAATTAAGCCTTCGACCTCACAAGGAATGTATAACAACAAGGAACCATTACAAAAAAAAAGGAAGACCAGCGATGCAGGGACATGAAGAACGACAAATCGCTCAACAAAACAAAAAGTGAGAAGGGGTTTAGGCTCTGATACCATATAAAAAAAAAGCACAGATATGCCAAGATCTGTAAAGCCAAACCTCCCATAGGAGAAACTATGATCTATTGATCTCTGTCTCATTAATACATGAGAGAGTCCTCAAATTTATGTGATTGAGGAGGCCCAACAAATTGCTAAGATTAGCTGGACAGTTTAGAGGTGAATCTATGTGAGCTTATCTCATGTGTTTTAAGACAGCTCCGGTTTCAACTACGATAGATGGTTAAAACAAACACACTAACATAAAGATTCTCGACAACATCTTAAATTGACATACACGTGGACTTTGTTATTAAAAAATTCTTTCCTCTAACACTTCCTTTTCAATTAAAAAATGCTTATCAACATAATCATTTACATAATTGATCTTTTAGAGAGATTCGTTGTCATATCCCAGTTCAACTTATTTTTTCGGCTTTACCGATCAACTTTTTGGAAGTATATTTTACATTAGTGTAGTACATTGGCATCACTCGAACGAACATTATAATACTAATGCAACAATATTGCCGGTATGAACTTATCATGCCCACGATGTGTGACCAACACTACTTTACCCCCTTCTTTATGCCAAATACTATATCTATCTTTTGCCTCCTTAGTTTAATTTGACCCTCTACACTTAAATGTATGCGTGCCACATATTGATGAGAGAATCAATGAGCATTGCATTACATTTGATTTTTTACAGTTTTAGGAGGCTTTTTCATGAACATCATGGCGGAGATTAATTATTTTCATCGTGTAATGTACGTTTCATATTGATTTGTAGAAAAGTTGTAACCGTTATCCGGACATTACGCGTATCCATGAACAAACCAGAAATCCAAGGGAAGGCTTGACACGTTGCAACAAATCGAACTATTTGGCTTTACATTAACATAGATATAGCATCTGAAAACATTTTGAATGAGTGATAAATAATATTGTTAGAGGAGACAGCTTGGTGGATTGATTGTTCCCTTGGTTTGACCCACCGCGTTATCGCAAAAAGAAGAGGCTTCAGCCCCCGAGCTCAGCGTCAGAGATATATCGCTCAACAGTATGTCTGTGCAGGGTATTTGTTTGCTGCAGGCAAGACGAACGGCTACTTGGGTTGCGGAAGTTCCAGAAATGTCCTTGAATTTTATATCCGAGATTTTGACCGCAGACGTCTGCTAAAAAAATCCCCCGCGTGTTAGGAGTTTGGATGAGACGGTTCTTTTAAGATATTGATTCAAACATTTATGAAGTGAAAATGGCGGCTTACCTGATTGGGGCAGGGCTCTGGCGAATCACAATAATATTGGTCGATTATTATTGGGTTGGCAGTGTCTACCATCTGAACATTCTGAAAGACTATATTGCTTGCCAGGCCTGAACCACCCTGTTTACAAGACTATTATACGATTACCCATGTGGATAATATATGAGGAGTATCACGATCTAAGAAGTATATATAAATCAATAACACAGATGCAATGCAAATGGAATACCTGCCATGTTTTGATCCTCAATCCATTATCGGTTGCTATCAATTTGGCGCCGTCTACCAACACATTGGACACATCCCCTCCTGAATTCCATTTACCCAGGCTTCCCACACTGCCAATGATGAATAAATTCAGGCATGGATAATATTACTTAGATATATTGAGTCCATATATATAACCTTTATATCTACTCGTATAATATTATGAATAGGTTACCTTATCCCATGGCCTGGTCCACAAGTGAGATCCTTTATTGTAATATTCGAAGATCCATTACCAACCGAAATGCAGTCGTCGCCTGCCCCATTTATTTTGCCAGTCATGTCATTTGCTATTCTTCTAACGGAAAATAAAAGACAAATAATTCTTTTCTGTCCTTTTGGGAGCAAAGACCTAGCTATTACTACAAGAATGTCAACTAATTTAATTGGTCAGCTATTTAAATAAAATTATGGATAAAATTTACCATATATTTAATCAAAATAAAACTGTAATGATCGGTCGTGTGACAAAATAAAAAATAAAATAAAACTGTAATGATAGGTAGTGTGATATGTTATGAGTGGATGTTTAATTTAAAAATAGCAAAAATAAAACTGTAATGACAAAATAAAAAATAAAATAAAACTGTAATGATCAGTAGTGTGATATGTTATAAGTGGATGTTTAATTTAAAAAATAAAATAAAACTGTAATGATCAGTAATGTGATATGTTATGAGTGGATGTTTAATTTAAAAATAGCAAAAATAAAACTGTAATGATCGGTAGTGTGATATGTTATGAGTGGATGTTTAATTTAAAAATAGCAATATTCATGGTTTGTTTACTCATTAAAATTATAAAAATTTAATAAACTTTTTATACAAAATGTTAAAGAAAATCATTTATTTTTTGTTAATATATTTTAAAATTTAATAAATCAAAGTTGGCTCTTGTGCAAGGAGGCATTCGTGGGTGCGGACCGGACGGGACGGACGACCTGAGTGGATGTTTAATTTAAAAATAGCAATATTCATGGTTTGTTTACTCTAATAAATTTTTATACAAAATGTTAAAAATGTTAAAGAAAATCATTTATTTTTTATTAACATTTTTTAAAATTTAATAAATCAAGGTTGGCTCTTGTACAGAAGGCATTCGTGGGTTTCGTGGGTACGGACCGGGCGGGACGGACGACCTGAGTGGATGTTTAATTTGAAAATAGCAATATTGATTTGTTTACTCATTAAAATTATAAAAATTTAATAAACTTTTATACAAAATGTTAAAGAAACATTTTTTAAAATTTAATAAATTAAAGTTGGCTCTTGTGCAGGAGGCATTCGTGGGTGCGGACCAGACGACCTCCCCGGATCAAATATCATCGAATGGGATAGGCCTCCAAACCTATATTCTATGGGCATAAATCCTCCCGAAAGCCCCCGTAGTAGTAAAAAATGGCCTAATCTATAAAAACAATAATTATTATTAAAGTCTCACTTAGGTTATTCTCTTTACTTAGGTTAAAGTCTCACTTATTATATATTTGCTCTTAATGTGTCAAGAAGCTTGACATATATATATAAACTTAGATTTTAATTAATCACATGTTTTTAAATTTTTAATCTCTAGTAATTTAAAAATACTTTTTAAGCTTGTTAAAATTATATGCGAAATTTTAAAATAAACTCAATCAAATTCTTCTTCATCATCATAATTATTTAACATTTAAAATGTGCATTATTATTATAGTTTTAGAATTACTTAAATTGTGTATAATTTTAAAATATTACAAATTTTATAAATGTAATATAATTTTAAAATATTACAAATTTTATAAATGTAATTTAAGTAATAGAAAATTTCAATTTCCTCTATATTTATGTTATTGGATTCCAGTGAAAAAAAAGAGTTAGACAACACTTAATAGTCTAGGTTGTCTCTTTTTCCTACAGTTTTTTGGTTTAATTTTGCTATAAACCTGACCAAAAAGTGTTGGATCTGCATATTTGAGTGGCTAAGTCTATATAATAGGAGTGCCCCAGAGGTTTTTTAACAAGCTGAATCCATTTATGCAATTTAAACAACAAAAAATTGCAATTTAGTCTAGATTTATGTCATTCCCACAAAAAAGAACAAAAAATGCCAAAACTTAGAAAGTTAGACAACACCCTTCAATATATTATTTTTGTTATTAGCTCATTAAAACTTATTTCCTTATATATTTAATGTTTTTTTAAACCATATATTAAATTTTTAATTAAGATTTTAATAAAATAAACATTTTCCTATTTTAAATATTTTTTTTTTTATGTTTTATTAATTTTTTTACATAAATCTAATTTACAAATATCGTGCATAATTTAAATGATTTTTTTTTTTTTTGGTAAATTAGATGAGAATCCTTTTATTCAATCCAATAGAAAGTACAAAGTGATACAACGATTTGCTGGTGGGAAAGACCCCCCAGAGAGAGAACTGCTAAAAGAGAGCCACAATACAAGAAGAAACAATACAAGAAAGCGAGAAAGGGCCGGATCATTGTGAAGGTCCCTTTCTGCCTTTTTTTCTTACGAACATCAATGCAACCAGAGGAGCTGATAGGCTCAACAACTTTCGCCACCAAAGCCAGCTTGTCTGAGGAAATGCCATACTCTTGAGCTGCTGAAGCAGAGGGTGCTTCTTTGTTGCTGTCTGAATTTTCTGATTCATGGGGACACTTTTGAGTCCCTGGGGGCAGGGCTGTGGCCATGATTATGTCATTTGTTTCCTCCTTTTTGAGGGGTGGGTGCAAAGACTTAGCTGATGGAATTGGAATTAGGACTTATGAAGCTTCAAGAGTTTGTGCGGAAGCCGAGGGTTGGTGTTTTGGGTCTGCAGTTGGTTGTTGAGCAAATGTTGGAGGCTGTGAAGGCGTTGTAGAAGGCAGAGGAGTTGGTGCATCTTTGTGATGCTTCTCATTGTCAGAGGAAGGGTTCGGGCAACTTTTGCGAAGATTTGGGACTTGCCAGCCATTAGCTCTTTTCTGTGCTCCAGGGGTCGAGGAAGGGGTTGGGGATAGAGGACACGTTGCCTGGAGGTGCCCTGTTTGTTGACAAGAGCGACATCTGAAAGAAGTGTTTTCATAATCGACCATCTATGTGTACGGATCTCCCTCACTCCAGTCAATAAGGATCCTATCCGAAAGCCCTTGACTGAGGTCAATTTCAACACATATGAAGGCGAAAGTGATGAAGCCTTTCGATATCCGATCTGTGTCTGCCTTGATAAATCTACCCAACGTATTGCCTAGGGTAGATAAAAAGGAAGGAGAATAAAAATGCAGGGATAGATTGGACAATCTTACCCAGACCGGTGTAAGCATGGCTGTCATGGTCAGTGGATTGAAGTCAGGGAACCAGCTTTGCATGGAAATACCGGATCTTCCCCTGAACCAAGGACCTTGCTCTAGCACACGTTGGCGTTCGGCTTCTGTGGAAAAGTTGACGATGAAGAACCCTTTGGAGCAAAAGAACAACTCATGTTATGACGCCCAAGTCTTGTTAATCCATTCTCTTAGCGTAGCGGCCAAGGGCCATAGTCCGTTGAAGTGACAAATGAGGGATTTTGCCTGGTAGATAAAGGCATAGACATAGACGTGGGAATCTTCGACTTCTGTTGTTGGGGGTTCTGCAGATTGCTCCACAATGAAGGTAGAAAAGCTCCTTTGCTCCTGAAGTTTCAGCCTTGGATCCTGAAGGAGCAGAGATCCCTGTTTTCACAACATGCTTGTAAGAGCTTGGATGAGTGAAGGAAGGCGGTCCTCCATGCAGATGAGAGGCGAGTGAAATGGTTTCATTTTTTAGATTCCCATAGTCCCATAACATAGAGCCATCCACTAGCTGTCGTCCTTCAAAGATTAGTCTTTGAAAACTAGGCAAAATACCTGTGGCTTGGTGAACTTGGGTTTTGAGCTCAAAAATAGAATCTGAATCTTGGGCCTGCAAATAGAGCGAAGATCCGACGATGGCATTTACAAAAAGAGGGAATCTTTCCTCAATCACAGAGCTAGCCTCAACAGGATATTGAGAATGCATCCTCAAACTTGTATCCCCCTTAGCTTGGTTCTTGTTAGAATCCCTTAGGCATAGAAGGTCCCTGAAGTCTCCTAAAGCGGAATGGCTCCCGTGCTTTAGATCAAGGCTGCGCCGACGGCTAGGGTTTAACACTTTCCACACCCTCAGTCCCTTCTCAGCTCTTATCCGGGCTCAAGTGGCTGGTTCCCACGTTAGGGTTTCCCCTAGCATTGCTGCTATTGCTACTGTGCCGGTCGCTAGCCTGCTCGACGAGATAATCTTTTTCTTCCCTCCTGGGGATGCTGGAAGCTCGGTGAAGGCTTCTTCTGCGGGGTCTGGCTGCGTTTCCTTCTTGAGAGCCTCCTCTGCATGTTGTTGCTGCACCTTCTCAGTTGGGCTCGCCATAAAGACTATGTTGGCGTCAGGCACTGCCTTCGTTCCATTGGGTTTAGCCGGTGATTGCTTCGACTCCTCAGCTTTGACAACAACAGCGGGCATTGGCTCGGTCTTTGGCATTGTCTGCTTGGCCTTAGCCCCTCTTGCTTTCTCCTTCTTGGGAGTAGGGTTTGTTGCGACAGGTTTCTTGGCGAGGTGAGGCGCCATTTTTTTTCGCTCGAGGAGAATCAATTTAAATGAAAAACATTAATCTCTAACTCTTAAACTTTATAAATTTTAAACATAATTCAAATTTAAATTATTAATGATAATTTATCTGAAATTAAATAAAGAATTTCATTTAAAAGTTATATAGATACCATAAACTTTAATATATGAGATTTGAAATTTTTTTGAATATACTACTTTATTTAAATTAGATAATTTAAATATGAAGAGTTTTGAACTTTATTTTTTTCTAGAAGGATAAAATGTATATAAGATTTATGAGAATATGGAAGTACATGGAAATTGGCTTTGCGATTTTGGTTGGATGTTTAGGGGCTAGGTTTTCCACAAGAAAACGCTAGCCTGTAAGAGTTTCTCACTCTATCTCCTCGCGGCATGGCAGGCCTCCCCTCCCTTCTTACAGTTCACTTCTCCCTGCTCGAGGCTCATACTTCAGTCGGTTTCATCCCAGACAGGCTCACAAAATCCCTCCTACGCGGCGACACGTAGTCTTCCCTCTTCCCCAAAAATCCCCCACCCCCTCCTTGCAATAAAAAATGTCTTAAATGGAAAGGCCACACCCTTTCGCTATCACTGGGAGCAGAAAAGAAAGAAAATAAAAGAAAATGATTTTAACGTCCACGAGGCTAACAATATCCTATGGGACAGACCGCCTCACACACTGATTTCTGCAGTTCATCCCTTTTCCTGTTCAACTTGATGATGAGCTCCCCCAATTTCTCCACTATCCCCTCACTGAATAAGTTATTCCAAGAGCTAGCTATCAAGATATTTATATAGTTGTCCCTGCTGTCTTTGAAAGCTTCACATTCTAAAATGAAATGTTTTTCTGTTTCCACTTTTCCGGAGGTGCAAAACACACACATCCTTTCTTCCGAAGCTTCTTTTGGTCTTTTCCAATGCCCAGTTTCACAACAGAGTTGATGTGAATTAGTTCTTATTTGTGCAATAAGCATTTTGGCTCTCCAAGATATATTGGCCCTAATGTATGCTTTTTGATGATGATTGTATGTGGGATTAAACTCTTCAATATAATACTCTTTCTTTCTCCCGAGCCCTTTATCCCAAGTTCGTTTGTGGAACCTATCAATAACAAAAGCCTTTATCTCTTTACTGTTCATAGGGCACTTGTTCAAGTGGATATCCCATTTACTAAGCCATTTAATATTTTGCCTCATCCACGTCTTCTTTCTTTTGCTCAATATGTCATTGAAGATGATCTTAGGCCAGCGATTGTCTTCCATTTGCTCAATTTTTTTTAGATATCTTATGAGACGCACCATAAAAATTGCTTCAATAGGAGCAACCCCCATTTCACTCAGCATGATATCATAAGGGACTGAACTTTTAATCTTAAACTTGTTTGTGATCAAGCATTTTTGAATCTTCTCAATTTGTTTCCACTGTAAGTCAGATGTGCTGTTGGCCTACACTTCACAACCATATAGAACCATCGGGATCAGTAAAATTCCAAAGAGAGTTTGCATAGTCTTCCAATCCCATAGCTCCGCTTCTCTGCATCTATTTTGAAAAGCATAGAATGCTTTCCAACCTCCCAAAGTTCTTTTCTTTCGACAACCTTCCAAACTTAGATTTTTGTTGAAGTCAATTCCGAGGTATTTGTAATCTGCCACTTCTTCAAGAGTGTTGCCTTCAAAGTAGAACTTATGTTGCTTATGTGTTCTTTTGCTAGAAAAAATTACCACTTTTGTTTTGCTAGTATTGACTTGCATTCCCACTGTACTACAAAAGCGCTCAAGGGAAATTAGGTGTTCTTGCAACCCATGAGCGGATTTAGCAATCGGAATAAGGTCATCTTCATACAAAATAAGCTTTATCACAAAATCACCCAAAAGAGCACCATCACCCTTCGTTGAGTTTAACCACTCTTCAAGTTTGTCAATATATAAGCCAAAGAGGGTAGGGGAAAATGGGCACCCTTGCTTGACCCCAATATCGCTCCTAAAACTTTCGGAGATACCAGCCGACGTTCTGATTTTGACTTTGACCTCCTCATATAGCCTATGGATGGCAACTCTAAGATGTATAGGAACCCCAAGTTCCTCCATTCTATGCCAAACCTTATCTCTAGGGACTGTGTCAAAAGATTTTTTGAAATCGACAAAGCAGTAGAAGGCTTCCTCTTTTTTCTCCCACACTTTTTCAATGTTGTTCCTTAGAGTTATACCGTGATCAATCGTTGAGTGTTTAGGTCTGAAACCTGCTTGCCCGTTGGCACGCTTATCCCCTTCTTCTGCCCACTTGCTGATTTTGTTTTCTAGCATACTTCCAAATAACTTCGTAAACAAGGGGTTTATCATTATGGTCCTATAGTTGGAGGGATTGTTGACATCCCCACTCCTGAAAAGTGGTATTGCTAGGCTCGTTGTCCAATCTGTAGAGAATCCCTGCTGAATGATGTTGTTGAAAATTTTCATAATGTGAGGTGCAAGAGTTTTTGAACCCCACTTTAGATATTCTGCTTGGAGTTCAACTAAATCTTTTGCTTTTCCAACACCCAACTTTTTGATACCCACCTCAATTTCTTGCACGGTGAAGAGCTTAGTAGTAGTGTTGACCAAGGGAGGAGGGTCCACCTTAGGATCTTGCTCATAAAGATGCTTTGCATACTCGAACCATTTATAGGATGTGATATTATTTTCTCATTTGAAGATCCTTCCAAAATAACTTGGGGTTATTTTTCCCTAAGAAGATTAATTCCTCCCTCCTTGAGATCATGAAATCAACTTTCTTCTTTCTTACAATTTGCTTGTAAGATTTTATGTTTATTTCTTTATGGCTTGACTCTTTCAAAGTTTTCCTTGTTGTTTTGCATTCCTCATCAAACCAAACATTAACCGGAAAGCAATTTGTTTCAAATTTCCTATTTTTTGCTCTTTTGCATTCTGTAAGTGCGCTTTGGATTAAATTTGTTAACTCATGGCTATGAAGGCCCTGGGATGGAATTTTCTCCTCGTTAAACAACCTCTTTAGTGCTATCTTGAAGGTATTACATTTTTTTTGAGTCAACAGAATTCTACCCTTTGAAGGAGGTTGTCGGATGTGCTGATTTTTAGTCTCATGTTGTTGTTGTTCAACCCAAGTTAGACTTAAATAGATTGGTTTATGATCAAATTTTAGCTCCCACAGTTGTTCACCAATCAAAACTTCCTCTATGTTCTCATACAAGCCATGTGAGCAAATTGCATAGTCTACTACACTTGCTCCATTATAGGTATTGCAGGTGAAATTGCCAGAATTCGTCCATCTAGCCACCCCATTACAAATGACTAGGTCAAATTCCCCACATAAAGTAAGTAGTTGTTCCCCAAAAAAGTTGAATCTTTTGTTGTCCTATGAAACTCTTGTCCACTGATGATTTCTCTCTTCTGTAAGCCAAATGGGGTTGCAGTCTTCCTTACAACGAAGAATACTAGCTTGTTCACATGATGTCCTAGCATTGAAATCCCCACTATAAGGACTTCACTTAGTTGAGAGTATGCTGCAATATCATTTTTTAAAGCTGCAAAGGGGTCTTTGTGGTCAAGCCCCCTACTTTTGTAAGTTTTTGAAACTTGTGGAGAAAAATAACACGCTGCAATCCCGATGATACCATTTTCTGATATTTTAAACCAAATGAATTTTTTATTTGAGTCTTCTCTTTTTAACTGAATGAGACGACCTTTTTTTTTCTTCACTAAGATGTCCAGGTTAAAGGTTTAGCCAGCATGGAAAAAAATGCCCTGGTAGGAAGATTCACGAGTAAGCGCCCCTCCATGCACAATATTAAAAAATGGACCTCCTGGACCTTTGCCACATGGCTCGGATATGAACTTGTCAGCCTTGTCTTAGCAAAAGGGTGACCTGCGTGGAATTTCTGCTCAGAACAAGATGGTGCCAAAATCCTTGTTGGAAGCTGGTCTTATGGAGCACAAGGACTCTTTTTGAAGAAATGGAAAACCTCCTTCAACGCCAACTCGGAAAGGAAGGACATTACCCCTATCTGGGTTTGACTGTCGGGTCTCCCCTTAATTTTCTGGACATAGGACGTCTTCAAAATTGTTGGCAACTCATTGCGTGTCTGACTGGAAGCATATTTCTCATTTAAGTAAACTGGATACATGGCTATGACACACATATTGGTAGGAATCAAACTTTCCGAAGGGTTATCGAACTCCATAATCCTGCAACATCAAGGAAATTCATACTCTTAGGACTTGGACTATGAAGGCATTCCTGCATCTGGACTATGAAGGCATTCCCTTCATATGCGGGAGATGCCATGTCTATGGCCACTTGGTTGCAAACTGCACCAAAATAGAATCCAGACATAAATGGGTTAAAAAATATTGAACCAACTCACAACCAAAATTGGTGTCCTCTCCGAAGTATCCTTCTGTAAACAAGTCGACTCCTATGGAAATCTTGCCTCCAAGGAAAGGCCCTCAGGATCCCATCGACACCCCTGCGACAACAGATCCTGAGACAACGTCTCCAACCTCCACTCAACAAAAGCCGGCTACGACACCTTCTGGTATGCATTCTTCTTTTGCTCCCTTTTCAAATTTTCAGTTTACTCAGAACCCTCCTCTCTCCCCCTCTGCCCCTCTGGCTGTTTCCCCTCCTCCATCGCCTGACATCTCCTTCCTCATCAACCTCTCATGAATCTCTCACCCTTCCCCAAACCCTTTAATTCCCCTTCCCCCCATCCTTAACCCTTTTCTTCCCCCTTCCCCCTCCTTCGCCCTCCCCTCCCCGCTCTCTCATCTTCCTTCCCCCTTGTCTGAGGACCTCATGTCAAAATACTACTTCTGATCCTTGACCTTTCCCCCCTGATGGATAGGAAGGCATTCAAGGTGGATTATGACCTCTGGAAGATTTGGACCGTAACCCCCTCATAGACGAAGAAAATCCTTCCTCTCTCAAGCGCAGAAGAAAGCGCACATCAAAGTCAAAACTGGGAAACAAAAATTGATTCTTGGGGCCCTTAGAGCATCATTCCATGACATTATGCACACATGAAAATTCTTTCTCTCAATTGTAGAGGGTTGGCCAAACCCTCCAAAAAATTGGTCATCTCCAGGCTTGTTTCTCTTCACAAGATTGACATTCTCTTTTTGCAAGAAACAATGATTCAAAGTCAGAATGTGATCTAGATATTTTCCTCCGCCCTTCCTGGATGGGAGTTTTTGGCATCATATGCCACTAGCAAGCCACATGGGCATTACTATTGTCTGGTGCTCCAAATATATACATGTTCAAAACTCCTAGGGGCTTCCCTATGTCTTTTCCATCTCTGCCAGGACATTTGAGCTCCCCTTATCCTTCCTCTGCATCAATGTATACGACCCTTATGCAAATAGAGAATATTTCTGGAACAATATGCTCAACTCTCCCCGATTAAGTTGGACAAAATTATTATAGGAGGAGATTTAAATTTCACTCTTAACTCTCACGAAATTTGGGGCTTAGGAGTGCTCCAAGATCCTTTGGGTCCATATTTCTCTCAAGCACTTGAAGGAGCCAAGTTGATGGACATTCTGCCTCGGAAATTCTCCCCTACTTGGAGGAACACGAGAACATGGAATGCTAGAATAACAAAAAGGCTGGACAAATTTCTAATCTCTGAAGATCTCCTCTCCAACAATCTCCGTTTCCGTCAATGGATTGAATGAAGCAACATCTCATACCATAATCCCATCTTGTTGGAACTATCATCTGACCCAAAAAATCCCCCCAAACCCTTCAAATTCAACTCCTCTTGGCTTGAAGACCCCTCTTACCTCTCAATGGTTCAAGACTGCTAGTCTCCCTTCAATCCTTCCCTCCTAGAATCACCCCCTATATAATTCCATTCAAACCTCAAGAAAATAAAAAAGGCATCTGTAAACTGGGCTAAAGTAAAAAATGAACAAGAAGAAAAAGTCCTTATTTGAATTGAAGCCTAGCTAGAAAAATGAAATTCCTTGGAAATGGCCTCGCCCTTCACAGAAGACCAAAAGGAGTTATTAAAATCCCTCGAAAAATAAAAAAAACCAAATTATTCTAAACAGAGAAAAATCCTGGAGACTAAAAATTAGAGCACTTTGGCTATAGGTTGGGGATGAAAACACTAAGTTTTTTCATCTTTGTGCAAACAAGAGGAAAACAAAAACTCGATATGGAACATAAGAAAGGATGATAGCTCCATGGACTTCACATTTGAAGAAATTGCTTCAGAAGGAGTCTCCTATTTCAAATCCCTTTTCAAGGAAGAGCGAAGGGAAATGATAGATGCCATTCTTCAGTTAATCCAACTCTTTCCCACATTCTTAAATGAGGAGGAAAATGAAAATTTAATGGCAGAAAAAACAAAGGACAAACTCCTCTAGGTCATTCACTCTTTCCAGAAAGACAAGAGTCCTGGTCTAGATAGCTTTCTTATGGATTTCTATAAAGGCAACTTTGATATCTTGGGAGAGGACCTCCTTTGGGTTGTTGAATACTCCATAACCTCCAGGAAGATGTTCGCCCCCTTCAATACCACTTTCCTAACCCTCATTCCAAAATTTGACAACCCCCTCTCCCCTCTCCTTTGATCTCTTACACCCCATTTCTCTCTACAATGCGATATACAAGATCATCACCAAAATGATTGCATCCATGCTCGAAGAAACTTTTGAAGGGAACATATCGGAAGAACAATTTGGTTTTCTAAAGGGAAGACAAATACATCAAGCAATCAGTCTAGCACAAGAGGGCTTCCACTCCATCCAAACTAAAAAACTAAAGGTAGTGGCATACAAAGTAGACCTCTCAAAATCCTTTGACAGGGTCAGCTAGTTATACCTCAGGATTCTCCTTTTACATCTGAGCTTCAATCACAATTTTGTAACATGGATACCAAACTCCCTCAGCTCCTCCTCTTTTGCACTTCTCATCAATGGGGCAACCTCCCCTTTTTTCAGAGAAAAAAGAGGACTCAGACAAGGATGCCCCCTCTGACCCCTTTTTTTTCTTCTGGTAGAAGAATGTTTCAACATAGTTATATCTAAAGCTCTGCTCAAGGATCCTTTAAATGCATTGCAATCAATGATAAGGTATCTCTTACCCATCTTCTCTTCATAGATGACATCCTAATTTTCTATGACACAATGTTCTATCTATAAATCATCTCAGCTCCATGCTAGACCTGTTCTGCAAAGCCATGAAGATGAACATACATCCACAAAAATCAATGTTACTCTCCAAGGGGAAAAACATTCAAGAAAAGTCACACACAAAACTCTCTCTCGGGGCTACCAGTCACCCAATGAAGGATGGACTAAAATATATGGTCTTTCTCCTCAAGCCAAACAACTACCTCATAAATGATTGGATTTGGTTAATTGAAAAAGTAGAAAAGAGAATCAAAGGATGGTACAACAGATGGTTGTCCAAGGTTTGAAGATTGATCATGATCAAGTATGTCATTGAAGCTATCCCAATATATCAGACCTCTCTAGCCTAGGTTCTCAAAGGAATCCTCAACAAACTAAAAAAATGGCTTTTAGATATTTATGCGCTGGAAAGGAGGATCAAAACACATTAGTTCTAGCCTCTTGGGAAAAACTATCTCTCCCAAAAGATTTAGGAGGCTGGGGGATAAAAAATATTCACCTTTTTTCAAAAGCACTGGCAACAAAAAATGGTTGGAATCCAATTGAAAATAATGGGTTGTGGTTTCAGATCTTCAAAGGAAAATACTTCCTAATGAGTCCCTCATGACTTGGATTCGAAGACCTGAAAGGTCATCAGTCAATGGATCAATTGTATGGAAGGCCATCGTCCAATCCTTCCCACTAATAAAAATCTGGCTCATATGGAAAGTGGGAAACAAAGAAAAACTAATGATTGGCAAGGATCCATGGATTGGTTGTTCAAACA
The DNA here is from genome assembly GCA_009831015.1 of Picea engelmannii. Classification (NCBI taxonomy): domain Eukaryota; kingdom Viridiplantae; phylum Streptophyta; class Pinopsida; order Pinales; family Pinaceae; genus Picea; species Picea engelmannii. Next base: position 293,461 of record ML789026.1, read on the forward strand.
ACCATCATCTTCTAGACCAAGATTTTTAGACCATTCATCAATGTGGTTTCTTCTACCTAGAGTAAATCCATTGGGGTGAATAGGGACATAACAAGTGGATTTCCTGGAGATATGTGGGGCTCTCTGAACACTTTTCACATGATTGGGATAATTATATCCAGATGCTAAATGAATCCCTGGTTCAGATCTTGGATTGGGAATACAAATTGATATGGTCCTTCAACCCCAAAGGGAGATATTTGCCAAAGGCTGGACACGATGCCCTACTTTTAGAAAATGAGACTACTCACCCTCCTTGGTGGGGAAAATTGATTTGGAAACACAATTGTCCAACAAAGACCAAACTATTCACCTATTTACTTTTAAAGGGGAAGGCCCCAACTTGAGAAAACTTAATGAAGAGAAGCTTCATACGGCCAAGCAGATGTCCACTCTGCAAACAACATGAAGAAATAAGTAATCATCTCTTTCTAACTTGCTCCTACACTCTTGAATTATGGACCAACATAAAAAACTCTCTAAAATTTAGCTTTGATTGGAAAGGATATACAATCCATGAAGCATTGCAATCTTGGTGGTAGAATCCAAATCCAAACAAACTCAGAGGCCTCCCCCCAATGATCTGTTGGGGCATTTGGTATGATATAAATAAAGCCACCTTCGAAGAGAAAGAGACTCCCCCACTCAGATGTGCTCTCACCACCCTCTCTACCTTCGAATCCCTCCCCTCCAAACCAATCTCCCCTTCTTCTCACCCCCCCCCTCCACACCAGCTCAAAATCGATAAAAACATTCCATGGGATTTCTTTGATGGAGCAACCCAAAGCTCACCCTTAATAGGGGGGAGTAGGAGGCATCCTACATTTTTCCGATTCTTCCTCGATATCATTCTCAATTGGCCTCGGTGAAGTAAAAAATAACAAAAGTGAATTTACAACCCTCCTTCTACTACTCAACCTTGCTCAAGAGAAACATATTTCATAGATACATGTATTTGGGGACTCTCTTCTTGTTGTAAACATCATCAAGGGCACACACATTCTGGAAAAAAAATCAAAAGAATAATTTCCACTCTCATAGATACATGTATTTGGGGACTCTCTTCTTGTTGTAAACATCATCAAGGGCACACACATTCTGAAAAAAAATCAAAAGAATAATTTCCACTCTCACCTCTTTTACGACCTCACATGTTTACAGGGACAAAAACAATGAAGCAAACTCGCTTTCCAAAAGTGGAGTGGCGTTGGACAAAGGAATATGGAAAACATGGGAAAAAGGTCCACAAGGGACCTTTGAACATCTTCACCCCCCTTGGTTCACATCTTGATTTGAAGGCCAATATTGCCTACCCTTGTATAAATTTTTGTATTTTTGGGAAAACAATCTTTTGAACATGTATCAAGAAATATCAGGATGTAAATTTTGTTGAATATAGTAGTCAGTATTGAGGTACTCTCATTGACTTCTCATACAATAAAATTACTTGTTTTTTTTCCTTGGAATATATATATATATATATATATATATATATATATATATATATATATATGAAGTTGTTAGCCTGAGAGGGTCTCCTCTTGGTCTAGAGCTACACACACATATAAAGTTGTTATTGAAATATTTTACTTGTCATTAATATTTTTTTGAACTCTAGAAAATGTATTTTGATGCAATAAGATTTTTTTTTACTTTCAATTGCTTCCATATTAAAGGATTGAAAAAATTACACATCTCCATCATGCTATGAAGTACAAAGCATGTATCAATAGAATAATAATGTTTTTACTTCATTTACTATTACTCTCTCTCTATAAAGTTGACATAGAATTATTTTACTTAAGATGGATCTTGAAATATTTATGGTGGACAAAATATTTTTTGTTATTAATATTTTTTTAAATGCCACATGTCAACTCCATGTTGAGCATTGAAAAAATTACACATCTCCCTCATACTAGACTGTAAAAAGTGTCTTTAGACACAAAATCTATACACCAAAGATGAGCCCACCCAAACCTAGACTTCGAAAGAGGTAGCACTGAAGTGAAAAAAATTACTATAGGAATTACTATAGTGTAGGCCATTAGCCATTAAAATAAGAGCACGACTAACTATAAAGTCAAGTCATCATAATCCAACCGAGCATAATCCAGCCCCTTACACCTTACATAGAGAGAGCAACACCCAAAGCCACTTAAGAGAAATTAGCATCCTAACTTCACCACAATTAAACCAGCTTAGCAAACCTCCAATTAATAACGGCACATAATAGAACAATGATCAAATAGCACTTCAATAGTTTTCAAAAGGTATAAAGTAAAATTAAGCTAGCAAAATGAAAAACATGCAAAGTCATGAATCAAACCATCAAAAACATAAGAAAACCATAAACCAAGAAGCAATAAATCCAATCCTTCTCTTGGAGAGCTACGTTACTAATTAAATTGGAAAACCTTAGATTTTGATGGTGGAATTAAGACAGTTGAATCTGTGATCATTTGTATTTGTAGCAATAGTAAACTGTTTGATTCATAATCACTTGACATAATCCAAAAATTGAGTTAATTCAAATCTGCACCAAAAATGTAGAATCTAGACAACTTTCGCAGTACTGCTAATTTAATTTTTTCAATACAAGAAAAAGACGGCAGGGTCGAATTTAAATATATGATTTCACAATTCGTAGAAGCGGAACTAACTGTCTTCTAACATTTACAGCTTTCAAATAACTTTTCGCATTTCGTGAACTAAAGAAGTAATTCAACACACCACTTCCACTTGTTAAGATTCGAAGACATGACCTCTCCCAGTGTAATTCATTGAGCCGAAATGCTATCTCATTTTAAAATTAATAGCTTCTAACTAAATTAGTTTATGGAACAAACTGTCTGAGCCGCAGAGCTATCTCATAGGCTTTGGCATTTCAAAATTCTGCGTGTCAAAGAAATAATTCAACATACCACTTATCAAGATTCGATTCGAACCTATGACCTCTTTGTGTAATTGGTTGGACCCGAAGAGATGTCTCATTTAAAATTAATAACTTCGAACTAAATGAAATACTTCTAACATGCAACTAACAAGATTTGAACATATTACCCCTATTGTAACAAAATCCAAGCTTTAAAAACATATGACCCCCATTGTAACAAACCATATTATTTTAAATCTTGTGTTAGACGAGTCTATTTTCTTCTTAAAGATTCTTAGTTAGAGGAGGGATCAGGAAAGTCAAGAATACCTGAGCCGATAACAGAGTCGCTTATCAGAACGTTTGTAGAAGCCTCGATGTGAATCCCGTCCGTATTCGGACTGGTTTTGGGGGACATAACTTTAATAGAAAGCACCCGGACATTGTCGCATTGAAGGAAATGCAAATGGAAGTGAGGGCTATCCACAATGATCAAATCTGTGACAGTTACCTCAGTGCTCGCTTCAAATTGAACGGCCTACACATAGCCAGAATCGAGCAAGTTTTTTTAATCAAAACTTGTTGCGTTTAAAACGGAGATAAAATCTTTAAAGGACGCTCAATTGATGGTTACTTACTATTGGTGAAGGTCCACATATTCGCTGCAGCGAAAAACAGCACATAAAGAACATGTTAGTCGAATTAATTAAAGAGAGATTTAGAGCCTAATGAGAATCTTTAGAGAAAAACACGACTTTTTGGTTGCTTTAAAGTAATCTTTAAAGCATTGCATGAATTTTTGGTTGCTTTATAGTTATCTTTCGAGCATTGCATGCGTTTCGGGCCGATTTACAGCAATCTTTTAAGCATTACATGGATTTTAGGTTGCTTTATAGTAATCTTTACAGCTTTTCACGAGTTTTGGGTTGATTTAAGGATATCAACACATAAAGAGTTTAATCTCTTCTTCCATACTTGAAATTTACTGAAATTTACTGCATTGAAAGATTTAGGAAAAAACGTTTGGTTGTTTACCCTATTATTGACCATCCTGCACGACAGTCTCCACCAATTGTTTCCTCCTCCAAGAATCATGCCTCTTCCCGTCAGAGCAAATTGTTTAAGTTGTTTAAATTCCAGCCATACTTTTGAATTGGTCCATTTCGATGGATGCCTAGGGGCGAGTAACGTTCCATCAACCTGCAATCTTGTTTAATTAAATAATTAATTATCATCAATAGCCAATCCTAGTCTAAAGCCATCAATGTTTTCCCTTCGTGGCTAATACCTGAAAAGTGAAGTTCGCGACGCAGGGGCCCCTGAAAATGGAATGGTTCAGAAGAAACGTTTTACCGCGTGGCACAAGCAAAGTTCCGGACGGCACTTTGCAAGCTGCCTCCCATGCACGCGCAAATGCCTACAAAACATCTTTAGTCATGTAAAAGTCCTTCCTGCTCGATATCCCAAATCTGCGAACCCTTGGTATGTTATATGACAGAAAATCTTTTATAAATTTTAAATTGAGGCCGTTTGCTATTAGAATCGCAGTATCGCAATGAAAATAACAAGACAAACCATGCCGTGCCTCGTAGTGCACACAGTCTAAACAAAAACACGAATTTTCTTTATTTCGATTCGCTCAGACACTGTTTAATTAAATCCTATCTCTTACTTATTTTTCTCGTTGCTAGTTCTGTTCTTTAAGCAAAGAAGCTTATTCTTTCAGTAGAAAGTATCTTGAAAAAGAAAAATAACTGTAAACGTTTAAGGTTCGATGTTCATTGGCGAAATCGGATAACTGACAACCAAAAAACAGCAAGATACTCGCGGTTCCAAACAAAAAGTCTAAAATACGGCATCCTTTCTGCAAATTCCAACGATACATTGTTTAAATCTGTAATGTTGAAGTAGAATTTGCATACATAAGCTCAAGTTTTCAGCCACTCACCTGAGTATCATCTTCTAATCCATTGCCGGCTGCACCTAATGCTTTAACGTCGAAAATTTTACGGGAACGAAGAACCGGCATCGGCTTGATAAGACCTTCTGATTCGACGAAAACAACAACGAAATGCAGGCTCAAAATAGCTAAAATACGAAAACGACTGCCACTGCTCGCCATTACTGCAGCTTGCTTCCCGCTGCGGTCTCCGCAACTGAATTTCACGAACGCCTCCTTAACACGGAGTTTGTCCTGGTGCGGTGGAGATGGAGTTTTTAAAAGAGATTTATATGGAGATGGAACGAAAAGTGTGGAGGGGAAGATGGGAAACACGCTCCATAAATGTGAATGGGCCAAAAAGCAATGGAGGAGCCACCTGTTAACTCACATACCTTGTTGTGCTCATACGATGTTCAATTTTTGCATTTAAATTTTTTTAATTGTGGTCATTTAGCTCTTAGGTGACCGGTTTATTTAGATACGTTGCGGTGCTTATAGGATGTTCAAGTTTTGCTTTGTATTTTTATGTTATTGTTGTCATTTAGCTCCTTCTATCTTCACAATCTTTTCATGTGTTGGTGTGGGAGGCTACATAACAATGTATCTTTTCACGTGTTGGTGTGGGAGGCTACATAACGGTTTATTGCTATTTAGGATATCGTTCATACACATCTTCAAATAGAATTACATTAATTAGCACAGTCACATAATTGTGGCTGATCGTCCAAAGGTTGATAAGATGAAAAAAATCCTTTGACCTTCATTTATCTAGTGTTAATATTTTAATTTATGTTAATCACTTACATGGCAATTTAGCTATCAAAGTAATTTTTAAATATGATTAGGTAAATGTAAAAAAGTAAACCCATAAAACGGATGTCTTTATAACAGCTAGGAAGTTAATGATTGAAATCACAACCATTTATTTTGTGTGACTACTAAGAATATTCCAGCCATATTTAATCTTGTCCATAGAAAACTTATTAAGCACTAAACTCCTATTAAATCTGCCCATTATCAATAGGTGTACGCCTTTCAACGTAAAAATAACTTGGTCATACACATCTTCAAATAGAATTACATTAAAAATAACTTATACAATAATAGGGCATATTCAATCACATTAAAAGGGCATATTCATTCACATTAAAAGCAACTTATATAATATATTTTTTTGAAATCGATAAGAGAGAAGAGAGAATTATTGAAAATAACTTAACTTCGACATTTTTGTAAGATTGGTAGAACAACTAGTCTAATACAATGTCAAAATCTTCTCAAGCAAAATCACTCATCATTCTTTATCAAAATCTTCTCAAGCAAAATCACTCATCATTCTTTAGAAGGATAGGTTTCCACTTAATCTTATCGAGAAATATACATCACTAGGTATTCCAAACAAGCTTTTCACACTAATAAGGAACATTACAATTCTAAAAGAGACGACAAATAGTATCGAGTTGGTCGTACTGTGCATATAATGCATTTTTAATCCCAATTGAGAGGGCCTCTCATTAGTGGGAAATTCTCGGAAAATCATGAGCTAGGAAAAAGGTCTTCCTCTAAATGATTATTCCCTAAAAGTCCATACTATCCCAAATGAACTAACCCATTTTTCCTATACATCTCATAGGTTTCATTATTGGTTCAATTTCTCCTTGAATGAAAATGGGAAATTGAGATATTGATATAATTTGATGAGACTTGTAAACACAAATGTGATTACCAGATATATCGAATATCTCGAAATGAGATTTGGAGTATGAAAGTTAAGCTCGTAAAGAAAATCTCATGTTATTAACACTCACAACTCTTAAATTGCAAACCAATGAGAGCCCAATGTGCCAAACTAGGTGGACATATCCTTCCAACTTTTCCAAGCTCTAGAATCTTTATCCTTCATATCTACCCATTGAACAATCCCTTTCTTCACAAGTTGCTTGGGAAGAAATCTTGTGGAGTGTATTAAAGTAGGCATCTTCTCCTTCATTGTCCAAATGGAGTGACAACCTAAATAAAGTCCTCTCTTATATCTAGTGTAGGATGAAAATATCTTTCCTCTAAACCTCTCATGTTTTCTACATTACAAGGGAACTGATGATTTCAAAATATTATGGAGATGCAATGATATCACTAATCAGGAAAGGCCCTCTTAAGTTATGCAAATGTTGACTAGATGTGATCATGAATTGTGACAAGTATTTCAAAGGTTATTCTCCAAACAAGAAATGTAGAATCCATTTTGCTGAGAGCACACCTCTTTGCAATTTGATATCAATCAATTCTAATATCATTTGATCCTAAAGACAACACAAATTTCTCATTGGACTAATGGGATTGTTGTAGCACCCCCAAATTTAAACCAAAGGACACCCTTTAAAAATTTATTTAAACATGCAAAATGGGAAGGTAAGGGGTATCAAAAGGAAACATAATAAATGTGAATATCACTGTTGAGAAATCCATGGAATGTTTGAAGTTTTTTTTCACAATAACTGGGGTAGTTGTTTGTGTTGAGAAGACCAATTTTTCACTGATTGGTTATGAGGAGAAACCTCCTCAGTTAACTTACATTCTTGGTAGAATATGAAGGATGACAATAGTGTTTAGTACTTAGGCATCCCATTTGACATGAATCTCTCCCCAATGTGACCATAAGCCTTATTTTTAATCCATATACATGAAAAATTTCTTTTTTATGGCCTATAATTTGTTACGAAATAGCTTATGACAAAGAACATCAAAATATATTTTCAATCATGCTTTCAACCTAATTTTTGTCTCCATTTTTGAGTGAAATTTTGCATAAAAGTTGATAATATGGTTGATATAATAGCCAAAAGTTGTTAGGTTGACGTATAAGTAGAATGTAGGCCAACATTTCTTTCTTTGGATCAAAATTAAGGTAAAATTTTGTCTTTTTGGCTTGAAATGATACAAAAAAGTGTTATTGAAATATTTGTCAAAATTTGCTTTTTATGGTTGAAAACATCTTAAAAAATGTTGAAGAATTACGTTGAAATTTAGGTCAAAAATAAATTTAGTTATGTCACAATAGGTTATGATATATTTGTTGATTCCTTAGTCCTGATGGTTATCTCAAATGGTTAAGAGGTAGACATGAGACCTCTTATCTAAGGACCCCAAAGTTGGGGAGGTCATAAATTCGACTCTCTTGATCCCCTCGGGGTTAGGGTTTGTAATCAAGGCCAACAATTTACCCCGTTCACCATCCATGGATGATGGGGAAGTACTTGAATTTTTTGTGAGGGTTTCCTTGGGTAAAAAATCATTGATTCCTTAAAAAAAGGTTTCCCATTCCTAAACTTAGGAAAGGTCCTAGTCTTGAGGTGAGGTAAGATCAAAGTCCAAAGCTCTACTTAGGCATGTAAAGTCCTAATCCTAAGCTCATGTAAGGTTCTCGTCTGAATATTTATAGCTAATGAACAAACAAATTTTACATAGGAAATGAAATCATTCTTGCATATAGATAAAAAAAAATCACTCTTGCACAAAGATCATTTTTTCTCACAACAATGTGGTCTACTAGTAATCAACGAGGTTATTGTGCTTCTATTAACATGAAGATATAGGTTCAAACTCCCTTGAGTGGGTGTATATGAGGCTAGTTGAAATTCCTAATTGACTTTGACAATGTATATATGTCTCTCATAGCACAACAACTTAACAAAGAGATTCTATAAGATGTATTTCTAAAAAAAGAAATATTTTTTAAATGGAATATAGAAACTAAATTTTATAGTTATCAATCCAAAATTATGTAGAATATAAAAATATTGCATATCATAAAGAATATAAATGGAAAAATAAGAGTCATTGGTATATTAATGTCACAAGTATATCAATGTCACCAGTGATGTAAACAAATTGATGTTATTAGTTATAATAAAAAATTACCATGAAGAAATACATGACACCGAGGCTTGTCATGTGCATCCCAAGCATGTACTTCTGTAAATGTATATATATATATATATATATATATATATATATATATATATATATATATATATATATATAATATGCTCATTCCACACTATTACAATATAGTGCCATAATGTCATAATTAGAGTAGCATGGCAGTGTAGTTTATTTATTTATTTTTATGTAACACATTGTTTTTGTATTTTGCTTGTCCAAAATTGTGTAAAAAATTGATGCACACCACAATTTGCATCTCTTTAGCATCCCCTTTTTATTTGAGTTAATTTTGTATTGTGTTTTGCATTGTAGATGCTTAATTGTGTTATGATACATGTCACAATTGATGATGCAACATGCAGATAAATTGTTGTTCCATTGATTTTTGTGCCGTTACAAGTTTTTTACATTAGGTGTTGCATCATTAGCATGCACCATGTGTCATAGTAATAACATTATGTTATATTTTGCATCAATTTTTTCTGACGTAGAATGAAATGAAGTTATTTTAGACCTAGTATATGCTTGGAAAAGTGTGCCTTAAGGGTTGTCCCTTGTTGGCATTGAAGTACACTTGTATGGTATTGATTCTCTTGGGTTGTTGGGTGTTTTGGGTTGAAGTAAAGGGCTAGCGAAAGCTAATGCTTCACTCTTATGACATGTTAGTTGCAATGTATATTTGGAAAAACAACAATGTGTTGACTAGAAGGAATTACAAGAGGTACAATGCACAACTTATTAGAATATGGTGTAAAATGATGATGCATAAAAAATATAATCAACTTTTGAAATATATAACTTTTATTTATGGAAAATTGGTATAACTTAGAAAATTCATGTTCTTCTAATGTTGGTATGTTACTTTTCCTTAGACTTTGCTTTCTTATCTAAATGATACAATTTCTTGAAATAATTTTGTACAATTGTAAATAACAATTGTTTCTTATGCGTCACTACTTTTCTATATATTTTTAATGTTAATTTTATATATTTTTAAAATTAATATACCTAGTATAGCCCTAAAATTATGAGGTCAAGTGTTAAGATTGCATTTGAGAGTCTTAACATAATCAATCAATATTTTTTAGTGTGTAGGTCTGTGTTTGTACTTCTGCACCATTTGTTTTTTTTCTAGAGGGGCGAGGCAATAAAAAGTTAGGCTAGAAATAAAAGCCCTATATATTTTGGGATTACGATATATGTACAAATAAAAATCAACAAAAATTAGAAACACATATTTTTTTTTCTCTTATATACATGTGTGTGTGTGTGTGTTAGACTGCAAGTCCCTAGATAGTCACAAATTCCCAAACCACCTCCTTATGAGTTGTTATCCTTATCTATTCATGAGGTATTGTCATGATCCAATGATGAGTTGTCAGTGAGATCTAGTTCTATAAGTGGCCAAGCCCATGTAATATAAATTGATATCATGAGATCAATACAACGTGTTGAAGAGATTGGATTTTAAGCTTGTTATCCTCTAAGCCTAGGGATAACTAAGGAGATTATGTCTCGAGGCCCACAAGTCCTAGAAATGGAGTATCGAGAGCCATATTGACTTGAGCCTGACCCTCGAGGGCCCATTTTTCATCTTCATCGCCTCCACCTTGTCAGCAACAACATCATCCATCCCATCGGCCTGGCCCTTCAACATCAGTGGGTCTTGCTCCATGAGGTAATGAGTATGGGTATCATGGTATGTGTCACTCTGATTCTCAAAACATTTGAATATGTGCATATGTGCATTTAATTCTTTTTTCTTCTGACGTGTGCTTGGAATTTATGCATTTCCACTTGTCCACACCTAGAGGGGGATGACAGGATGCCCTAGCAAGTTGGTTCTCTTAGGATTTGAATTGCCACTGGGTGGGTTTATGAAAGGTCATTGTCCATTCTCACCATACTTATCACTTTTCATCATTTTCCCTCTCATCCACCCCCTACACTGGTTCAGGCATTGGGTTTTCCAAGCTATCAAAGGGTTGTACCTTACCTTATGGGAAGAATGGGCTAAAGGCCCAGAGGGTAAACGTAGTTGGAAAAATATAAAATCCATAAGAACAAAAACTTCAGATGCTTCACCCAGGGATCCCTGAGAAAGCAATAAAAGGCTTATCAATAAGAAACAGAGGGACCCATAAAAATAAAATCAAGAACTAGTTGGAGGATAAGGGGTCTCATCACGAGCCAACCTATTAGGTCCATGAGCATGTAGTGGTATGACACTACCATTCAACTGGTCACCACGCTAGGGTAGTGGCTCTTGGTGGCATAGCCAAGAGAAAGGGGGTCTAATCACGAGCCAACCTTCTCATCTCCGTGAAATTCTTGTGGGTAACATTGTCACCACTGGTCACCATGCCAGGGCAATGTCCCCTAACCAGTCTCTTGAAAGAAAAAACAATAAGATAAAAAGGTAAAAGGCATTGAATGGGCTTGGAAACATTTGCATCCATGACAAGGTGCAGTTCACCCTCTTCAGAGGCACCCACAGGTAAGCCATACATTCCCCTGTCATCACTGCACCCATTGCGCAAACATCCCTACACCACCTCATCCACTTACATGGCCTGAATTTATCTTCACCTGGAAACATCCCACGTCCAATGATAATTATCCCAGTAGGACCTCCTGACACCCTCTCCAACCCTGACTTGTAGAATAAAATAACGTCTTTGAGCGTTTGTCTGGGAAAGGGGGGTTTTATGCACATGTTTAGATAACTTGATTATTAGACGTGATTGACATTGCTATGATCCCTGTGACTTATGAGCCCATGGAGGGCGTACTTGTTTTTGTTGTAGGGCCACACCCGACGGACAGGTACACATGGGGAGATGATTAGTTCAGACCTCCATAGGGATAAAATCCCACTAGATGGATGCTGAGACCCCAAAGAGGGGAAAACACATGTCAGAGGCTTGCACCAGAGAGAGAGAAGGATGTTCCACCAGAGAGAGTTTGGCAGGCCTGGACCCAAGGGGGTCTTTCCCCCCCACTATTATGTTGGCCTTGGAAGGCCCATGACATCACCTTTGTGACCCTTGACGTCACCCAACATTTGATGGACACTTTGGAGGCAGTTGTGTGCCAAGTGGCATGTGTGGCTTGATCCATGGGCCTTGGGAGGCCTAACGTTTTTCTCCTGGAGGCCAACGTTTCACCAGAGAGGCCTAACTTCACCCTAAAAGGGCATGAAGTCACCTTTTCTGCTTGATTTAGGGTTTAATTTGTCATTTTTATGTAAAAACTGGATATTACATGTAAACTGGCCATGTCGACCTTTTTGACCTAATTCTGGTCATTTTCACTGTATAAATAAGGGTTTTTCCCTTGTATTATTTGATCATCTTTCATTCACACAAGTGAGGTCTGAAATTTGAGCACTACTTAGGGTTTATTGGCTGAAATTTTAGGCGCACTTCTTGGAGGAGGCTAAATTTGGTGTTTCTTGGCATTTTTCTTGGTGAAAAATCTTCAACTAGGCTTATTGCTAGATTATTCTTGGTGGATGTAAGTGAATTTTTGCAATACTTCTTTGATTTGAATGGTTATGGTACATTTACTTTGCATTTATTCCAATATTATGAAATTGCTAGTTTAAAACCCTAGGAGAATAAACACATGTTATTGTCCTTGTCTTAACAAATTTTCACCTACTAGATTGTGCTAGAAACCCTACCTTTGAAGCATTGTACTAGAGCCCTGCCATTGCAGCACTCTAGTATCATTTTCTTCATCAAGCTATTAATTGTTTCAAGCTTGAACTAGAGAAGAAGGAAAACCGCTAGGGCCTAGGGTTACCTACTTCCTAGTAGCCGTTTTCCTTCTAAGTCTTGTTGATTGAGGCCTTGGGTTACCAACACCTTAATCATCATTCCTTATTGGTCCTTAAATCTTACATTATCATTTGTTTCCTTCAAGTTTTCTGTTGCAAAGTGACTCCATTAACCCTAAAAGTCACTGATTTACACCTTGAATTTGATTGATTGATGAAACCAACCCTTAAATTCTTTACCTCAAGCAACCTACTAACCTTTCCTAACCCTAGATTAGACTAATTCACTAACCTTCTTGCTGCTGTTACAAAAGTAAGCTATAACCATTTATTACATCAGTAAAAGCACCTAAAAGCGATTACAAAAGTTGATTTTTACACTGCCTAATTAGCTTTCGACAAGTGCTATTACATTGCTATTATTGGGTTATTGTTTTTGGTCATTGTGAAGCTCTTTTAAGGCATTTATTGCAAAGCTATTATCTTGTATACATTGCTGTTATCAAATTCTGTTTGCTTCACCTTGCATGAAATTATTGCTTTTATTGACAAGTCCAAGGTTTTATGAAGCACTAACATCAAATTGTACTTGCAAAAAATATTGTTTTCTTGTTACTTTGTTCTAGGAAGGTACATCTAAGAACATCATTGCTTCATTGATCAAAACTTTGGGACTTTCTGATCAGTGTGACTTGTGAGAGGGGATAATTTTTATTGACACTTTAACCTTTGCCTTCTCAAACCCCTAGGTCGGCAGGGACGTCTCCCCTGAGATATCATCCCTAAATAGAAAGAGGTATCTTATTAAGGTGACAGTGATGGGATAACCTCCCGTTACACCAATTTGCCTTCCCTTAGCCTTTCCCTTTGGGACAAGTACAAATTGTGCGATAACATTTTGGCGCCATTGCCGGGGAACAGTGAGTCAATTCTCCTCAAAGATGACACTTTTTGGTAAGACTTTCCTCAAAAGCCTTTATTTTACAAAGCTTACCTGGTGACTCCACTGAGGGTGATCCCCTCATCCCTTTTGATAGTTTCAAGAAAACTATCTGGCGACTTCACAAATGACAACTCGTAGTGAACGTCAGTACACACTTTCTTCTCCCCACCGTAGTTCCTATTACCCCTATAGATCCTCCTAAATGGTCTCACAAAGAAATTTTTGGCCCTTTGGACTTAACTAACACCCAAGGAGGATTACATGATCTCCCCAAAGAGGTTGATTCCTGGATACCTAAATTCTCAGGAGAAGTAGGATCTTATGGAGACACACATTGGAATAATTTTTATGAGGGATATGAATTTCACCAATCTGGAGAAGAACACCCTGACACCTTCAGGAGGCCTTTTGCAAGCTCACTCACCAGGAGTGCCAGAGGCTAGATTAATGGTCTCCCGAATGGAAGCATCAAAACCCTTGAAGATATTGAACGAGCTTTCAAGGACAGATGGTGTAAAAAAAAAAGTATGGCCTCCTTTTACTCTCAATACCTCGAAGTTTGCAAACAAACAGACGAAGACGTTAGGGAATTCAATGATAGGTTCAACACTCTCATTAGCAAACTTCAGCCCATTTTTCTCCCAAAGAGCGCTATTCTCCAACATTACCTTAAATCCTTTGAAGTAACTTTACAATTTACCCTCAAGGATCGATTACCCACAACCCTAGAAGAAGCTCAAGATGCTGCCTTCCAAATTGAAGAGAATCTTAAGTTCGGTGGTGCCATCCATTAGGTTGATTTTTTGAACAATGATGACATCTGGGAGCTAAATAAGGAAAGAATGGGAGGAACAAAACATGACCTCCCAAAGATTCTAGAGGTAGAAAACAATACTTTCCATAGGAAATGGAGCAGAGGTTCCTCAAACATGAAAGATGCCTTAAATTTTTCAAAACAACATGAACCCTCTAAGGATCTAAGTACCTCTGAAGGAATCACTCAGTTAGAAAGGTCACTATCACAAGTCCAAAAGCCTCTTTCTATGAGACCTTCTCAAACAATAA